>CM051460.1:47468231-48074481 GCA_028095005.1 Rhynchospora pubera
AGATCTTTTAATAAATTATTATTTTTATTTACAAACTTTTAAGTCTTTTGAGCATGATTACTCCAATCCTATTCCTGACCACTCTGTACATCGGTGTGTTTGGATGTAACGGAATAATGCTTATTCCGAATGAAACCAAATACAATTTGAATAAAGCCCTATTCCGAATAAGGATTTATTCAAGTCCTTATTTTTATTTTTTATTAGATAGTGGCTATCTAGTTCCTCTTAAAAAAATGTAAAATTTAAACTTTTTTGAAGGAAAAGTGGAAAAAATTTGGAAATTCAAGTTGAGGGTTGGATGCAATTCTTCCTAAATTGAACCTTTCCCTGTACCTAACTTAATCAAAACACAATTCAAACGTCGACCATTGAAATTTCAAATGACTGATTCAAATCGCTCAATATGATCTCTATATTAAAATATTCTTGAAAACTAAATTTTATATTTTAAAAAAATTAACTATTTTTTTAAATTTTCAAAATTGGATGATTCATAACCTTTTAGATTGAGCATATTAAAAAATTTCAAAAATAGTAAAAAAAATATAAAATTTAGTCTCCATGGAAATTTTATAAAGTAGAACAATTTGAACGATTTAGATCGACTATTCTAATATTAAAAATTACAATTTTATCATATTATAAAAGTACATGTGTCATGTATATTTGATACTAGCCGCTCCTAAGTTTTTGGCCAAAATAATCAATACAACGATAGAATTAGGAAAAAAAAACAAAACAATTAAATACATCCAACATGCAAATTTTCACATGGCACGACTTTCAAGAAAATTACTCCATTGACACCTCACCTGATTTATTCGTATACTAGACAACTTTCATATGGCACGCCTTCGTATTGAATTACCGATGCATTGACACCTCACCTATACTTATTCTGAGATAACTTCTGTTTGTTCCTTGGAAAAAGAATCAATTGTCGTCTACACCGCGCCACATGACATAACAACAGCAAATTGGATCCTCTCTAGGACAACACATGGTTTAGCTCATCGTCGGACAAAAAATGATGAAAAAGATTTATCGTACGTATTGTCAATTTTAGGACGTCTTTTTTGTTTTTTTATTTTAAGACTGTTTTGACGATTAACAAACTAACAAAATTTATCAAAAAACTGTGTATAAATGAAAATTAATGGAGGTAAAAAGAAATATAGTATTTTTTATGTTGGATTGTTGGGTAAAAGAAATAGTGTATGTTTATATCGATGGTGATTAGAAGAAATATATTATTTTAGTGTATCTTCATTGGACAGTTTTGTTGTCTTATAATATTGCCATGAAATGTTTTTAAAAGATAAATATAATAAATTAATAATTGATTTTAATTCTCTATAATATTGAGTTCAATAGAGGTTCAACATATGAAAATAGTTCATAAAGTTTTGAGAACAGGTATCTACTTTGGGTAAATTTTGTAAAAAGATCAATCATAAACAATAAAAATGCTTCATTCTTAACAAAACCACCATTCACATGAAAGCTCGTTTTGCATACTACTTTTTGCTAAATTCTTGCGAAAAGGTACATCTGTATGTTCAAAAAAAAAAAAAAAATTAGGCTTACCCTGTAAAACTGTATCGATAATTCAAACATAAATAATATCAAAAGGAAGCAATTTTATTTATTGTACTATAAAATAGTTCAATTTCATATATATAAATAACCCTATTAAAAAATGCTCGCTGTAATTAGAGGCATATTCCATCGAAGCTAAATCATTGACAAAATTTATCCTAACGACATAACAATGCGTTTTCAAATTAAGTAAAAGTATATTTAAATGAAAAGAAAATATAGATATGTTGGTAGCCATACAAATTGGCTGTTTACTAATTTTCATGCATTTTACATATCATTTGATTTTCTATCAAATACCATAAAATAAACCTTTGCAATTTCATCTCATTTTAATGAACGGAGAAATATGCATTCAATTTTATACTTGCTGAAAATTAATTTATATCATTTGCATTGTTTACGGAAGTGTGCCATTTGTTACAAACTAATTAAAATCTTATAATTTTCCTTTGGAGACAAAATCACGTTCAAGAGCAAAATCGACAAGATATATATCGTATATCTATGCGTGCGGAACTAAACCTAATCACTAATGAAACATCAATCATGAAAGGGACCAGAGCTAATGGGGCATATTTCTCATTTTATACACAAAATAACAAAAAAAAATCACATAGTGACCCGCCTCCCTTTCCATTGTTATTTCAGACAGGGATTCGACTGCAAGATAGTTTTGTTTGGATCCTAGTTGTGCGACATTTGATAAATGGTTCGGATCTTTTGTTTATTTTTTCCCTCGGAATTTGGTAACGGGTTGATTAATCCTCCATGTATTTTTTTTCATTTTTTTTTCTTTTGAAACTGTTGTGCATTCGGTGCGGTGTTTCATAAAACCTTCGATGTAGCGTATAACCGGTACCGGGTACTGACAGCCCACTCAATGTTACAGAAATCATTCACTTGGTTATAAATTTGGTATGATGTAGTAAAACTGGTTATTGTGGTTCCTTGTTCTTCGGAAAAGCATGTGTTTTCCATAAAAAAAAAAAGAAATACCACGTGGATGCTTTATTGGATTGGCTCCAATTTGTGGAGGGATGAATATAGGTTGTATAACTGGCCCGAGATCATGCGATCCAACTAATACATAGTTGGACAAATTATAGTTGCAGCTCTATTTTAACTCGGTTATATATATTCCTCTATATGATAAATGGAAATTGATTAATGTTATCTGCAGTTTTATCATCCCTGTCATCGCTAAATATAAAGTGAACATATACAGCAAACAAAGTGAATATATAGATGATCTAAGTGAACACATACAGACAAATAAGTTCAATGAAAATTAGTTGAATATGCATGTAAATTTCTGAACAAGTGATGATAACACTTATTTGTTTGTAAGTGTTCACTTAGATCTCTATATGTTCACCTTATTTTCTGTATATGTTCACTTTGTATTTAGCGATGATTGGGATGGTATATTTGCCGATGGCACTTATAATTTCTGATGATAAATTATGTTATTTACAATAGTATGTATTTTTTATTATTTCTAAAAACTTTTAATTCGAAACATGCTACATACAAAAACTTTAGAGAAATTACCTTAATGGACATTTTAATTTTTTTTTATCAATATAACATTCTTTTATAGGGTAAACACGAACTATGCTAGTATTTATAAATAGGATGAAAAAAATTTATAAACCATAATCGATTTTGATCAAAATGATTTTCACATAGGATTTCATTTTATTTCATTTAATTAGAATTGATTTCTCAGAATTTCGTTGGATCTAATAATATGAAATTTTCGATCAAATGACATTCCGTGTATTAGAAAAAATGATTCTAATAAGCCCTAGTAAATAATTTGTACACAAATCACGAAAAACACGTGCATTGACGAATTAATTGGAAATATCAAATGCATTATTAACTCATCAAATTTATGCGGAATTGTTTAGAACCATCTCAAAGATTCTATCATCTCCGATTTTTAGAAAGAGAAAACTTGTGAGCTAACTCCTCCCCCTCCTGCGTACACTATTCCCCCTCCTCTCTCCCACGTACGCTGCTCCCCCTCCTTCCTTCCACGTACGCTGTCCCTCCACCCTCTCCATTCCCCTCCTACACACTTCATAACTGTTGAAATTAATATAGTTAAATGTTAAAGGTAATATTCTAATTGTTGAAGTTAATATACATAAATGTTGAACATAATATCGTAACTGTTGAAGTTAATATATATAACTATAACAGTTATATATATTAACTTCAACAGTTAGGATATTACCTTCAACATTTATGTATATTAACTTCAACAGTTACGATATTACCTTCAATATTTAAATAAATTAACTTCAACAGTTAGGATATTACCTTCAACATTTATGTATATTAACTTCAACAGTTACGATATTACCTTCAATATTTAAATATATTAACTTCAACAGTTACGATATTACCTTCAACATTTATGTATACTAACTTCAATAGTTACGATATTAACTTCAAAGATTATATATATTAATTTCAACAATTATGATATTAACTTTAACGATTTTATATATTAATTTCAACAATTATGCTCAGAAGGGGGGAGGGGGAAGGGCGTACGCGGGAGGGAGGGAGGGAAACAGAGCGACGGAGGGAGGGGGGACAACGTACGCGAGAAGGAGGGAATACGCGGGATAAGAATTTTTAGAAATAGAAAATGCGTAGAGCCAAAAATAAAAAACGCGTTTAATAACTGATGGGGATGGTGAGGATGATGAATATCAGAAATGATCCTTATCACCCCGCATTTTATGAGTCAAAGATAATAACAATGCAATAAAGATATTGTTGGGGACTCTCTTTATTGCGTTGTTGACTAATGGCTCCGTTTGGATAGGTGTGGGAAGAAGGGAAGAAGTGGGAAGAAATATTGGAAAGTGTGTAACTTTGTGAAGAGTTTGGATTGTTTATAATAAATTTTCTTCTTCTTTCTTCTTTTTTTTTCTTTCTTCCAACAATCCAAACGCACTCAATAAAGCACGTATCGTATCAATATCATCTCATGTCTCCTTTTGGTTGGATGACAAATATCCTTTTATTTAATTTTTATCCGCAGAAATCATTATAATTCAGTGTAATTATAGACTGTAATATTACAGAAAAGGTAGCTGTACTAACATTGTTTAAAGTATAACTTCCAGTAAATTGAATAAAAATATACTTGCACAGATTAAGATTTTAGTTAGTCGGAATTTGAAAAATCAAAGGACCATATGAAATTATTTCTTTACTTTTTTGTTTTGTTTTGTTTTTTTTTTTTTTTGTTTTGCGATTCCAACTAAGAAGATTGTTAAAAGTCGATTGAGTCCTATGTTATACAAAAGGTTACTTTGATTTTAAACTCCAAAAAGTTACTTTTTGACCGTAAAAGTGTGTTTGGATGCGCAAGAATAAAGAATCGGATAAAAATATATTTCAAATTACTTATTATTGTGAAATATAAACAACATAAAAATAAAAAATTTAGATCCTTATTCATATTCTAATAAAATCATAAAAATTAGAATAAAAAATTTAGACAAACACGTATTTCGAAATCCTCATTCTTATTCCTTATTGAACCCCTCATCCAAATTGTAATATTTTCTGTCTACTTTGATGCGGTACCAGCTTAATAAACGTTCATAATCATTATGTACAGTCATTTGAGGAAAAAAGGGACACCTTCCCCACCATTTTAATTTTTCTATATCCATTTTTAGTGTGATGTGGCTTGGTGGATCTTGAATCGGTAAACTAGCCCACCACACCGACCGAGTCTTAAGCGATTTATTTTTCAAATAATCAATTTGATGAGCAGACCAGTCAATATTAACGTTACGTTCTGTGTTCCATTTCGTAACGTTAAACGAAAGATAGAATAGGTTCCGTTTTTAAAAACGGAACGAAAAAGGAACGAAAACAAAACTGAAATTTGTTAACGTAAAGGAAACGGAATACGGAAATAGAGTTGAAATCAATAAAAAATAGAGATGGAATGTTAAACGGAATAGAATTTTGTTTCGTTTGACGAAACGAAACGGAAATGAAACAACCATTTCATTCCGTTACCAAAACGGAACAAAAACAAAAATGACTGTTTCTACTTCCGGTTTATACGTTTGACAGGCCTATTGATGAGTGAAGGCGGGGTCCACCCCTCAATTATATCATAAGTATCCCTCCAACTAAGAGGGTATAAATTATTACGTTATGAACGATTCGCATTTTGTATTGGAATCTTTTTGGTTTGTTCATCTCAACACAAAATAAAAATAAAAATCTCATCTTCTTAATTTTTTTTAACAAAGCTATATTAATTTGTGAATGCAGATAAATAATTAGTTAACTCTATGAGTCGAGTGAAGTGAAAGTATTTATATCAAGTCGAAACAAAGAAAAGCGCTTGTAATGTCAATATATATACTCTACAAACAGGATGGAAGTAGCTTTACACTCCATGTCTGCTCCAAATTGATCTTATAAACGTATCATTTTTTTTAAAGATAAATTAGGGTCAAACTTTCCAACTAATTTTTTCTAATTAAATGTCTATAAAAGACCCAACTTATAAACGTATCGAAGGGGCAATTTCTTCTATGCCACTCAAAACTGGTGAAATTGTGGAATTGCCACCCGATTTTTCAAGTTTGTGATTTTGCCACCCAAAATTATGGTCACCTTTGTGTTTTTGCCACTTTGGTCAAAATTTTCTGCTATATGTACCCAAATTTATGTACCCAGATTATTAATTAATCTTCCTTTGTTCTACTAATTTAAGTTGATATACTTGGGCTATAACCTCACATCATCGTGTTTACCCGCGATCTTTCCCTTTTTCCTAGGTACTGTACGGCAGGATGATTCTTTTGGTTTCTTAAGAATTTTCACTTTTAATTAGCGTTCTCTAGTTGATTAATTTAAACAATTTTATTAGTTTGGTATAATCTCCCCCTAGATGCCTACCCAGAATAATTAGGAAATTAGAAAGCCATAATATTAAGAAGACAAACCTCGCTCTGATACCAGAATAGATTAGTAGCGATCGGATCGACTTTGAAACTTCTGATTACTAATGAATACTGGTTCCAAAGTTTTGAGAGGAAAATGAGGAAATTTTATTGATATCTGGTAAATGATACAAGAGAAGGGTGATTACTTGGTGTGGGATGTGTGTCCTCCCAAGTGAAACACCATCTGCTTATATAGCCTAAGGGACTCTTCCTTTGATGCTCAATAATTGAGTGCGGGTGCGCTGTTTGGGCTCCATCGTCCATCTCAATTAGTGGCATTTACAGGTGGAATTTGTCCTTACACACACTAGTGGGCATCAATAGTACAATAATTGCCCGACAAAATAAAAAGAGATTCATGCAGCAATAAAGTAGGCTACTAATGACACGACCTACCCTGAGTGGTACCGAAAGTTAATACAATAACGTGATTCCCATATGATGGTGGGACTCACTAATAGTAATGGCCTTGCTGGATCAATTGTATCTTTTGGTGAATTCTTAACAGCTCATCAATGTTATGATTAACTGGTCCCAGTGCACTGCTAGCCCAGTTGTCTTTGGATGCACGTTGTTCAAGCCAAATCTTTTGAAGATAACTCAATGTTATGAGCCTTTCAACCTCTTTCATGGTTTTCAGTAGTTGCTCGTCGTGTATTTCCTTTAGTCTAAGTTTCATGGCTCCTTCCCAATGAAAAGACCTTGGATAAACTGTTATTAAATCACCAGTGATTATTTCATAATCTTGAAGGGAGTTTGTCTCTCCTCCTAAAGTTGCCCATCTCTCGGCTTGCTGGAAAGCTTGCCTACTTCCTGGTCTGAACCCAGTTGTTGGGCTTCCTTCATGGATTCTCATCAAATTTCGCAAGTGATCAAGCACCATCTCCTGAAAATTAAATTTGCAAAATTACATACATAAAACAGAAATAAATTTTCTAAAAATGTCAGCAGTTTTCCGTAGATTACTGCCAGACGGGTCCTTAGATACAATGGTTATGGTGGGTTTTTCCAGCGGTCCACCATGCCCGCTTTCGCCTTTTCTTAGAGATATCGGAGAACACTGTTCTCATCTAGCATGTTGCCTATGTGACCAACCGTTGTTGCTAGATGATTTAGGATTTCTTCGGGAGCATCCTTTGTTTCCTCGAGTACTTTCTCTAAATCTGCTAGCTGTTCGTCGGCCCAGTAGCAATTTCCGGTTTTTACCATATTTGCTGTGAGCCTTGAGAGTGAGTCAGCCAGTACATTCTTCTTCCCATCAATGTGTTCGAAATTTACTTGCACTCATGTTCCTGTAACAAAGTCAACAAAATTAATCCATCGGACTCTTGAAGGTTTGTTTTGTGATGACTTGTTATAGAAATTGATTATGGCCTGGCAATCAGTTCTGAGAGTGATCTCCTTTTGATCCAGGTAGTGAATCTTGAGTGCCTTCATTGTTTCCATGCAAGCATAGATCTCTGCATCTATTGTGGATTTAATCACTGGGAATTTCCCGCTTGCATACGCACAAACTTTCTCCGTGTTTCGGGGGTCATATTTTGCTTTCTTCCATTTGCATACTCCACCCCATCCTTCCATGCATCCGTCTGTTTCAAGGATGATGTAGGATCCTTCCGGAGGCAGCTCGAGATCTGGGAGCTGCTGCACCGCTTGCTTGACCTTTCTGATGATCACATAGTCTGAGCTTTTGAGCCTTTTGTCACCGTGTTCGCTTGTTTTTGAGTATAATGGCCCAAGTAATGTTCCCAATTTCGGTATGTATGATCTGGCATAGTTGAGGATGCCAAGCCATGATCTCATACCAGCCTTCTCCTTCAATTTTTCTTCATCGAAAGAAATGATTTTCTTGATTATGTGCGGCTGAAGTTTGATTTTTCTGTTCCCAATAACTGCACCTAGGAATTCGATTTTCTGTACATCTATTTTCATTTTATTTGGGGAGAGTACAAGCCCCCATTTCTCACAAATTGTCATCATAGCCTCCAAATGTTTGGCATGCTGTTCTTCATTCTCAGAAAACACCAGTATATCATCGATGTAGACTGTTATGAAGTTTTCCGTTCCCCGGAAGCAATCGTCCATCTTTCTTTGAAAAATTGCCAGTGCATTTTTCAACCCGAATGGCATAACTAGCCATTTGGAACAACAAAAGCCGTCCACTCAGCCGATTCAGGATCCATTGCCACCTGATGGAACCCACTTTTTAAGTCGAATTTTGAATAAATCCGACTATTACCGACCTTTTTTAGGATGGTATTAATCCCTGGCAGGCTGTATTGGTCTTTGTGGGTATTATCATTGAGGGTACGGTAATTAAATACCATACGCTCCTTGCCTTTGATCTCAGCGCCAGTCTTTGGGTCTATTGATGTACCTGAATTTACCATCATTGCCATGGTTTTATGTCGGCTCTTACTGGGTCGTATTACTCCAATCTTGAGTAGCGCCTGAACATGCTTGTCGAATTGCTCCTTCATTGCCGGTGTGACATGTTTCAGAGGCTTGTCTTGAATTGTGATATCCGGATTGATGATGTCTAACTTGCACCTAATCCGATTCTTTTCCCAGTGTTGGAGAGGATTTTCTCCAATATACCCTTGTTCTTTTAATCTCTTAAGAAGAGGTCTGAACCTCTCTTTGAATTTCTGCGATTCTTCACCACGAGAGTATGCAGTGATTCTTTGGATCTCAAAATATTCTAACTCAGACAGCTCAAGTTCTTCGATTGCTGCTGAAGCTACTACCTCAGCGTCAACTTTTGTCGCAATTGTTGTGACATTTTTGTAAAATGTCACCATTTGGCCCTCAATCCTAAGCCCTCCTTGTATGGCTCGGATGAAATTGCAACCAATCAGCATTTGGATTCCGTCCCTCTGTTCCATTGGGAATGCATAGGTGAAAGGAATACGGAAACGATTTTCCTCAATAGCCATCATTCCGCCTTTGAGTTTTTGGTTGGCTATTTGAGAAGAGTTAACCCCGTTGATTTGAATAGGGTACGCACTGGGTTCCAAAGCTTCTTTTGGGACTGCATTCTGGTCCACGCAGCAAACTGTGGCACCAGTATCCAGGATTGCTTGGATTTTGAACTTTTCAACACCTGGTATTTCCATTGTCAGCTCAATGTTGTAGAGTCTGTTTAAGACTCTCTTCCCTTTTCTCGGATCTGGAACTTGAGTACTGATGTATTCATCTCTATCTGTCAGCATCCTGATTACCACTCCATTTTGTTTCTGGATATGGTTTTCAATTGCTTCATCATCCGAATTTACCTCTTCAAGAATTGGCTTTTCAGGGGCTTTTCCTTTTGTTGGGTCTCGCATTTCATCCAGATCCTTTCCCATCTCCAATTCTTCAATTCTTTCCTTTAGCCTTTGGTTTTCTGCTAAAAGGAAATTTGTATACCCGATCAGCTCATTAATTAGGGTATCCTTGTTGTCATACTGGAGATTTGATCTTTGTATTGTCAACCTTCTTCCTAGGTTGAATCTCGAACACATTGGGCAGACAGTTAAATGACATATACTGCAATGTGCTCTCATCCTTGGATTAGTCTTCTCCTTGCAGAACAGACACCTCATGAATTCTTGCGCCACTGGACTGTTGTCCTCCCATTGATGCGCACAGTTTTGGATTTTTTGGGGCACTGAGGTCACCACTCGCCATGAGATTTCTTCACTCGTTATCATCATTGCGGTTTCGTATGGAACCTCATTTATACCAGCCATCAAAGAATGACTAGTACTTCCTTCTCCTTCAGAAAATGAACAGATTGCATCGCTATCTGGTTCATTTTGATCTACCGAGAGCACATCCCAGTCATCATCTAGGTCTAGATTTTCGACTATGGCTGTTCTTGCTATGTTGCCTTTTTGCCTTGTGCAGTTGCGGGCAAAATGTCCTTCTTCACCACATATAAAGCACTTGCATTTCCTTACTTTATCTGCGTGCTTCCTTTTGAATACTCTGATGTGCGTATCATGTGGTTTGCCTCGATATGTCTTCGCCTTTCGAAGACCATACTTCTTGTTCTTTTGATAGTAACCTGGCACTGGTATGCGGCTACAGAATGAGAGATCTTTGAGGCTTCTTTGGAGTGCAACTCTCTTACACTGCTCTGCCAGGTACTGGTAGGTAAAATGTATTCTTGGAATAACACCCACAGTATTGCCTGGGTATTTTTCAGCAAATGCCTTCTCAATTTCTCCACCAATAATTGGAGGCATCTTTCTGAAAAATTTTGTTGAGAGTTCAGGAGATATGAACATCCTTCCTGATTTTTCCGCCAAAATCTTATAGGGGATGTTTGGAACCCACGGAACAAGAGCTTATTCGGAATTGGTTATTTTGATGGTTGCCAAACACACGTGGGAACAAGGAGAATAGGCTATTCAGACCCTTATTCTAGTTCCTGGAAAAAGTCGGAACTAGCATGAAACTAACTCCCGTGATGAAAAAAATATTAAAATATTCATTCCCAGAATTAAAAAATAGAGACAGAAGGAGAGAAAAATCATTTATTACTCTTTCATACTCTCTTCTCCACAATTATTGCGACTACCTCCCGTTGCTCCTCTCTTCCTCAGATCTGCGCCGATCTGAGGAGTAATCGGCGAAGTGGGTGCCACCAGCGAGTTCACCGTCGATCGGCGAGTGAATAGAGCTCCATTAAAGTAAGCTTCATTTCAAAAAAAAAAAAAACATTTCCTTTCTTTGTTACTTGGATTTGGTTATTTCCTTTCATTTCTTTCTTACTTGATTTTACTTCGTTTGTATTCTGATTGATGCATTCAATTTTTTAGTGCACACTTAATAGCCCAACTAAATGAGTCGATTTTGTACAAGCTCAGAATTCTTTTATGAGAAGAGATGAACAGAGAGAATAGGTTGCGTTTTTAGGTTAGAAATTAGTTAATCAGCTAATTCTTTGAGTCAATTTTGTATAAACTAGTTAATTCGATCTGAAAATAGTAGTTAATTTGCACAAAATAATAGGTTGGATTTTTAGATTAGAGTAGTTTAATCTGACTGAAATGTTACAGTAGTTTAGTTTAATTTGACTGAAACTGTTTTACCAGCAACTTGCGTTTTTTACAAAGTATAAAATAAAATGTTTAATTTTTCCCTTAAACATATTATACAAAGTATCTTCCGTTCAATCCTTTCATTAACAAATAAATCCGTCCGCATTTCCAACAAAGTATTTTTCTCGGTTTCAGGGATCCTCTACCAGTATCTTGCGTTTATCATGTGATGGTTCATCATCTGAAGACCTATTTATGAAAGCAGCTGCATGGTGGTATGATGCTGCACAAATATGTGCAGCCGAGTGGAAAGAATTGAAGCATGACAGGAAAATGTCCGGCAAACAATTAGGTCATCATCTGATGACCTATTTTTTATTAATTTATATCCTGTTTTTGTATAAATTAGCATTTTAATTTCTGCTTATTTAATGTGTATCAGGGGTATTTTAGAAATTCGGGGTTTTTTATTTTTTTTTCTCGTGGAAAATCAGAGAGAGCACTAGACTGAGGCTCAACTTTTTTGAAGCCAAACAATTTAGTGCAACAAACTTCATTTGTAAGTTGTATTATTAATTTTATTATAATGAAGTAGCCCATGGGTAGTCATCGGAAAAAAAGAAGCCAAATGAGGTACAAAGATCTTTTTATTGAACTTCAATTTGTGCTGTACCGGCGCTGATTTAGCACAGGGACACTGGTACTTCTTTTTGGCATCAGAAATACTTCTATGTTAGATGGCGCCAAAAAAAAAGAAAGCAATATAATGTAAAAGTTAGTTGAAAGATAAAATACAATAAATCATTATTTTATTTTTTCCTCCCTTGTTCTTATTCTTAGCTAACCATCCAAACAACATTGAGAATTACATGAATAAGCAATTCTTCACCATTTCTTATTCACCAACCTTGTTCTTGAATAAGCTATTCTATTCTTATTCACCACACTTCCAAACACACCCATAATCATTTATATAATCGAAAAGATCTTTCACATTGTGGCATGAAAGTCTCTCCAGGTCGTTGTACGCTCGATCTTGCTCTTCAGTGGACCCGGTTGTCGGATCCTCCAACAGAAACATTCGCCTGATTTGTGATATTACATTTTGTGGGTCATCGGCAATGTTAACTAATTCCTCATATTCAGTGGGGAATGCCATTCTCCACTGAATCCAGATCTTTTTCTCCGTTTCGCCTAGGAGGTTTTCGATATAATTGACCTTAGATTTGTTATCTGTCCAATTTCTCTCATTTATCAGGTTGAGAGTGATTGATTCCCATCGGGAGATAACTTCTGAGTATAGCCCAATATCTTCTGGTAAAACTAGAATTGCACCTTGACTAGCTTGGGCTGTTGGCAGGTTAAACCTTTCGTTCATTTGTCTTGCATAGCCACCGCGGATGTTGTCCAACCGTGCCTTTATCTCTGGGATTTGGAGGTTCTGGGGTTGCCTTGAACCAGGTGGGTACATGGCCGGTCCCATGATTGGTTCAGGTGGTATTCTTGTAAGTGAAGACTCTGCAGTTGAGAGTACAGTCTCCACTTTCTTTTTGAGATTTTTGAATTGTGGGTATTCCATCTCTTCTACCATATAAACTGTCTCGAATAGATCTTCGTCCCACTTTGTTTTAGAATTTGGGGAACTGACATCTTCCCCACCACCTTTCGCTAGAAGACTTAGCAAGTCTTCATCTTGGTTTGCAGGTGCACCCAATTGAGACAGGAATTGCACCGTGGAGAGTATCTCATCTTCGTCCGACTCATCCCATTGACAGGTCATCATGAGGACTTGTTCCTCAAACCATTCACTTTCTGCATCAATGGTTTCTAGCCAATTGAACTCTGTAAATGTCATTTGTACGAGTTCGTCTTCACTATCTAGCTGCTCAATAGCAAACCATTGATACGAGTTTATTGGTTCTAGCATTTCAACTGTTGGTTCAGTTTGTTCGGCTCTTAGTATTGCCAAGAACCATTTTCCCAATAAGGGACCATCGTCTTGCTCAGTCTCGTCATCTTCACTGAATTCCTCAGGGTCTGAATAGATTTCTGGAAATTCTGGATCATCTTCATATGGCCAATCATCATCTAGTGTGAGTAGATTGATGAATTCTTGTTCGAGTTCTTCCTCATCATTTTCTCCACGAATAGCTTCTTGTTCAGGGGTTGTTGTTGTATACCCCGCAAATCTGACGGATAATGAGCCGTCTGTCCTTGCTCGGATTCGTGCTACTTGGGGATTCTGAACTTGTGAGATGACAGCTGGTCTCACAAGACACTGCCTTCCACGGAGTTCTGCGGTTGTACGTTGCGAGCCAGGGATGTCCCGAACTCCTCGACTTGCCAGGTGGTCCGCCACGTTCTGAACATTGTATCTGAAATTTGTGTGGCTTGTATTGGACAGTCGTCCAATTAGAGACCTTGAGAGTAAAAGATTACTCTCTCCACCTTGCCATCCTTCATACCCGTGAGTTTGAATCACTAGTTGAATGTGAGCTCTGAAGTCACGGATACTTAGAGTCATATCTGGGGCAGTATATGCCAACTGCGTCCCAGATGTGAGATCCATCTCCATAGAGCTGATGACAGCTCTATCATCTCGCCATCTAGTATCTCTGATTAACACTAGTGCATTCACACCTGCACTTCGCCTATGCAACGTGTATAATCGAACCATAATTAGTCCGATATGCAGATGTTGGAGCCCTTCTTGCAAAAGTCTGTTAAAACTTTCTTCAGAGATGAACGGTAGCTCCACTTGCTGGCCATCTGTGACCAACGTTCTTTCATCCGAGTAATGTTGGTATACTCGGTGCCTGCTCTCTGACCATCCAGCTTGGTACAGAGTTTCTGCTGGGACTTGCTGTGCTCGTCTGTATTGGGAGATGTTGAGCTTAGCATCAGGATTCATATGTGACTCAAGGCTTCGCTGGTACCGTCGAGATTGACCAGGGAGCCTCCTTTGAGCCTCAAATCTAAGTCTAGATCCAAGGCGATAGCCACAGATCTGATCTTCAACAGTAGGGGTTTGATTTGTGTCTCTTTCTGACACTGATGGTCTTGCTGCCTCTGTTGTTATTTGCATTCTGCTCATGCTGCCTTCTTTTTCTCGGCTTCAAATATTTCTTTTGGGTTTTTGAACACAAAAAGTTTGCCTTTCGGTTTTGGTACTGCCGGCTTACTGGGCTCTCCTAAGCTCAGCTTCTGAAGTTGTTGTTGGATCTGGTCTAGGGAGTCAGTCAGGTCGTCAGGTTGAGTGCCTTCTTTCCCTTTCACAGCCTCGAGCCTTTTGACTGCTACCTTCAGATCCTCGATTTGTTCAGTCAATTTAAGCAACAATTGTATGATTGTGTTATTTTGCTTAAATTGGACTTCTGTTGTTCTCCCGGTTATGTCCTGTGGCTTGACAAAACCGACCACCGGTGAATGGATTGATTCGGTTGCTTTGAGTGCTTCTCTGTAAATTGTGTTGTTCGCGCTGAGGCGCCAATCGCTCATAGAAAAATAAAATTTTTATAAGGATTTTTAGAATTTCTACTGGTTTATTCTTAAATGACTTTTATTTCAAATATATTCTAGGTCGGCCTTTTCAGGTTTGATTATACCATCTGGTTCTTCTTGGGGACAATTCTTGGGGTTCATGTAGCACTTTTATATGGTCATAGTGGCATTTATAGAAGAATTAACTTTTGAGTGACATTTTCACAATTTCCTTCTTTTGGAGTGGCATAAAAACAATTTCCCCTTTTTTTTCATTAAGGTTATTTATTTAAAGATGCATAACCTAGTCAATAGAGATTTTATTTCTCTTATACTCATCTAGTTGGAACACGTTACCTTCAGATAAAGGAGGAATCACTGACTAGTTGAACTTACTTTGTCACGTTCATTAATAATGTATCATTATTTGTTAGTAGTACTTATATTCTATGCTTTCCCATTGAAAATAAAATTCCAATAGATGATCATCAAATAGTTTATCAAATAAAATAATAATATATTTAATATATTCCAAATGCATATATAGCTATCAGACAATAAGTACACTACTTTAATTAAACATAACAATTACAAACTATTATGTCTAATAATCAATTTTTTTTGTTGGTTTCGTTATTTATAATAATATATAGATTACTAACCAAACTTTTTAAAACGTTGAATAAATAAATTTCAGTATGGAATTATACGAATAGTTATAACATTAGAGATCATATATAGTTATATATATATATATATTCCTCTCTTTGGCGCCTGGGTGTTATCCTGTTGTTTTTGTAAAGCATGAATTAAACGACCTATGGGTTTTCAAATGGCCGTATATATTTTAAGCCAAATTCAAGGGAGAGCCAACTATTCTGATTTAACTCCTACAAGTTGGTACAACTGAATAACTGATGATAACAGCCACCTCTGCTGTGGGATTGTACTCCGTTTGGATGCGTTGAGAATAAGGTAGAAAGAAGGAAGAAGGGAAGAAATTTATTGGGAAGGGGTAAATTTATTGAGAAGTGTGTAACTTTTGTGAAGAGTTTGGATGGTTAGAAATAAATTTATTGGTAAAAAGTGGTTATTCCTTATTTCTTATTCCGGGAAGAAGCCATCCAAACGGAGTTGGAGAAGAATTTTCGTGTTGAGCAGAACAATTTGTTGAACACTTGAACTAAAAATTTCGGTTTGCGTGCTTATCCTTATTCCTTATTCTTATACCATGGTTTTGTTAGTATAGGAATAAGGGCTCTTATTCCTTATTCTTGTGTTGTTTGGATTGCACAAAAATAAAAATAAGTACGCAAACCAAAATTTATTATTCCTATTCCCTATTCCCTGCCCATCCAAACACACCCATTAAATTTTAAACGAAGGACAAAAATGAACTTGAAGTCCTCTACAGATGATTAATGAAATTGATAATAGAAGGAAGGGTTCAATCACTTTAAGCTAATTTACTATATAAGGCTCCGTTTAGATACGTGTGGGAAGAAGAGAAGAAGGAAAGAAGTGGAAAGAAGTATTGGGAAGTGTGTAACTTTGTGAAGAGTTTGGATTGTTTATAATTTATTTCTTCCTTCTTTATTCTTCCTTCTTCCTATCTTATTCTCAACGCATCCAAACGGTGCCTAAAACATAGAAACACAATAGAACTGATAAGAAATTTTTTTGTGGACGACCTTAATTTTATTGGTTGCATAAAAGTATCAATGAATATTATGAATTTTGTTTTTAAAAAATAAAATATTAAGAATTTTACAAATAATCAAATCAAATCTGATATATTTTATTCGAATTTTAGTGATCATATCATATATTTAAAAAATGGATAATCTTTGATTGCAAATATTAAATCTATATATTTTGGAAATACAAAATTTAAGAACTGAAGTGAAAAAAGAAATACATTTTTTTTTTGTATGAATCAGAACTTATAAAATTTCTCATGGCCATGAAAAATTGAGCACGAGCTTTCGTTTATTAAAAAAATGCATAAATTCAAAAGAGATGAGGTCTCCAGCTAAGGTTCAAGGATTAGAGCCTTTGAACGTACATTGAACCAAGGTGCTTATCCATGTGCGTACATATATTAAATCATGAATATTTTCCATGAAAGGGACTTGGGGGACAAATAATAATTTGTAGCCTTCTCTATTAAATAAGGCAAACCCAATTGGGATAGGGACCCCTTCTAAATTATTTGTAGCGACGCGAAAAAAGAACTGTGTGACAGTGTGAGAACATTTTATTTTATTTAACAATACTTAGTATGTCGTTTGCTCAGTGCTGAACTATTAATATTTCATTTGTGAAAAGATATTCCAAAATCTACAAGTACAAGCAAGTGCACAATTTTTTTTTTAAAAAAATAGAAGGATATGGGCTCCCCTCTTGGTGTACGGAAATAATTAGATGTTTTCAAATAAATTGAGCATATTAGTTTATATTCTACTGTTGACGTGGAATGTCGAATATGACATGTTACTATTGAAGTTGAATAAAACAAGTTGGTGGAGGCATTAATATGATTATGTTTAATCGGAATAAATCATGTAATATAAAATTGATAATGAAGATGCATCTTACAGAGGAGACTAATTAAAAATGTGCGAAGGGTCCGTAAATGCTCGCATTTATTGTGGAAATAAAAAGAGAGCATATCACCATATAGGCTTATCATGTTATATATATTATATTAAACATTTCAATCTCCTAATTTAAATATAACACGGGGATCTCGTGATTTTATTACGATTACGAAAAATCTCCTTCCATTATCTCAATAATAGCGATTGATGTGTCATCTTATAGAAAAATTGATTAGTCAAAAATGAAGCATTAATTTTTTTTCCTTACTTTGAAAAAGAGAGAACACGTCTTACTTCTCTGTTATATTAATTGCGAGGGAATTTATTCCCGCCTCTACCAAGCAACATTCGTGTACTTCTCTTGCTTTTTTAAAAGAAAAAGTTCAAATAACAAACATGCATTTTTGTTTTTCTTCCATGCAAAGAAGGCTAAGTTGTTCCATTGTCGATATTAGATTTCAACATATGACTCGTTGTTGTACACTTGTACTACAGTAACAGTATGAAAATAAATAATTGACTATATTGCCATGATCTGCCCATGATGTGCCTTGTGTCCTTCCAAAGTTATTAATTAGTAGTAAATATTTATACTTCAACAGAAATAAAAATCGACATCTCAATAAAAAATAATTTACTAGAAATATTTATTTCGTAATAAATGAAATTATGAGAAAATTTTACATATTTGCTTTATTTCCAAAATGAAAAAAATTATTATTTTAAGGAAGTTTTTCATATTAGTGTACTCTCTTTCTCTTTTCAAACGCAGTGCACAACAAATCTAATGATAATTTTTTCTTTCTATCTTGATGAGTGCACAACCAATCCATCGACAAATTTTTTTATTTGAGGTGAAGAGCCAATAAATTTATATCTGTCAATAACATTCAGCCATTGAATTAAACAATCAATGGTTAAGAATATATCGAGTAAACTGTTATGTACACCATTGGTCTAATTGTGTTTAGCTTTTGAATTGGCGCTTTTAAAGTAGTAGGGATAAATATTGTGTTTGATAAATACGTTAGTGAAAATTTCAGCAATTTATTCATCAATAACAAAAATTGAGTACTTTAAGATTCAATGAAGTTTAAATAAGCTACTAGTATAAGTATATAACACATTAATTAAAAAAATGATCATTTTATTCATATTACATATTTCACAACACTGACAAATACCATATTTCTTCATTTTAGTTTTAGTACAACTTTAGGACAGTATTTTTTGCATGACTGGTAGAAGGATCTATTTGTCCCCACCTAATTACTGCGATCAAAAGCAAATAATGCTATTTGCTTTTGCAGATAACGTCAATATGATTTCGGTTAGTTTCAGCAAATATTGGAAACAATGTATATTCTGCAATTTTGGTCGTATTGTACTAAACATAAGTGAATGAAAATCAAACAAGACGATGCAGGTGTTTGGTTGTTTGCTAAATATTTGCAAAAACAAGATCAATATTACAATTCTTCAAATTTAAGTAATATAAAATTTGGGCAAAAAAAAAAGGACATTTTGTATAGACGAGAGTCATGCGACAAAAATATGTTATATATTTTCATACGTGACCAAACCTTATCCGATTATCCGGATAACTAAGAGGTATCTAGCTTGAATCATTGGATGTAGAACTTTACTTAACTGTCATGTCAAATATGTGTAGCGAATTTTCTCGTTCGACTTCATAATCTTCTTGTTTTTTTTTTTTTTCTATATAGTAAATTGAGCACATTAAAAATGGATCAACTCGAACTCATCAAAATCTATTGTCTGGCCTGCTAACGTGCTATCCGAATTTCAAGCCAGGCCCAGAAAAATACTAATGGAAAAAAGATGGTCAACTAAAGAGCTATATCTTATAGAAAACGAAAATGATATACGACGCTGCTGGTTTAATATTTGGTGCCTGATTATTTGAACAAAATGATTATAATTAACTGGTCTTACACTCTTTTTTTTTAAGATAAATTGGACGTCTAACCCACCCAACTTATTTTTAAATTAAATGTCTATGAAAGAACCCCAGCCGAGTTTCGAACCTGCGACCTTTCACTTAAGGAGTCTTATACTTTTATTACTAGTTTAAGATATGCGTTCTGTATTTAACAAAAACTATTAAAAGGGGACATGAGATGAGCAGAAATCATATATAATCTGATAATTTTGGAAAAGGAGAGTTTTGCAATTTGTAATTCAGATGGGAAAAAAAATCATTTAAGAACTCAGAAAAGTCAGAATCAACTAATATTTGCAATTACAGAGAACCTGTCTCCACAGATTTTGAAGTACCGAGGTCTCCGTAAATCCTATGACTGAACTAAGAGCCCCAAGCAGGGTTTCAAAAGTTTAAGCGCTCGAAGGAGTCATTAGAATGATTCTACACGCTCAAACAGAGCAAATCCAAACAAAAAAGCAACAAATAACCCAGTTAACCAACCTGTGCGGCACAGCAATCCAAACGAGTAAACGACCAAACATACAAAGCTATTATCTTTCCATTAGATCCTGAAAGCCTTTACATTGTTTAGCAAGCCCATTATGAACAGTATTTTTTTAATCCCTTTTGAAGAAGTGAGAATAGGCTGCTGGGTTTTTCAACAGGTTAATTAGGAAGCCCATAAGTACACCTAGATGAGTAAAGTGGCACTTTGGAATTTGGACACCACACCACACACACTCGCAGGTCGCAGCATATATCTAAATTTTATTCCCGACATTGTACAAATCTTTCATTAAAAAAAAAACATTGTACAAATTATTTGCACACAGACCAATTATTTTGAAAAGAAAAATGATAATACAGGAACTAGTCTGCTCTCCAATTGCACTACTTCATTGGCAACCCAAGCTGCCTCCCACACAATCTTATAAAAGGATACCATACAGATGGCCAGTACCCACTTCAGACCTGACAGTCTAGATCAATTTTGATAATTTATGTGACTCTTATGCTCAACTCGGCCATGACATGCGTCAAACTTTGATTTGGACAAAACCTGAGTTCAAACTTTGATTTAAAGAGTAACTGAACCTCAATTGTTACACCATAACAGTTCCAAATAAACATCCTCTGTCCCAGCCAACTAACAGTATCTTATTAGGTTGTATGTTATTCTTGAAGCTCAGGGTAAATTATGTATTACACTATTACTGCATCCATGCATTTGGGATGCAATTAACTCTGCGCTGATACAGCATAAATATTAATCAAGAAAGTATCATATTAGATGAGGAAAAAATCAATTCACATTTACATCAATTTCTGACAATTACAATATATACAACTTAACAAAACAGCTGGAGGTAATTAAGTGGAGGTATCCTCCATATATGCACAGTACGAGCGACAGGAAGTACGGATTCGTAAGAAGATAGGAGGTAAATTTGTAAAGGGAGAAAAGCTTTTAGCCGAATGCTCAGGCAACATTACAACAAGCCTCTATGCCAGCATGGCCATTATGCTATGTCACATCCCGCTATAATGTGGGGTCCATCCACCAGTGCTTCCCCAATTAAATGACGGGTAGTTTGGAAAAGAATTGTCCTGCAATAATTCAGGTCAGAGAAAAAGATTAATTTAAAATAGTAAGGGAAAAAAATGCTAAGATAAAATCCATATTAACACAAACATAATAACATAATTGATTTTTTGCACAAACCTGATGGAACCAAAGCTATTCATATTTCTAATCTGCCGTGAGTCAAAATTTAAACTATTTTTCTAATTATTTTTATTTTATTATATTTATATTAATTAATTTTCCTAGTGTCACATACTTGTAGGTTTGGTAAGACATCATGTGGTATGGTATCAGTACCAATCTTGGAAGCATTGTAATTAGACCATTTGATTGAGAGAGACTTCCTAATTCATGGTGATTGAGTCATGACCAACCATTTGTCACTTTCTTTCTTCTTTGTCTTGAAGGAGAGAAAAGAAAAATAAGGAAAGATTTGGAAGGAGGTACAAGCAAACATCCATTGCCCCAATAATTCAACTATAGTTTAGAAGATAGCAACCTCTTGAAAATGACTTGTAAGATACCTTATCAGTAGGTATTAGGTTCAATCACAAACAGTCACATGTGTCCATAAAATTGGTGTCATAACTTAGGAAAATTTGGACTAGGAATTAATAGAGGAACCTCTGAAAACAGAATAGGAAGATTTCGTATGGAAGTTGAGAACCAGAAAATTGACCTATATTACAAAATTTGGTTCATGATGTGAAAAACACCAGATGTTAGGGTTTAATCAAACAGAGACTCAGACAAAGGCTAAAACTGCTTACATGACAAGGAAACCGACAGGGGATAGCCTCGTTGAGCTGGCAAAAAGGAAAAAAGTTCATGCGGGACCATGGACTTTTCTGGCCTCCTAAATTATTATCCAGGTTTATCTAATTTGTATTTCTTACATCTTGAGTTCTAAAGAGGTTGACTTGATTTTTAATTTTTTAAGATATCACTTGTTCAAAAGAAATACCAAAAATGAAATCTAACCTAAAGCACAGAAAATACCAAAAAAGAACAAATATTTTAGAAGGACAAGAAAAACCATATAAATCAACTTAAATTGATTAAGAAATGCAAAGGGTTGAGTTCTAATGTTCCCTTGTTACCATGGAAATCTCAGGCAACAACATGGACCCTTTTTTTTTTTTTTTTGAAACGAACAACAACATGAACCCTATCTAATTCTCTCTTTATTAGCAGTTAGCGTCAATGGTTCAAGCTGTTTAGCACTAATTATTAACAATATCGAAAAAATTAAACACACTAACTGCAATTCAACAAGGGAAATAAGTAAATGGAAGTTATATAACCAGACAATCACTCCCAATCTAATATTATATATCTAGTATTAATGAGAAATAGCATAATACCAGAATCACAATACTAACTAGTAACTACTAATGATAAAACCCCAAAACGATAACAAAAATAAAATAAAATTGAGTGATCCAAACCTGGCAATTGATTCTGAGTGGTTCCAAACATGCCTCTCCAAATCAAACCCAAATAGGAAACAAACCCAGCAAAACAGAGCAACATGACAAACCCAATCACCCAAGGCATGAGCATGAAACCAAGAACGAAGGTCACCGACCCACAAATCATCATCGCGAAAGAGGCACCAAAGAGGAGAGACACGATAGCTCCAGGCGTCACGTGCGACTCACGTGCTGAATCCTCTACGCGCGATGGCGCGTGAGAAGCACGCGTGGGGGTGATGAGGGTTACGACGATGGTGCAGAGGTCGTTGATGAGGCGGGAGTGGTGGTCGGAGGCGGAGATGGCCGCGGCGCCAGTCATCTCTAGAGAGGAAGAAGAAGAGAGGTGTAGGGGCTTTTTGGTAAATTCCACCTGAACAGTTCTTTTCGTTTCAGGATAGAACTTAGAAGCGAGAATAATAAAAGATCAGAGATTTGGAGTCAATTGAAGAAGTCTAGTAATAGGAATAGGTGGATTGATTTGGGAATTGGGTTGGGGGAAATGATACGCCGCTCCGGTTCTCTCCTCTCTCCATCTGTCCCCATCTTATCTTGTTGCTCTAGAATATTTATATATAGTGCGGCTAATTGTTGAATTATTTTGTTTATTTTTGATGTTTAGAACAAAGACCGATCCTAAAACTTTAAAAAAAAATGAAGCTTGGTAAGTTGACAAATGGATTAAAATAACCAATGTTGTATTTTCTTTGTTTAACTTGACACGTAGACAAGCTCAAACTGACATCTTCATCTTTTACAAAATATTTTTATTTTGAAAATTTCAACCCGGACAAATTTGAAGGAACTTTTTCTGAAGTCAGAACTCAGTATACTGATGGTTTAGCACATTAGTAGGTGGCATTAGTGGTTGTTGTAAGAACATTTAATTAAGAATTCAATCACGTTTTCCTTGATTTAGCGGACTAATAAGAAACATTTTGTATTTTCGGAAGTGTGTATTAATATGAGTTTTTATTTTCAGTAACTTCATTTTATTATCAATAGATCCTTAATTTGTAAGTCCTCTACGTAATTAAGTTATAAAATTATCTTCATAAAATTTTGCCGGAATATAACATGTTTATGTATTATAACAAATCATATACAAGATTTTGAAATCATAAAATTCATCAATTTAAAACTAAAAAGTTATAACATGTCAACTATTACATTTAAGGTAATAATTACGTCTAGCTAAGTTGGCTAAAACTATATCTTTTATGTAACAGACGTGAATTTGAAACCAATTAAATTATTTACATCCAATGTTACAAAGAGGCTCGAGCCATATTTCCTGAACTCAGAAGAAAAATATTACATTAGCTATGTTCTATTACCACTTCTTTGTTTTAAGTTTCTTAATTTAGCATTTTGAGCATTTTTATGAATCGAATGCAGAGAGGGAGTTAGCAAGAAATAGAAGGCGTACAAGCAACATGAAGCTTTTATTGGGTCAAGGAAGAAATGCAATGTTCTACAGGAGGGAAAATTAAAAAACAAGAAGATCTAAATAATGAGAGTAAAAATTATTAATTTGTTTTTATTGTTGCTTGAAAAAACAAGAAGGATTGTCCTTTGAAGAAGTAACTAATATATATTCGTTAGTCATGAGAAGCTCTTATCGTAAAAACACACGAAGAAAATCAAAAGTCAGAAACAAATGCCACGTTCATGTCCCATGACTATAGAGACGTCGTAGAATAGATAAAAAAAATATGGGATTGGTCCGATTGGGATTAGTAAGAAATTATTTAGTTTTTGGAGTAAATTGATTACTACCGTGCATAATTTTTTTATTTTTTTTACTTTTTTTTTTTAAACGGTAGAGTCTAAGAATGAGCCAGATGGGGCTTTCAATTGATGATTCGCTTGTTTTAAATTTCGAACGATCGATCTAAACTGTTCAATTTGTTCTATATTGAAAATTTATTACATTTTATACTTTTTTCAAATTGTACTACTAATTTTTAAAATATTTTAAGAAACAATATTGAAGGCGTAACTTATTACAAATCTAATGCTCCGATCGGTATGGAATCACCGACCATCTATACTAGATTCTCACTTTCAATTTTACTGTATGTTAAAATTTTCCGGGAATATTTATAGTATTGTTTTACATTTAAATACATAAAACAGACTATTGCATACTGCTTAATTATTACATATGTGGTAATTAAAACTTTTATTGAAATTGTAGTAAAGAATGATAAAAATGATGGTATGTACTTGTTAATATTGTTCTATTAATGTGTTCAACACAGTACTATTTATAATTGTTAATTGGACATTGACGCTACAATTGATGCGTAAAACAAGAGCAAAGATGCTATTTGCAAAAATAAGTTATTTTGTCAATCCAAACGATGTTTTTCTCTTTTTTTTTTCATTTTTGTTCATTAAATTTAGTTTCTTCTATCTCCAACGCGTACCCTGCTAAGGAGCAAAGCACTAGCGAATTATGTTAGCTGATTTTTAGTCTTTAATTAAATTTAAAAAATATTAGATTTATTGAAACTACTTCTTTATTAATTGATCCATCATTCAAGGTATTATTTTCCGATTATTTACTCCTAGCAATCCTCTAGCAATATTAAAACTATCTCTGAATCTCTGATTCATGTTCCCTCGGAACCCTGCATTCGAGAATACGGCGATGTTTGAGGTATACTCTAATAATTAGTTGTTCCAAGTAGGGGCGTTAAAGGCGGGAAACAGAAGCGGATCTGGTATGTTCTGTTTTTGTTCTATTCTAGCTAACATAATTAAATTTTATTTAGTTTTCATTCCATTTCGTAAAATGGAACAATTTTCTGTTTCGTTAGCTGTTCCGTTCAGCATTTTCTATTGATTTCAGTTAATTTTTTGATAAACGAATACTGACGTTTACCGGCGTCTATTCCGTTTTCAAAAACGATACTGAAAATTATTCCATTAGTTGTTCCATTCAAACGAAACGGAACGGAAATCGAAAACGTGCGAAACTGCACACTTTTGACGGCCCTAGTTTCCAAGGCTGTAAACTCGAATTACTTCCAACCAAACACATGCTCTTTTTTATTTGTAAAAAAGTGACTATATATTTATTTAATAAATGAAGCACTGTCAAGTGGCCAAATCTTGTCCCTCCAATAGGTGGCAGCCTAAAAATGGCAAAGTTCATATTTATTTCTTCCTTGCAATAAGGTGAGCTTAGTTTCTCCTAATTTAATTGTAAACTCACAGAGTAAAATAAAATACTAGTGTAAAGGAAATGTCGGTCAATGTACATGGCAATGACATTAATATTATTGTGATCTTTTTAGTCAATATATACACGACGAAAATGTTGGTAAAAGTACATGACCATCACATAATTAATATTGTGATCACTTAGTCAATAAATATGATGATCACTTTATTACAATTCCATCTGGCTGTCTCTATCTTACAAATTGGTACTTAATAGTACTTTTCATGTGCATTAATTCCAAACCTAATTCAACAAAAATAACATTAGCAACCGAATTTATCAACCTCTAGAATCAGTATACATGCATAGAGACAAAAAAAAAGGATTTGCTTCTTTTAGCCTTCGAATTTTGGGACATCTAGATTGTATGAAATAGACCTTTTATTTCAGTTTAATTTTCATTTACCATACTTTTGTATCCCACGTTTAATTCTATATTCTCATGTTGAGAGAACAATAACTAATAGTAACCTATTTTCCTCTCTGGTTTGTAACAAGAGAAGAGAACAATTTCGATTCTCCTCTCCACTCTTCTATGGAAACACAGAAGTCCAAATATTCTGTACCATAATGTACCATTAACTACTAAGACGATGTGCATACGGTCCAAATATTTATTTATTTTATTCTTTCTATGTCTGGTCTCTGGAAAAAGCACCAAAACTTGTCCAGAGCAACTTGTAGTTTGTGAAAGTATGTATGGCTCTTTACCATTTGTGAAAAAAAAGAAAGGATTTATCTTATCATACCACGATCTAAGTATATCTTTTTCTCTTTTTGAACATAAGTGCCCTTAGGCGGATCACTATTAGTAATTCTGATGCTCAATTTGAGTTGTATTTTGAGAATTATCGAATATTATTTTCTAATTTGACAAGTATGTTGAGATGTATCGAAATTGGTTTCCTTGCATGTTATCCGATATTTCTTTCAGGAAAAAAAAATGTTACAAATATGAAAATAAAACCTGATGATAGAAACTAAAGAACAGTTATAAAAATCAGGATTCGGGACCTTAATTTTGTATAATTTTCTAAATTTTGAGTTGTGTTCGTACAAGTTACAACATGGTTTGTATAAGCGAGCAACAGCGACCAACAGCTTGGACCAAAGTCGTTAAGGCATAAGGCCCACTGTAAACCCAAAAACAGCCTGAAATTAGGCATCTAGCACTGGCCCATGGAAATTAGAATGTCATCTCTCTCTCTACAGGCAGCTTATGCTAGTGATACTGGGCTAGATCTTAGCTGGGTCTGAGTTATAAACTTGCTACTCTTACTGTACTTATCTAATTAGACAGAAAAGGTTACGCAGCTAATTATTAGAGGAGAGAGCATAGTTAATTTATATTTGGTCTTAAGTGATTTGAGTGATATTGTTTTGTATAAAAAATTGTGTTATTTGAGTTAGTGACTTCTCAAAGTGGGGAGCACATAAAATATGTGTTCTTGCTCTTTTGTGAACTTATCTTATCTTCATACAATCGACCCACAATAATATTTTTTTTTTATTTTAAGTGTCGAGGTGTCTTCAGGATGGAAAGCAAGTAAATACCTTTTTAACTAGCTAGCTAGCTTGCTTTTTTCTTTTCTTCTAGAATTATTTTTTGTATTTTTTCCCGACTCATATCTTTTTTGAGCAGGTTTCTGTTCTCTTCTGTAAATGCTATTCTATATATGGATGATAAAGAAACAAATTGCTGCGACACATCTTCTTCATCACAAAATTTCATGACCGTAAGTGATTATAACCCAACGACTCAAAAAAAGTATCACTAAGCTCCAACTGTGTTGAGGTATTGAGGATATCGATACACTAAGTGATGAAGATAAAACAAAAAGCTTCTATAATTTCACTTGAAAAAGGGTTAATTAATTATCTCTAGTTTTCTTGATTTAGTGGGGTGAAAATTGAAAAGGTAATAAAATAGTGATATGGGATTTAAAGAAGTTGCAATCGAAGCTGCCTTCTTGGGTACAAACTAGTGCGGTGTTTTATATACCTTCCACAAAATAGAATATTTAACAAAATATGAGTATGCATTGATGATTAATACGAGTCAAAGTTTCTGTTATTATTATGCATACATCGATTTAATGATATCATGCTGTCACACAAAACATTGGTATTAAATATCATTGGATCAGTCACAGACTCACAACTCCAAAAATAAAAACGGTTCAAAATACCAAATACAGCAGTTTATCAAATGCTAGTAGATATCCATACATATATTAGGTAGCATTGCTATGACACGAGATAGCTCAAGTAGTAGCAATCGATTATATCCAATGATCATGGAAGCCAATTTGCCGGCATGTAGGTAGTCACACTAGATCCAGCCATCTGATCTGGATGAAACCTAATTTGTTCGAGAGAATAAAAAAAATAGAAGTTACAGAAATAAACGAATTTCAACCTTTATATATGCCATTCTACTTCAGCAAGAGTTAATCAAATGCTGAACATTTGATGTTAATTTTTTTTTTTCATTTGCTTCAGAGGTTGTAAAATAGGTGAACCATTGTGATCATAAGATATCCTATAGGTTGATTCTTGTTACCATTGTCTCCTCTCATGCAATATGTACACTTAAGGTATATAAAACCCCAAAACAAAACATATATAGAAATATCCTTTTCTAATTTGCACCAAAGATTTCATGCAATATAGAATTGTACCATACTTAGAAGGTATATAGATGTCTACGCCAATGGGTCTACCAGGAGAGGAGATGAACTAGTTGATGGATGCAGAATGACTCCCTTTGTGTTTGGATGTTCATTAAGTAGTGTTATGGACTATTCAGATGCAGTTTGTTTGGAACTTTGTCATGTTGCTTAGTTATGGGTTGGTGCTTTCATAGAGTAATATGTTTTGATCATTGTTAAAGACTAGTAATATTTCTATGGTTTTTAGCTGTCGTTCTATCTGTTGAGAAGTGTTTTAGTATTTAGTCAGGGTCTAGTTAAGTTACAGTTAGTTTCAAATTTTTGTAACTCTGTTTCATTTAAAAAAATGAAACTGGATGGCGCTCCCACCTTTTTTTTTTTTTAAAAAAGAAGGTATATAAACCTTATTTTATGTAACCGTCTGGATAAAGCACGTTTCAACTCTTCTTGGAAATACTAGGTTTGAGAAGCTACTCAGAATTGTATCATACTTAGCACTATAGAATCAAATCACAGCATTTTAATGTTTAATGATATACACAAGAAAATATGCAACTTCCCATCCTCATTCCCACACTACTAAAAATTTCTAACTAAATTTCTGTCCTTAATGTAAGGCAATGCAGTACAACGATAGTGTTGTGAATGCCATTTGAAATTTTCATAACTGTACTTTTGGTTAATTTCTAAATGAGATGGGCTAAAATCAATAGCATGAGGTCGTGCATTTATGTATGGTAAATTAAGCAAGGGGGCTTCCATGTTCACAAGAAAGATAAAATGCATGTAAAAATTTCCACACTTAATTATGCTTTTGTATTTACCCGATTTGTAGAGTGGGCTCGCATTCGAGTGGGTGAAAGAAATGTTTCACTTGTGGATTTTGTAGCTGGTCCTGATTGTCATATCCCAGCAAATTGGCATGGACAGCTGCCTGCTCCCATGTCCCCATTGGGTTTAATTCATCCAACTGCAACAGTCAGCACAGAACCAAGCAATTAGAGAATTACACATATATTAATTACTGGTACCATGCATCCAATATTTTGACTCAGCTAGACTGTTGAAAGATGATCAAAAGGCTTGACTTGCACCTGTCCCAAGAGCAGTTTATAGAAATAAATACACTGGCCCGACCCCTCTCTCCGTCCCTCCCCTATTTGAAATGGCAGTTTATGTTGCAGCGAAATCCACCCGACTTGTTGGTGTTATATTGATATAGAGTGGCTTGGACCCAAAAGCACAAGTACTGGCTACTTATATACCGGTTTCAAACAGTGATACAGATTTTATTAATGCCTAATCTTAAGAAATGAAAATATTCCATTACTTGTGTACCAACAAATGCACAGCCCGACACATATAATATGTGTTTTAAGTGCGTACTTATTAAATCTCAGTATGTGATATCTAATTGTAGTGCCTGATACAGATAAATTGTGCAGTTAATTAATGCAGGTCATACAAAATTTTAGCATGAAAAGTATCTAATGTATGCATGATTTTTCTAACACAAGCCACAAATTAGCCATGACATATATATTGCACACTGCGACTGCATAAAGGGGTATTTTGGAAGCAGATTTTCTTCATCAAAGGCTATTTATTATATTCACCGTTATCATCATATTGTAGGTGTCATCCGCGTGGAGCAAGCTATAATAGACCTCATATTGTAGGTATCATCATAGGAGGCTGATATATATTTATACAGATTTTTCATTCTAGTTCCTTAGTACACGGTTCAATTTTTTTTAATTACCTTTTTTTAACGGAATAAAAATATTTCACTTGATACCAACAAAAAAAAAATCCTCAAAGAGAAGGACTAATAAGATGATGACAATAATCTTGTTATTTTCTTCTTAATTTTGCATGTTTTAGCTAGTTGAACAAAGAAAGAAAAGGCACTTACCCTTTTCATGAGTTCTCTGTTTTGGGCAGATAATTGTCTTTCCTACATTAGAAAGTGTGAATAAATATATAAGGGCCAAACATGGTGATTTGACGAGCATTTAAAAATTATAAAAATTAATTAAGTTGAAAGAAAATGGTTTACATCCTCCTGAAGATTTTTAAGCTGTGTCCAAATTTGTTGCGTCTGCACAAAGTTTCAATATCATGAAACCACATAAATGAAGTAAACAAAAAAAAAAAATCATATATCCTGTCAAATTATTGGGAATATGATAAGAAAGCATTTTGGTCTTTTTGTAGTTGCAGATTGCATCATGGGTTTGCAGTTTACTAATGTGAGTATTTTCTCCAAAACTAATCACTTGATAACGTGCAGATAGATTAGTTTGTGCTAATACTTGTACGTGTATCACTAACCATTTCGAAGGTTCCAAATGTCCTATGGTTAATGTTTTGGACTGTCCAACATAGTCTACAACTAAGTGAAACTAAATGTTTTAGCAAAGAAGTTAATGTAATAATTTTTTATACAGCAAGCAACATGTTAATTTAACAAAATAGAGATAGTCAAAATGAATTACTCTTGTTGATCTAATTTGCTTGAGAGAATAATCGAGTTTTTCCTCAAGGGCATGAAGGTCCTCAATTTTTAGTCCCACCAAATCATCTCCAAGGAAATTCCTAAATTGGTTTTTGTGAATACGATTAGTCACATCCATACCAATATATTCAATGATTTACATGCTGGTAATATGAAATATGTGATGCTTCTAATATGCTCTAAAATTGGCCAATGCTAGAAAATTGAATATATAATTTTTCAAACCTAGATCGCCAGTCTGATACGATCTCCACACTCAGTTTCTACTGAGAAGTAGCAATGACGTCATTGCAGAGTCTTAACTTTAAAAGACGTCATTGGATTGAGAGGTTCAAATCCAGTGTTTGAATATCAATGTTCGAATACCAACTAATTACTGTTATGCACAGTAACATTAATTTATTCTCTAGCTACGCATATATATCTATAATTTAAATTGTGGAAGTCACAACCCAGTTAGAGAAAATTAGCACTGTACCTTTGCATCTTTTGCAAGTCAGCAACATGATGTTTGAGCTTTAAATATTCATTACGGCTCCTTTGCACCATCTGAATGTATAAATCAGTTATATACTAAACCATATTTTTCTGCAATATTTCATTTAAAATTCTAATCATTTTCTTTAATCATCATTATTTACCTCATCCTCTTGCCTTTTGATTACAGCTTGATCAGGTCCACTGAAGCTGGCCTTCTGATATTTCTCAAGCGTTTTGGCCATGCTGCAAAGTATAAAATGTAATCTTGTATCACAAATACTTTCATCAGATGCACATTTGTCAAGGAAAAAAAATGTATAATGTGGCTGTCAATTTAAAATTAGGATGAAATGAACCTATGTTTCACTACTTCTTTATTATGAGAACACAGATCCAATACTTCACATTTTAGCAGATTGATATCATACACAAGGACAAATACATTGAAAACAGTAAAGACTAGGAATTACACTTTTGTGAAAAATGCACACAGTTGTGTATGAATCTAAACCAAGAAAGCAGCTTGAAACAAACATTAAACAAAAGAAACTGTCTCTGTAAGATATTTTGATTCTAGCAATAACTAATATAAGAAGTCTAACAACAGATATGCATGTGCATTATACGGCTTCTCCAGAATAATGGCTTGCTCCAAGAATTTTAAAATCAATTTTGTTCTATTATAAACATGAGCTTTTGGGTGTTTTATTAAAGAAACCAAGAGCTAAAATAATATCAGACAAACAATTGATTATTCCAGAATATACAAAGAAAATTTAACTTAGCAAACTTATATATATACCAATGGCAAAGTATGAGATAAGAAAAAACAGTACAGCTATGAGTGATGACAGAGGGGTGAGTCTCCATATATAATTATTCCGAAAGAATATGTGAGTACTAGGTTAGGGTTATAATTGACATGACCTTTCTTAACATGACAGCACGTAGACCTTGATTCATTCATTATTCTTTCATGAACTTTGGAGGACTTTTTGAAGTCCCATTGTGAAGAAACGTCATTGATGGGACTACATTTAGGGCTGTCTAACGTCTGCAATGGATACGGAAATATTTGTTTGCGTTATCCGTTCCGTTTCAAAAACGGTACATACCAGCAATTTCGTTAGCCGTCCAAACGACAGAACTGTTAAAATTCAACTATTTATCACACAAACGAATGACGAAATCGTTCCGTTTAGCTGTTTCGAAAACGGAAAAGAAATTATACCGTTAGCTGTTCTATTGGAACGGAACGACCACGGAAACACGTGGACGAATCCATCGTTGACAGCCCTAACTACATTAGAACAACATATATATATATATATATATATATATATATATATATATATATATATATATATATATATATATATATATATATAGAGTTTAGCTACGGTGAGTCGCGACTCACGGACCCTCCGGTGAGTCGTGACCAAAACTCCTAGATCTAGATCACAATGACCGATCCAAACCGTACAATATGATCTCCCTATTGAAATCTCCATGTAGACCGAATTTTTCATTTTTTCGAAATTTTTAAGTATTTTTTTGAAATTTTAGAAAATCGTTAATCTAATTGGTTCTGAATCATTCAAAAACATCAGTTTTTAAAAATTCGAAAAAAATACTTAAAAATTTCGAAAAAATAAAAAATTCGGTCGACATGGAGATTTCAATAGGGAGATCATATTGTACGGTTTGGATCGGTCATTTTAATCTAGATCTAGGAGTTTTGGTCGCGACTCACCGTAGCTAAACTCTATATATATATATATATATATATATATATATATATATATATAGAGAGAGAGAGAGAGAGAGAGAGAGAGAGAGAGAGAGATGCAACAATAGTGATTGCACTATAATAATTTTATTCTTCTTTGTCCTTGTGGTGTTCTTGGACAGTGTAAGAGGATCAGTTACACAAACACAAGTAATACATATAACAAGTTATAAAGTAGGGGGATTGAATAGATACAGAAGCACTGTCCAATGAACATGGAGCTTGAGTTCATTGTTTTTTTTTATTTCATCACATCAGCATATATTAATCTATGGGTAATGTTAATTAAGTATAAAATTGGAAGTTGAACACTCTGTTGTATTATTAATTATTCAGTATTTATTATATATTATATTGAAAATGGTTGCAAAATCTTTTGCTTCCTTTTTGTACTTATCATGGTATCTTTTATCCAAACTTTTAGTTTATTGTGGATTGTGCATGGATGTCTCTGGAGCTATGATGGATTGAAAAGTGACTTCCATCACATGTTTCTTTCATCTTTATCTCGCATACATGTAAGACATATTATATATCCCATGCATCTCATTGAAATCTCTGTTTATTTGATTATAGATTACACACATTTCACTAATTTTATTTTTTATTAACACATTGACAAAATCTTCGACTCTTTTGAATATCTATGACGTCCCTGACAAAGTTTATAATATAGTTAGCCCAAAAAATTCAAACGCATATTACGATCACTTCCATGAAGACAACAACATTATAATTGGTGTACTTATACTTATCAGATTCATTTACATAAAGAATAATTGTATCATATAATTTACTAAATTTATTTTGTCCAAATTTTGTATCTCAAGAAAACTGTTCCTAAAGAAAAAATCATGATGGAAAACCAGTATTTTGACTTTACAATCAATTATTAAAGCCACAGTTTTCCAAAGTGCATTTTAAAATTCTTTTATTTGAACGAAATAGTTTTTTGTTTCTTCTAGCTACGAGGATAATCGATATTAAAAGCTTTCTAAAGTATTATTGTTGGCATAGATTGAACATTAGCATCAAAATTTTTAGTGCAACATGATGATCTAATGAATTCCTTGAGTTGTTTCTTAAATTCAGATTTTGCATCTTAAAACAGACTGTGAAAAGATATACAAAATCTCATCAATTTCATGTGAATTATATGTATAAAACACATACAAAATCTCATTAATTCAGATTTAACTTATTTGCAGTTTCTTTATTTTAGATATTGATGATAGCTAAACTGATATAATGACCGGAACTCAATCTAGTTAATTTCTGCATTATATGCCAATTAAACATGCTTTTTCCATTTTGAACTACAACTTTAGTTTGTGATATTAAGATCTAAGAGTTCAAAATGATCCAGTATTATAGAAGCAAATTTTGGGAGACAAAGTAATTTTAGTTAGTTTTTAAGGAAAAAGAATTATATTTTGTTATATAGAAAAAAGTTATGTTCTACTTCCTTATATACAAGACATAATGTTTTCATCAACAGATAAAAAAACATAACCCTAAAAAGAAACAAAGCACTGTCAGACAAAGATGTCGAGGACTCGAGGCAGAAAACATTTTGAATTTTAAACCTAGAAAAGTTATATTATTTTTCCAACTTAAATAAAAGATTAAATGGAAAATTAGGACAAACCAAAACTGTAAAATTGGTAGGATGAATATCGGGACTTTTGACACAAAGAAGTATAAGCAATCAATTTTATGTAAAACCTTTATCTTTTATGTTAGTACATGTAGCATGCATATGTCCAATTAACTTCAGGAAAAAAAAAAAGTTTGTAGCCGATGTTCAATTTGTTAATTTATTTGCGTTTCAGAGGAAAGTGAGAGAGATCTTTTGTATACCAATAGCATACCAAAATAAACCCAAATCTCAACTGTTAAGAGAACTTACTGAACTTGATGTTTCATCATCAAGTTCCAAAAATTATAAGTTCAAAGCAGACATCTATATGATAGCATCTTTTCAAAAAACAATAATAAAGAAAAGCAAAGATAAACATGCTGATTAAGAACCCAAAAGGGATTAAGAACTACAAATATTGAAAGTATGCACTCAAAGAAAGGGCAAACAAACTTTGTTAAGAAACATAGTAATCAGAGAGAACCTAACAAAGTTAAAACTAGGAAACTAGTTCAAAGATTGATAGTTGATTTACAATATTAATGATAAAATTGAGATTTGCAGCAGATAACTTTCAGAAGGGAAATATATAAACTAGTTAAACAAAAATTACCTCAATTTCTAAACAAACAAAAAGATTTCTTCAAAGAGAAAGAAAGGTCCTTTCTTCAGGAGCAATGAAAAAGTTACTTTCCTTTTTGCTTTGTTTCTAATTTGTACCTATCAACTGAAGATCAGCAATAATTCTCCTAATGGAAACATAGAGAGGAATGAAGTGCAGCAATTCTGTTATGTTTGTTCCTCCTTTCATGTTTATATTTATAGAAATATTTCCTGTTGTTTGTAATATAGAGAGAGGTCAAACAACACTATTTTCACCTATAATATATAAATTTTAAAAATATTTGTCTATAATATGTCTTTTCCAAATATCAACAACCAGAACTTTAATGGTCAAGAATACCATGGCCAATTGCAACTCACATTATTGGGTCAGTATAAAAAATCTAGGACAACCCACAGGAACTATGAGTAATATAAGTTTTAAACAAATTTTTGAAAAATAAAAGAAATGTTTCTAGCAAAATTAATCTCACAAATGTATATGGCTAACATATGCTAGATACAAATTAATGGAAAAAAACATGTAATCATCTCAAAAGAATTTCTAATCAAAGCTTATAAACAAGAACTGTCTCACATATATAGAAATCAAATTCCTCACTCATCAAATTAAAGAACAAAATTGCTAAATTTTTCGACAGAAGATCCAATAACCAAACACTAGAAAAGCAAAAAGCAACCTCCAATATCATTCTTCCTAGAAAAAATCTATAACTTAGCTTGCTATGATACATGTGTCAACATTTGAAAACATTATCCAAGATAAGGAAATCTTAAAAAGACAACTATTCTCAGATCAGAAACCAAACAAAGCTGTATAAATCCGAAAAAAAAGCATGCTAGGCCAAAGAATGAAATCATAATATAATTGCATGATAGATCTAAAACAAAATAATATAGACAAGGTAAAACAAAGAGTATACCAATGGGTACTACAAAATTCGTATAATTTGCCGCGATTCGAGAAGATAATCAGAGCCACCTCAGCATCACACAAGACAGAGAGCTCATAAGCCTTCTTCAGTAATCCATTGCGCCTTTTGGCAAAGGTCACTTGGCGGTTTATCTTGTTCTCAATTCTCTTTAGTTCTACTCTCCCTCTCCCCATCTTTGTCTAAACTCTAAACCCTCTCTCTTAGTTGAATTTTCTCTAGAAATACAAAGCTATCTCTGCTCTCTCTTTCTCAAATCTCTTGAAATGAAAAAAGGAAGTAAAAAGAGAAAGTGAAACTTAAGCAGAAGCCATGGTTTTATTTTATAGCCTTAGTTATGGTTTTAATAAGGTGGGAAGAAAACCCTAGAATAAAGAAGAAGAGAACCTCTCTCCCTCTCTCTATCTATCTTTCTGTCTCTGTCTCTGTCTCTGTCTCTGTCTCTGTCTCTCTCTCTATTTCTCCATCACTCACTTTCCCTTTTGCCTCCATTACTAGCTTAACCTAATGGCTCCAAAGTCTTCAGATTCTCTCTCGCATCAAAACTGTGGGCCCCACCCAAAACCTAGAACCTGGTCTAAACACCACACATTTGTGACAAGTGGGACCAAACAGTGTCTGAATTCGAGACACCTGGTCCAACTTGAAAGCACCCAAGCTCTTCGCTTTCTTTTTCTCGCACCAGAAAGTTGATGAGCTTCAACAGAACAACATAGACATGTTCTAAAAATGCTCGACCTCACTAGTCTCTGACATGTGGGGCTCATCTCTCGGCACTCAGAGTCCATGTAACATGGTTAAAACGCGGAAGTAAAAGTTGCTTTTGATTTTGGAATCGTGTGAAACTCCGCTTTCAAGTAAGAAGTTGACACACGTACGTACGGAGTGATCATCTACAAGATTCCAATTACATAATTTACATTTGAGATAAAGCAATGCTGATACAACTGGACCAGACTTCAATGCCATGGGTTCACTGTTTAGACCGGTTTCTAAACCTAGTACGAGTCTATATACCTAGCTAGTTAGGTTAGATCGATTTCTCTAGAATTCTCTCCATGAATCCACATTCTACCAAATAAACCTAATCAGGGAAACATAATACTATATTTAAAATGGTGGCGATATTAATTAATAATATGTTATTGAAATGTTTATAACGAACTATATATGGGGTTTTTTTTATGTCTGTGCTAATTGAATATCATTTATATATGTGCAAAATGTGTGATTATAAAGAAAATTATGTATGTAGTGTTAAGAAAGAAACCAAACTTGGTGCCGTGGTCACATAGGGGCGTTTGGATCGTTTAGGAATTTGGAGAATTTGGAAAAGTTGCAATTCCTAGGAATAAATTTATTAGGAAGTGTGTAATTTTGTGAAGAGTTTAGATTGTTTATAATAAATTTATGGTAGTAAAATAAAATTCCCCAATTTTTTTGGGAATCCAAACAGCCCCATAATTTGGTTTGGAGGAATTAAGTTAATTGTGTGATTAGTGCGCGAAGATATGTGGAGTCATGGAGGAGTGATTGTGATTGGTGGAGATGTGGCGAAGAGATTTTAAAACACTGCAATTATGTTATGACACCCCAGCTATGTGCACCCTTAAAGTACGGTTGAAAATGTAAAATTGTTGTCAACAGCCAAAATAAGGAATTAATTATAGCGTATATCCAACTTTAAGTTCTATATTATTACATTTTAAATCTTGATAAAATGTTTTGCTCATCTTAAGTTCATATTTTTAACATGTATTAACATTTGAGTAAATTTAAATCTGTTTAGTCATTTATTATAGATCGGTTGGATGGACAAATGAAAATGCAAATTGGTCAAGTTTGATATACGCGCGTCTTATTTAAATTAAGAACATATGAACAGCTTAGATTGTTAATTTCATAATAATTTTAATCGAATAGATATATTGCAAAATTTTGATGTACACTAGCTAGTTTTATCCAAGATATAATGATATTTTCAATGAAGTCCCTATTTTATCGATCATTGTTTTTCCTTCATTATCCAAACAAGAAATTTAACAATACACTAGCTAGCATATAAATAAAGTGGATAAAAAGAAGAAAAAAAGATGGACTATGTCTGGAAGCAAATTTAAAGGTAATTGAAAATATTGTATATTATCTCTCTTACAAAAAAGTCACATAATTACCTAAATCCGAAATATCTGATAATGTTACGAATTCTTCATTTTAATTAAGTGTTCTGCATTTTTTTATGTTGTTAAAAATAAGAAGAGTGCCTTTTCTGCAAAAAAAAAAAAGAAAAACAAAAACAAAAACAAATATGCTTAATTTTTTTGTGGGGAATTTAATGGGTTCATTTTGTGGAGACATTTTGAGTGGAGTGAGAGGCAAATATCAAATATGATCGGTAAAGATACGGCCTACGGGTAGAAGAATTTAACACGGTGGGTCCGTTTAGTGGGTTAGCGTGTCGGAAGGACACTTGATGGAGACCTCTTCCTTTTTATTTTTCTCTGGATAACTTCTAAAACTTAATGCTTGCACCAATGGTGGTATGAAGTATGAACACAAATATATTCCAATCCAATGTTCAATCTCTTGTTTAATTGAAAAAAAAGATAATAATATATATGCTTGCTTGAACTATGAATTACTTATAAAGTTCTACATTTAATGAGATAGATATTTTGTGAACTCCATATGCAGCCAAAAAAAAAAGTGTCCAGTTCAGCATTGAATGGTATACCTGGGTTTGTCAGAAACGTAAAGAACGTAGGTTAAGAAACTTTGATCTGTCTGATCGTGACGTACTAGTGATTTTGGACAGCTCTCATGGGACCAATCCTCGGACTACGGTTCTAGTGAAATAGTTTCATCCTCTCCGTTTCTGTTAACTGGAGATATTTTCTTCATTTTGTTACCGCGTTGGGTTATTAAGCGCGGGGGTATGAGGTAGACTAACATCAGTCACGACTGCTGATGGCGATTGACTTAGTCAATATTTATTGTTATTTGGACCGTACTTGGCACTCAAAATAGACTCAAATCAACAAATTATTTAATAAATTGCTATGTTTTTCCAGGATTTGGCTCTGCCGCCGTTTCTTCTCTTCTGTGTACAGGATTTTGATGATTTCTGATGATTTTGGAGCGTATAGATAGATTCCCGACGTAACACGCACGCTAGATGACTCATTCCTAGCATTGGAGGCTCTTTTCTCTCTTCTGGTCAATCCAAACAACCACCTGTTCGATCCGACCCAGACCTGTGGCATCCAGGCGTCATCTTCTCTATTCAGTCGATCTGACCACCTATCTGTTCGATCCGACTGGGCCTCACAGCAGCAGATCAGTGCAACTATCTTCTCTACTTTCTATTCAGTCCGACTGCCCACCTGTTCGATCCGACCAGGTTACCGCCATATCACATATGACAGTATTTCTTACATGAAAATTGATTGTTATGACAATTTCTTGCGCCCTGGTGCCCTAGCCTTCCATCCTTGCGACCTGAGACATACATATATACCCCTCTAGGCCTGAAGAAAAGGGAATTCTTTTCTTACACCATTTTTCCACTTTCCAAAGGCCAATTCTTCTCTTCTCTTTGGAAATCATCAACCTTGTAGCGACGGCAGTGAAGTTTCACGTGAGATTACCATCTAGCATCACCCCATCGCCTAGGAGATCGTAATTCAAAGCATAAAGGAGTATTTGGTTCTATTTCTCTATGTTTTTATTTTGTGATTTGATAGGCTTGTATCTTTATTGTTATTTGACTCTTGTTGATTGTTTTGCTACTATTTTAGGCTAGTTTTCTTTACGGTCTTAGAATTAGGAGAGTAACTCTATGTTTGGATGATGTTTGTTTGAGACCTTGTTTATTGTGAATTAAATAATTGCTTAAGTTAATTAATTGTTGAATTCCCTAATTATCTTCTAGTTGAACAACTGCATCTAGTAAGTCTAAGTTAGGAATAACAATTCAAGATTGATTTTAAGTATATGGAATAAATCATAGAACCGAAAGGGGAGATTAGTTTGCATCAAAAGTGCAACTTTTAGATTAGTCCAAAAGACCTCTAAATATTCCTAAGAACTTCAATAAAAAGGTTTAACAAATTGAATTCTATACCAAAAATTGTGAACCAATCAAGTTAAATAGGTTAAGTTGTGATCAAACCAGGATCTGTCCCAACATGCGAAAGCTGAGGCTTAGGTTAGCTAGGTTTGTCCAATAGACCCTGACTCAAAACATTAGTAAGCATAACAAAGCATTCTAACTCACTTTCACTCTCTGGTCGAACCGAACAGATTCATGTTCGAACCGACCAGAGAGTCGACCGTAGTTAAATTCAGAAGCTGAACGCAAAAGTGTTTAAGTTCCTAATTTAATGGCCAAACAAAGATGAAATCCAACATCCTAAGACCCCTTTGTCTCTATTTAAAACCACAAAAGAGTTTGTTTTTCGTTCTTTATTATTATTATTTCAAGTTGAATTGTTTTATTTCGAGACTAAAAACTAAACAAAAAAGTTTACTTATCTGCACATTTAGTTTTAATATTAGTCAAAAACTCACAAATTAATTCCGTCTAGATTTTAAGAAAAGATAAGTCTGGTACTCATAGATTCGTCTCTTGGGTTCGACCCTAAAGCTATATTCCGAACGACTAGTGAGGTTAGCTATAGGTTACAAATTTATTTGATATCCTAGGTTTATCTGAACCGTTCAATATGTTTTCCATAATGAAATCTCATTGGAGATTAAATTTTATATTTTTAAAAAAAATTTTACTATTTTTTTTATTTCTAAAAATCATAGTTATTGAAGGGTTCAGAATTATTTAGATTAAGAATTTTGTAAAATATTAAAAAAAATACTAAAACATTTCAGAAAATATAAAATTTGGTCTCCAATGAGATTTCAATATGTGGAACACATTGAACGATTCAGATTGACTGTTAGAATCTCGAAAATTGAAATTTGATCGTAGCTGACGATCTCATTTGTCAGTCACGACTGATTTTAATCTACCTCAAAAAGTATTGTAAATATATTGTTATTCATAATTTTTTGGCAAATATAATAATTATGTATACAAGTATGATTTAATTCATTTATTTCTCTCAGGTGTAGCTTGCCTGGAAACGGAGACATCCTCCCCTCTGGAAATGCATAATGTAAATAAGCTGAAATAGACATGCATTATAAAGTATTAAACTGAACCCGATATACATATATAGTGATTTTATTGAATAATTACGTATACAAGTATGATTTTCATAATGTAAAAAAGCTGAAATAGACATGCATTATAAACTATTAAACTGAACCCGATATACATATATAGTGATTTTATTGAAAAATGCTACAATCAAATCGATATATATGGAGAGTTCCGTCAATCCAAATCTTATCTCGTATTCAAAACTTTAAATGATCGATTCAAACCATTCAATTTGATCTTCATGCCTACCAAATTTTCTATTCTCTTTTTTAGAATTTTTTTACTATTTTATTGGTGTTTTAGAATATCCCAATCAATTAGCTATAAACCCTCCAATAACAATAGTTTTTAACATCCGAAAAAATATTTAGAAAATTAAGAAAAATATAAAATTTGATCGACAAAAACATATGAAAAATATATTGAGCAGTTTGGATCGATCATTTTAGCTTTTGAATTTGAGATCTAAACTGATTTGATTGAATCACTACGCCAAATTTTAATATTAGTACCGGTTTTTTTTCCTATCATTAGTACCGGTTTTGCAGCGGTACTAATAATAGGGGGTACTAACAGCAATAAAAAAATGGTACTAATAAGCCGGTAGTAAAGATGGCAGGAAACGATATTAAAAAACCGGTACTAAAAATAATACATTAAACCGGTACTAATTATATATAAAAAAACCGGAATTAAATATTAAACATTTAGTACCGGTTTTTTATAAAAAACCGGTACTAATTATATATAAAAAAAACGGAATTAAATATTAAACATTTAGTACCGGTTTTTTATAAAAAACCGGTACTAAAAATAAAATAAATTTATATTATTTTTAGTACCGGTATAAAAAACCGGTACTAAAATTAATTTAACAAAAAAACCGAAAATTTTAATTCATTTAGTAACCGAAAAATCTGTAAATTTAAGTAAATCTCGCAAATTCACAGATGAAAATTCAACTGTGAACCTCTGACAATTTAACTTTGGGTAAATGTACATGTAAAACACCAAAAGAATCATAAGTTATATGTTGGAATCTTTAACAACATGGAAAACCCAAAAGAATAACAACCCTGATAGAAGTAAATATTAAACATATACAATATCTTCAAGAAAATACTTAATAAAGAGCCGAAGTGATGAAAACCTCAACCAAAAATCAAGTACAAACATAGCTATAAGAAAAAATTACCGTCGAGTAACTCACATGCCAAAAACCCTACAAAGGGGCATGATAATTTCTTCAAGTCAGGCTAATAAATGCAATGAAGATAAAAACTAACACATATTATGTGAAACTCCTAACATAGCTAACTTCAATCGAGCTGCACCTTCTCCAACTCGCTGATCATTTCCTCAAACTGTAAAATTTCAATTGAAATAAAGTATTTAGTAAGATATTAATATTCCAACTACAAAATCAATTACAAGTAATACTGAATAATAACAGATCAAATACCTTCAAAATATGGCGTAAGAAATAATCACAAACATTTACTTAAATGCACATAGTGAATTTTCATATGTGAATTTGTGAGGATCACAAACATTTAATATGAAATCATGCACATCGATAAAAAAAAAGTTATTGAGGGTTAAAATAAAAATTACCGTAATTGTCCTTCTCTTGATCGATCCTCTTCAATAAGAAAACCTCAAATGCGATTTTTTTAGCTTTCCTTTGATCTCCTTTGCTTCCTCCAATGATTTTCCAATTTTTCAGAATTTTTGTAAATTTTTTGCTATTTTATTTATATGGTTTTTGAGAGTATGAAAATTTTCGGATTTAGAGAGAGAATAAAATAGCCATGAACAGTGTATGACCTTGAGAGGCAAAGGAATAGTGAAGGAAGTCAATATAGTTCGACTAAAAAATATCTGCCTATTTTTAGTACCGTTTTTTTATAAAAAACCGGTACTAAAAATCACTTTCAAATAAAAAAAACCATTATATAAAAAAACGGTACTAATTTTAAACTGTTTTTTGTATTCTTTCCAAACTTTAGTACTGATTTTTTATAAAAAACCGGTACTAATAATCAATTAATTAAAAAAATCGGTACTAAATTAAAAACGTATTTTTTTCAGACGATTTTTAGTACCGATTTTTTTAAAAAACCGGTACTCAATAATAAATCTGACAATTACGAAAATGCCATGATTTATTATTAGTACCGGTTTTCTTAAAAATCGGTACTAATGAGCCGGTAATAATAATCTTTTTTGTTATAGTGAATGATCCGTCAAATCAGCTTGACCATAGCCAAACATAACATTATTTAATTAAATAATTATAGTTTTTTAGTTAATTATGCATGATTTTATGGATTTAAGGTGCTATGACCCCTATTTTCTTTTGTATATACAACTATTTATTATATAAATCCCACCCTACTAATGTTTTTTTATCATTTGCCTAGCATAATTTTACTCTTGATTTTGAAATACAACTCTGAAGGTACATTATTTTTTGTTCGCATTTGTATTTGTTATAGATTCCAATTAACTTCCAAGATAAAAGTTCATTTCACATATGACATATCTTGAACTAAATAGATGAGGGGATTATAATAAAATCTTCAGCGCATTACGTGTATCTCAAAATACCTAATTGTACTAGGTGCTTCTTTCTTCAACTTTTGACAATGATTTGAGTTTGCATATATATTTTCTATGAGTTTTGAAATTGGACCCATAATTCTGTGTTTCAATTGAATTATCAACATTCGTGTGACGTCAAGCAAAGTCTAAAGTTTGGTTACTTCATTTGAACTTAAGGAAATAAGTTTCTACTTTCTAGATATATATGTCAGTAGGCAATAATCAAATCCAAGTGTACAAACTTAATAAAAAAAAAAACTAATGGTTTATTTCTCCTTTTTAGTTACGACGCTTCGTATTTCTAATATTAAAATATTGGATTCCATTGCTCCCCTGCTATATATATTTTTCAGCGCAAACTTTCAAAAATCATGAATAGGAATCAGGACTAAAATTGTAGTTTGTCCATGAACTTTATTTAATATTTAATGAAATTTTATGATGTGCGCGCTGAGAGGTTAAATAGGCAGGCCCTGCAGGCGTTCCCCCAATTAGTGACAACATTTTTATAATATTACATATATGTGTTTTTATATGTGTATTTATTTTTTTATTATTTAGCATTAATTAATATAATGTATTTTATTAAATTGTACTCTTAGTTATAGCGTGTCTTTAATTAGTTGATCACAGGTAACATAAATATTCCTGGATTACCTGTTCTGAACTCTGATTAAAAATGGCACCGCAAATGATGAACGCACATGACTCCATCTTGGGTCTTGGCAGTCTTTAAATTCAATTCCATTGTAGAAGTTTTGAGATGTTGCTCTCTAGTCCATGCAGAACTCCAACCATGCTAATTAATAGCTGAGATCCAAATGCAACAAGATGACAATTGGATCAAAACTTTGCTTGTATTTGTTGAAAATTTGAAAGTTTTGATAGCGTTCAAAGCAGCATGACAGTAGGAGTCGTCTGAATCAGTTTTAAATTTGATGGGCATGAAAACTCTCTTTCTGCCACAAAATAAACCGACAGATTGACGATGCAAATTAACTCTACTACTTTGTGGCCCTTATCTACTTTCTAGAATTTGGTGACAATTTATTGTAGATAAAAATTATGAATGAATTTCCTCTTATCTGTAGTAAGTTTCTATGATCAATATAAAATTTGATGATATATATCGTCTCTACTCATATTTTTCTAATAACATGAGCTCGTTTTTATCTACTATTTTTCTTTTTCGATGAGAACCAAACATCACCCTCCTACTTCCATGAATATTGTACCATAAAATTTGTTTTCTCCCCATGCTCCTCTGGAATATTGTACCAAGTTGTTCGAAACTCATAACAATAGTTTGTAATTTTGTATCTACCGTTCTATGCTAATAATTAATATGCAACTTTTATAAACTGAGTTAAAAGTATGGATGGTTAAAATAGTCATGTAATTCAAATGGTAATAGTTGGTCTTACGTATTGCTTTCTATTGACGATTTGTTGGTTTGAAAGTTGAAACTTTGAATTTCAACTCCAGCTGGAATTTATGAAAAAAGTTGATCACGAGTCCTTTTTTCGGCTAAAAATGATAAGTTATTAGAATTAACTTTTTAAACTATTTTCAAATTCATCCTCATGATGCGACATAAAGATCTGAAGTTGTCAGCTTTCTACATGTAATGGGGAAAAAGAAAAAAATTGCATCAATGTTGCTGGACAGTGAACCATCTTGAACCAAAAGTTGCATACAAAATTGTAAATATTGGGCCGTTTGGATTGGTTAGGAATAATGGGCTGTTTGGATCATATGGGAATAAGAAAAATTTTCTATTTCTAAACATAAATTTATTATAAACAATCCAAACTATTCACAAAATTACACATTTTCCAATACTTTATGCCTAGGAATAGGAAATTCCTCCTATTCCTAAGCGATCCAAACGACTCCTGAGGAATAGTCTATTCCTAGGCGGAAAATATTGAAAAGTGTGTAACTTTGTGAAGAGTTTGGATGGTTAGGAATAAATTTCCTTCTAGAAAAAGGCTATTCCTCTTATTCCTAAGCGATCCAAATGGCCCGTTAATAAGTGGGCTATTAGGTGTAACTTGTCACAACTTTTTTATTATTTTCAACCTGCAGCATTTTAGGCCTAGTGGGCCTCAAGTCTATTTGGGACAGAGGACTGGTTGACCCTTTTATTTGTTTGGGCCTTCAGCCTAGCATTTGAGGCCCGTTAACTATCAAGAAGGAATTTCTCAAGTCAGTTTTTAGTTATTATAACTTTAGGATAAGTAGGATGCGTTTCTATTTAGCAAATTTTATGTAAGATTGTATGATGAATTTCACAGGTTGCTTAACATATTACATGTCACAAATTTGAATAATCCGAAATGAAAAATGCCGTAATAAATATAAGCGCAATGTTGGTTTTTATAGTTCCTTTTTTTTCCCTTCTTTTTGGAACTAAGGTTTTTGAGACGTTGAAATGAGGCTCCATTGTCTTTATGAATTTCATTCCAAGCTACGTTTTAGAATAATGCACTATATCCGCAGCTGGCTTATCTCCATTGATCACATTAAAATTCAAAGTAAACCTACATCATGTTTCAACCAGTAAAATAGATAGTTTTCACCCTTTGTACTTCAAAAAAAAAAAAAAAATCCTTAAAAGCAACAATAACGTTGCATTAATTACAACATTTTGAACCAAATCGTGTCGGCATCTGTGTGTAAAGACAGTGTGGTCTTTTGCATGGCCTCGCTTCAATGAAATATTATCAACCAACATTGCAACATCAGAACTAATTTGAAAGCAACACAACAGAAAATATAAACAAAGAAAAAGAGCATTGTTCTTCACCATTGCAAATAATATCCATAAATCTCCATTTAAACTTTACTACAAGAAGAAACCAAAGCGAAAAGCTTTAATCAGAGAAGGTAAAAGAAAAGTTTGGCAGAAATAATTTCTACTGCCATGAGAAAGGAAGTGGCTGTGAGCTTCCTTCCCCAGCTCCTAGCTGAAAGGAACCCTGAAAGCTATGGATCTCTCCAGCTCCTCCCAAACCAGAAACAGCAAATGTACCAACTCTTCTCTCACTGAACCCGTTTGCACCTGTTATCCCGCTAGAGGCCCCGAACTGGAAACCCGATACCAGAGGCTGCGTTATCGATATTCGGTTAGTGGCTGTGCCGGTGGTGACAATAGAGGAAGAAGATTGAACTGGTGATGACAGGACAGGAGATGACAGAAGAGAGAGAGCACAGTCAGATGTAGGGTCACCTGGTAACGAGGTGAAAGAGCTTGTAAAGGTAATGTCTGAGGTGGTCTCGTTCAAGAAGGGAAATTGGCGTTTTGGCTTCGGGTAGGAATGGAGGGGCGGGTAGAGAGAAGAAGGAAAGGAAATTGGTTCGGACTTGATAGCCCAGTTGTTGGATTCAGTTCTGATAGATGGAAAGATAGGTGGATATGACCCAAACCTAGAACCTGTAAGTTTAGAAAACATGATTAGTACTTACAAATTACAATAGCAGATTTGAGGTTTCTATGTAAGGTTTCAGTTGCCGGTAGTGTTTTCCAAAATTTTAATGCACTGTACTTTGGGGTTGGGGGTGAGGGCGAATTGGTTGACCAACCATCTAATTGAGAAGTTCATTAAACATTTAAGATCTTTTATGTACACAATGGGTCATCTACTCATCTTGCAAGATGGTTTTTACTGGTACATTACCGGAATCGACCCATGCACAGCCACAGAGCCCTCTAAAGATAAGCAAAACTATATTAATGACAGAACGGTTAAACTATTAACATAGCCCAGCAATTTAAGTTGGTGTGGTACCACCAGTACTTAGCCAGGCCATTAATACAAGATGGTAATTCTCAGAAACAAGATAATTAAGAAATAAGAATGTGGTAGCGGTACCACCAGTAGCAAATTTACTTAGGAAATTTTGTTAGAGTTAAAGGAGGACCTTGGTGATTTGCTAAAAGACCCCTGGTACTTAAGCTATTTGATTGAGGTTTCCTTCTACGGCGGTTGTGACCCTCAAGTCGTTTCCTACAACTTCTCTTAGCATCATCAAATTCCCCAAGCATGTGAAACCTAGTATGTATAAAATAAAGTTCCAATTTAAAATATTCAAACTATATTTGTACAACGTATGAAAATATAAAAAGTGAGATTGTGAGAAGCATTTGGTCAAATTTATGAAACAGTGGCCTTTTTATTCATTAATGATGGAACTAAATTAAATTCATAGCAATTCCACTAAATACAAACAAAAGTATTGGTCGCATTATCTTAAAGAATATGAAGACCAAATATACTGATCAGCAAAGAAAGCAAAATATAAGAATGACAAAAGGAACGGATAAAATGAAAAAGAGAATATCAAGTAATAATTACAGCTTACAGATTGTCACGGTAAAGGGTAACAGAGAGAAAAGGCTAGATTAGAATTATTAGATAAAGGTGTTAATGTCCCAATATGAAAGAAGGTATAATTCCTCAACTTGGCAGATTTATGAAGATTGAAACAACAAAGACATGCCTGATACTTTCTTTTAGAAAGAGAGAGAGCTCAAAAAAAAAAGTGAAAGTGAGAGTTAAAAAGAGAAGATTTGGTTGTTTAGCTTTCAATAAAGGAACTGATAGTACGTTTCTGTAAATAAAAGTTGTTATTTGGATGTATATTCCCCAAGCTCTGGAATTGCAGCACATATTCACCTGAGAAATTCTCAAAAATTGCAAGCATATATTATTTTGTTTTCCTTCATGCTTATTGTGCATGTAAACCATGTTTATAAAGTTGCAAAGTTTTGAAGGGCAAGTGCAAGCTATAGATTCTCCTAGAACAGGAAAAGCAACGCACTTTCATTCAAGGTCGCGGGCTCAAAGCCCGACAGGGGGTCCTTTGTGACATTTAATTTCAAAATGAGTTGGAGGGCTTGACCCCCATCTTATCTTAAAAAAAAAGATTCTCCTAAAACAGAAAACAAAAGATATTGTTGCAAACATGCAAATAACAATTGTTGGATGGCTGCAGGTGAGAATTGACACAAGATATTTACAAGGAAGAAGTTGGGGAGAAAGGAAAGGAACAAAAGTGACAATTCAGGAGTTGCAGAGAAAAAAAAAATTGTCAGGTTTAAATCACTGAAAAGTCTCAGAAAGAACTCAGCATTAGATTACAAGCACCCAAGGAAATTATGGTTCCTATTATTTTACTTCCATAGAGGAAAAAGGCGTGAGACAAAAAAGGAGATTATTTAGCTGCTTCCTTGCTTTTTTAGAAAGAAACATTTGAATAACTGTACCAAAAGTAAAAGGGACTTACAGTTAAAAAAAGGGACCAGAACTGAATGCCTCATTTCTCTAAAAAAGAAGGGAAAAAAAAAAGATCATTCTGAAATTACTGCAAGAAGTATACATCCAATACAAGTTATTTATACACCTAGAATTATGGCTTTAGAAGTTTAAGGCAAAACTTCTTGCATGTATGTATGACTTTTTTAAGTTCTTAGAGGGTTATAAGCATCAAAAGCAGTTTTGAAGTGGAAGAAAGAGACTGTTAATTCCAACAACAGCAAAAGGTTTGTATAAAATCATCCAGCAAATATGAAGTATGGAAACAGATAAAAACAACTGCTTAACAAGGTAACCTTTTTGTAAAAGTACAAAACCATTTTATTTCCAACAACAATTGAAATACTTCTACAGAATTTTATAGGAATTATTTTAAAGAAAATAAAGGTTTGTGTTGCACATACCCCAATAGTTGTATGGTAAGTACCAGAACAAATTGTACTTTGTACTACAACATACTGGTTCTTACAGGTAGTGACAGAGAACATGCACCTATTGTTCTTTCATTCATTAACTTTCTTTGATTTACAACTCGTATATAAAGACATACTTTTAAGATTCATAATGCTTTTAGGATTCGACATACTGCTTACCCTTTTCTAAAAGGTATACATATGGCCTTGTTATTATTTCCAAAAACAATTGATAAATACATACAGAAAATTAAGATAAGGTATACGTCTGACCTTGTAAAGAAATATAAAAGGTTTACCATACACCAATACTAGTATGGTACTAGAAACAAGTTGTACTTTGTACCACAACATACTGGTTCTTACTAACAGTGAACAGAGAACATGCAACTTCCCTTCCTTCTTTAACTTTCTGTTTCTACTTGGTATACGAAGACATACTTCAAGATTCATAACAAAAGTGAAGGTGCATTATTATAAAACATATCCAAACATGAAGAAAAGAAATGTAACACTATAGCCCTTCATTTCCAACTAAATCACATCCTAACACAACACATGCACATTATTAGTTATATATACAAAAGAAAGAAAAAAAAAATCCATGGCTTAGTAATATTAGCAAACAAAATTTATCAATCTTGATTTTTATTTTTAATTTGAAGCAGAAATCAACTTAAGCAAACCTAAACAATTTAACTATTAATTACAATTACAATTACAAAATTGCAATGTGAAAGATAATCTTAAACTATGTTTCCATGATAATGTACAGAGTGTCACAATGTGCTGAAAGGATGGTATTCTTTAAGAACGGAACACAAAGCACATTAATTTCCTCTAGAATAGGCAATCAGTGTGCTACTTTATTATCATACTTCTGTTGTCAGATTTTACAAGGAGAAAAATAAAAAAAGAAATTTGTCAAATTGTTTTTGCTCAAGGTTGTCAAAAATAAGAAAATATAAATAATAGAAATATTTTATGTAAGCTAGAATGCTAAAAACCAGCCCCTGACAATAGGAATTTATTCTCAGAATAGCTAATGAAATGGAACAGGGAAAAAATATAAAAACATATTCTACTTTTTCTGAAAACTCACTGAACATATCATATTCCAGCCCCTTCTTTTGCTATCTAAATTTTTCTTCATGACAACAGAAATTTATTCTCAGAATAGCTAATGAAATGAAACAGGAAAAAAAGATAAAGACATATTCTACTTTTTCTGAAAACTCACTGAACATATCATATTCCAGAATGGCCACAAATACTAACAATTAACAAAGCATGAACCCAAAATGCATAATATATCCTAAAGATCACTTATAGCTAAATCCGAAAAAAAAAATGATCAATATGATAATACTTTTTTCAAATTTAACACAGAGAAATACAACAATGAAAGAAACTACATAAAGTATGAATTATTAAAAAAAAAAATTAACCCTCTACAGTCTACACTGTTAAGTGCTGACAAACCAATACTTAGCGCCATAGAGCTATAGACATGCGCCATAGAGCTATAGACATGAATTTGGAAATCAGTTGCATTTTAATTTTTAACAGAATCCCCAAAAATCAAGATATACTAAAAATACCCTTTCTCCCTTGAAACAACAATCCCTTTTTCGCTACCACCTAGATCCCCACAAAAACAAACATTCGCATATTCTCATATATCCATTATCCTATGATATCCGTATCAAACCCAAAGCAGCTAGCAATAAAATAGTAAACCTACGTGTACAGAAACCCACATAAACAATTGAGTAACAAAAAATTTACAAACGACCCCCTAAAAAAGAGAGAAATTTATTACCTGCTGCATTGCTGACAGAACCTCTGCTCTCGACCTGATACAATCACCACCGGTGTCTTTGAGTGCACCTCACACACCTTGTGCCTCCTATGGTACTCTCTACACTTGCTCAGGTCGGCCTTGCACCCTTCCACGAGACACCGTGCCGACACGTGTGCGCCAGCCATTGGCCCGGGCCTCGGCCTCTTCATGGGACCCGGTGTCATGGAGATCCCAGTGTTGAGCTTGAGGTCTAGTGGGTTGGGAGAAGGAGGGGTGTCATTGACTGGTGCACATGGACCAGGTCCAGATGGGGTTGTCAGGTCAAGGTCGGAGACTATGTCCCATGGTGGTGGTGGCATTTTTAGATCCCAATCCATCAGAAAAGAACAAATTCAGAAGTTGGGTCGAAGAATGAAGATAACCAAGTGTATGAAAGGGATTGTATAGTCTCTTCTCCTTCTCTCTCTTTCAGTTACTACTAGAGTGTGTTTCTCTCTAAAGCATTAGGGAGAGAACAAATACAATGATTCGGATATGTCATATTATATAACAATGGTGGAAAGTTGTGAATAGGAAAAAGGAGGGAGGGTCAGAGAACAAATAACCGACCAATTAATTAAACAGAATTTATTTTTTTGTAAAGAAAAGGGACCCAATTTGGCAGTTGATTCAGATTCAGGCAAATCCCACTTGAGAAAAGGTGCTTAAAACCAAGAAATGGGAGTTTGCAAAAGGACCCAAAAATCTGTTTTCTGATTGACAATGCATTTGGTGGGATTAAGAGAGAGAGATAGAGAGCAATAAATAAAACAATATCGGTGGAGAGAAAGGAAAGGAGAGAAAAGGTTGAGAGAACTGAAACCAGTCAGGAGTTGGCAGAGCAGCTGTACTGTACGTAGCAGAACCCTTTTTTTCTTTTTATTTGTAAGTGTTTTTTGGGTTGATTATTTTTATACAATAGTAAGACTGGAAGAGGAGGCCCATTATTTTGGCTTCTTTTGAAGATTCTTCTATCAACCCTCATTTTCTCTCTTTTTCTCCTTTCATAATTTCACTTGTATGGAAAAGGACTTGCATGGTTTTAATCACAAATTTGGCAAGTGTTACCAAAACCAAGAAATGCAGCCTGTTTATCACTGGTTAGGTTAGATTGCTTTATACAAGATGGTGGCTGCTGCTTCAAAGCTGCATTCACAATATGATGTTGTTGTTAATTATTAGATGATAGGAGTGAAGTAGCATGCTTTACTTTGTTAAAAGTACAGGCTGGATAGATGCAATGGATCAAAGTAATAACTACAAGTGTACAATTGATCTGAAAATATGCAACCGTTCAAATAATTAATTAATATATAAGAAGAATTTTATGATGTTATACTTTTATCTAATTCTACGATGTACTTTGCTATCATACGAACATTGGTAGCATACATAAAGGTTACTTTGCAATCATAAAAACATTGGTACCATACATAAAGGGTATGTTTGAATGCGTTCCCAACAGTAGTTATTCTCTGTCTTGCGTTTCAACTTTCTGGTGCGTTTGGATGTGCCATGAAAAGATGTAAATAAGTCTTTCATGAATATGAATTGTGAATAGATAATGATATAGAATAGGCTATTCGTGAATAGAAAATTATTGTTTGGAGTCTATTCGGGTGTGTTTGGATGGTTAGGGAATAGGGAATAGGAATAAGAAATTTCGATTTGCGTGTTTATTCTTATTCTTGTGCAACCCAAACAACACAAGAATAAGGAATAAGAGCCCTTATTCCTATACTAACAAAACCATGATATAAGAATAAGGAATAAGGATAAGCACACAAATCGAAATTTCTTATTCTTATTCTCTATTCCCGGCTTATTCCGTTACATCCAAACACACCCTCATGAATACAAATTGTGAATAGAGAATGACATGAGAATAGGGTATTCAAGTATTCATGAATAGAAAAATATTGTTTGAATTATAATAACAGACTAAATAACATTAATTTTTAAACTTAAAGTTAAATATCTGGGCTAATTCAAGAAGAACGAAGTATATGTCAGACGCATTTTGCTGGCTTCTGCAAAATTTGAGTGAAATAAGCGGCTTTTTGCCACATCTTTTTAGTGAAAACAAAAAGGAAATTTTGTTAACTACTAGAAAGAATGATTCATCATATAATATCTATAATCCTTCGTCAGTTTTTATAACCGCCGGCACACCTACCGGTCAGGTGGCTGAAATCCGAAATTTACTCTCATAATACCGATACTGCTGTTTCGGTCACTGTTTTAGTTTATGATATTATCAGAATTTTCCGGTATCAGTACGGTTTCCAAAACACAGTCTTTCGCTGCTAAAATGAAAAAAACAAGTAGAGTGGGTAAAAAAAATCCAGATAGAGTAACTTACCAATTAAATGTCTCCATAATACCATACGATTTTACAGGGGTATATATGCAAATCACTTCAAACTTTTTTACCAATTAGATGCACACCAAAACCATTGAATGCCTGACAAGGATTCCAAAAGGAACAATAAGTGTGATTGTTTGAAAGGCCCACCTAGTAGTACTGTGCTTTCTTAATTTTAATAAATTGGCGAGTTATAAATAGCCCATGGGTGTGGAGTTTTGTTGAAAAAGGACATGAAACAATTATTGGCAGAAAGACAAGAAAAATACAATGTACGCTCTGTTTACCAACTTACCATATAAACTCAGAATTTTTATGTCCATTTTTCTTAAACAATGCCCGGTCAATGAATCCATTTCCTTTCTTGCACTTTGATGTACATGTAAGTGAAGAGATTGAAAAATGCAGAGGGATGTTACAGTTAGAGAGTCTCTTCGTATTCTTTCTCGAAATATGGGAATTAATTAAGATAGGGAAATATGCATTTTAAGTATTTTACTGCTCCAATGAATCAAAACTACAGCCTGTACTGATTAATATATACATATAATGAAAAATGCGGTAATATTTAACGGGTTTGTTCCTCCAGCTGGAACATACAAACAGAACCAGATAAAACCAAAGTCCTTTTTTATATAAACATTTTTTTTTCATGTGAATGGCATGAAACTTATGGTGGGTGACTCATTAATGGAAGGAGACAGAAGTTCAAGCTGACCATACCAATATAAACTACTCAGCGTGGTTAAAGGGACGAATTCTTACTGTGTAATTATGAACTCATGACTCCTTCAATTTTACTTTTTTGCTAATTGTTTTATTTTCTTAAAAATTAAACTAATGAAGTACAATATTATTAGATTTTTTTAGTTTCAAAATTATCTAGTAAATAAACAAGATCTACAATTCTACAATGTGAACCAAAATTACTCGTCTTGCTTAATTTGGAAAAACTAAATAAACAAGATCTACAATTCTACATTAATTAGATTTGTTCAGATATTCACTAAAATGATCGTATATATATATCCAATGGTAGGAAATAACAATGTGAACCAAAATTATCGGTCTTCTATTGAAGTTTTATTGATAAGGATGACTCGGCAAATTGAATCATGAACTTTAAAATTATTTGATAAATGACAGAATTTTGAACTACGTTAAATCTAATATGTAAATTTATTGAATTATAGAAAATATATTCCTTCTCAAGTTTCAAATATTTCTGTCGTGGATGTAATTTGACCCGTATAAAAGTTAATTGGTAAAAGAGGATTGCTAAAATGCTATGAATAGCACAGATGCCCTTCGTGCTACGGATTCGTTCTTGAATTTCATACTTCAAACAACCGATCCAAACCGTTCATTATCTTCTTCATATTGAAATCTCATTAGAAACCAAATTTTACTTTTTTTTATTTTTTTTTTCTATTTTTCTCATATTTCTTAAAATACTTAATCTAATAAATTCTTATCCCTTCAATAACAGTGATTTAAAAAAATCTGAGAAAAATAGTAAAAAAATAAAAAAATGTCAAATTTGGTTTCTAATAAGATTTCAATATGTAAAAGATAATGAACGGTTTGGATCGATTGTTTGAAGCATAAAATGCAAGAACGAATTCGTAACACGAAGGGCATCCGTGCTATGCATAGTATTTTAGCAATCTCTTGCTAAAATTGGCTGTAAAATTTGTTTTATTTTCATATGGGTCGGTGAATTAGAAAGAAAGAGAAAAAGGGGGGAAAACAAAAAAAGAAAAAAGAAAGGAGGGAGAAGAAAATGTGGTTATGGGTGTCAAAAGTAAAAAAAGTGGTTTAATTTTTACTTTTCATTACAGTGCCTTTGAGAATTGAGAGATACAAACGGTCAATGTGCAAACGAAATCAGGTACCGTGCGGGACGATACAACGCACCATCTTCCACCTTCCGATATGATCTGAACGGTTATATTTTTTCGGATCTATCAATCTGGTATTATCTAGAGACCATCCATCATAAATCAGACGGTGGGAGATGGTGCGCTGCACCGTTCCGTGGCACGGGAATTGGATACGTCTATGTGGGTCTCTGGTTGATTTATAAATAGCAACCTAATCAGTAGTGACTCATCTGATTTCAAACTAGATCCATATGCAAGCTATGAAGTTCTTGTAAACAGCTCTTCTTTAGGTGTGACATTGTTCTTTGTTAGCTAGATAGCTATATATCTAGATTCTCCAAAAAAAAAAAAACATCGTTCTTTGTCGTTTTTAAATCATTATTTATCTACCAAATTTGAAAAGTTCACAACTTGTTATTATTTTTTTTGTCCGAGACACTTGGAAGCATCTTTGATGAGAGACACAAACCCAAGTATCCTACAATTGCTGTTCTAGTACTGGCGTCCCTGTATTTTAGGAACTAATAGCATAATTACTTCTAATTAGAAAAGAGTTAATAAAGCTGTTCCTCTGCTGAAATTGATCAGTAAAAATCTAAAAGTTCTAAGCGCAGTGAACCCTTAGTGAAGGTCCCATTATTTTTATTTTTTGAAGTTTCATAATCTTTTCAGCACAGTAATATTTACTGTTACTGTTGTTGATATCGATCCTCGTCCAACAGAGCTAAAAAGATAATGAAACATTAGTTGTACAGATCTCCCATAAATTTTATGAGAACAAATTAACTATTTGGTTCTAAATAATGTTTGAATTTTAATTTTAAATGTTAATATATTTCTAACATTATGATTACTTGTAACTAGCAACATTAAAAGATTACACTTTGCTTCATTGATGTATATACCTAGCAGGATTATTTGAATAGGTCGATCCAGTCTTGTTCTCAAAATAATACCTTTTTCGTATTTAAAAGTAAAAGGAAAAAAAAATAGACATTCCAAAAGATGAAATGAGCCTTTTTATTCAAATAAAAAAGTTTGTAACAAACAAACAATATATTGTCTATTTTACTAAAAAAAATTTAGAAGATGTTAATTCACTATTGTAGAAATTTACTAGGGGTGCATTTGGATATAGGAAGAAAGAAGAAGAAGGAAGAAGGAAGAAAAAAAATTATAAACAATTCAAACTCTTCACAAAGTTACACACTTCCCACTTCTTCCCTTCTTTCCTTTTTCCCACACCTATCCAAACGGAGCCTAGAAGCGGAGTATCCAAAGACAGTCGTCTGGTATTTTTCTTATAATATAGAACTTTAAAATTCTAAGCGGGGATATGATTAAAAAAAAAAAAGAAATCCTACACTGTGGGAACCAAACGAGCCCCTAGGATATTTACATATAATATTGGGATTTCTTTCTTCTTATTATTATTATTATTTTAAGATAAATTGGGGTCAAGTCTCCCAACTTATTTTTAAGACTCCGTTTAGATGGGTGCAAGAATAAGAGAATAACTTCTTCCTACTCTCAAATTTATTATAAACAATCCAAACTCTTCACAAAGTTACACACTTTCCAATACTTCTTCCATTATTCCTCTTATTCCCACACCATCCAAACGAAGCCTAAATTAAATATCTATAAAATCAGTCGAGTTTCAAACATGCGACCTCTCACTTGAGATACATTGTTCTTTACCATTTCTCAATATTGAAATTTCCAATTCACAGCTTATAAAATGAGAGAATAATATAGTGCACGACTCGTTTTGTTTATTGTCTACGAGACCAACAATGCATATTATAATGCGCGTGCATTCAGTCCATAATATTTTATCTTTGGTATAGAACATGTGCTTATTATCTTTGTATTAATTGATTTTGGGAGTCAGTGAGGAATAAAAAAAAAGAAGTTCATGCTTCGAATTAATAAGGGAAACGAACGAAATGCCATCAAAATTTTTATATTCGGCTACTGTTGACGTCAGCAATAACAAATCGAAATATAGGAAAAGATATCACCGGGGCATGTCCAGTTTTAAAATAGAACCCTATGATTCAAAAAATACATTAAATTTTGTGGGTTTATACGAAAAAATGCATTAAATTTGAAAATTCCTCTTTTTCATTAATTTTTATATTGAATGTTTTATTTCAATTCCTTTTTTTATGTAGAAAAATGGTGCGGTTTAATAAAAATTCTTTGATCCTCAAATTTTTTTTCTTTATCGTAATTTTGAATTTACAAAAAAAAGATCATGAAAGAATAATCCAACAATGAAATGCCATCAGGATCTTATGCGGCGAAAGGTGCAATTAAAAGTATACGGCGGATAAAATGTGACCCTGTACTGTAGATAAACTGCACTGGTACCGTAACTCACTTTAAACTTAAAACTACAGTACCAGTATATTATATAACTGCCAAACTTTGGACCACTGACATAATCATGAGTGTCACTGATTTCACTGTATTCAACGCGTCACATAAAATCGCCATTGGAAGAGTTTGAACTTTGGACCATGCAAACAATTAAGCTGGCCCCAAACTTGCACTGATTTAACAATAATCATGAATAGATCATTAGACCCGGTCTAGATTTAACAATAATCGTACATAGGTGTACTATATGTATTATATTGTAATTCTTCAATTTTAAATGCATGATACTTTCATAATTTGGGGTGTTTTACAAATGAGTAGCGGTTATTTGAGTAATATCATATATAAGGCAGTTTAATGAACTAAATGGAGGTGTTTAAAGGTGATTTAATTATATAATATGCCTGTTTCACTATTTAAATATGATTGTATTGAATTTTGAACCAATGTAAAAGTTATTTTACATTTCGTCCAATTTAATAGATGATGAAAACAATTTTGAAATCGACTCAGCTGGAGATCCACCTATCTAATCTAAATAATGAAAAGCATGTCTACAATTTACTTTTTAATTGGAACAATTCTTTCTAAGATATTAATAAATATAACATAAATTTGGAATGTGCATTAGAATTATCTTTGTTGAATCACCCCAGAGGCCCAGATACACTTTTAAGCCCATCAAAATCTTTTATACTTACAGTAATTACACATAAAATTTGTTATCTGTATTTGCTATTGACAAGCCAATATCCATATGGTACAAGAACCCTGTTTATTAAAAAAGAAGAATTTTTTTCTTATCATATTTTTTTTTTAAAAAAAAGACGGCAAAAAAGATACACACTCTGTTATAATCTGATTGTGATAAACAAAAAATATATATAATTTCGCATTTTTATCTGCTCTACGTACTCTTCAGTTTATACATATGAAATTTGTTAGGTGCCAGATTATATACTCTCTTGCATCTAGCACAAAGGAAATAGCTCTAACCCTTTATTAACTAAGAAGAAAATAATTAGATGCTGCGGCTAAGTTCTGATTTTAGATGTAATTAGGGTCGTAGCATACTATAAGTAAATGGTCCCAATTTTATGGAGCTATCCAATGAAGTCAACTGACAGTGAGTATGCTTACGTTAGGCTATTTGAGCCAGGGGTGGGTAACATTGATAACGGCAACGGAATGGGTCGTTTCGTTTTAGTAACGGTACGAACCAAGATGATTCATTATTCGTTCTCTTTTGACGGAACGTGACGGAATGGTTATATTTGAACTGTAAAATATATAGATGAATCAAGAAACGTATTCCGTTTACCGTTCCGTTTGCGAAACGAAACGAATTTCGTTCCGCTATATGTTCTGTTTGGACGGAACAAAACGTCTTCGCGTATTAACGGTGTACCGCGCTCACCCCTAATTTGAACATGGTAAGTGTATTATTGCAATTTTTTTTCAATTTGTTGTAGTTGTTTAAAGCTGTCTTTTCTATAGACACGGTAGAAATGAATAGTGTTGGAAACATGGACAATATTAGAAATTGACAAAATATTTATCAGAATTTATTAACATTATTCTCATTTTTTTTCAATAATATAGATAATAATATAATTTAGGGCACTTGAAAATCAGTGAATCGTGTGTGTCAAGTGGCTTGACAAGTTAACAATTTAGCAAAAAACTTAAAATCTTTATATAATTTGTAAAATAGTTTCAATAATCAATATATCTCATTCCCAGATATATTATTATTTTCAGTTTTCCTTCACGTCTGTGGACTGTGGTCCTTGGTCTATGGGAGAATCAGAATAGGGATCCACAAACAGTCAAACACTAAGCAGTGTCACCAATTAATAGTCACTAAAATCACATTAATCAATTACAGTTTTATTAGTTTTAGTACCATAGATTCTGATGCTCAAGGTTTTTATATTAGACAAAGAACCACCGGTCAGATAATTGTCTTTCTAGAAAGCACGTGTGGGAGCCCTCATCTACTGAGTCATCTTTATTATATGATGAATAAATCTATAAACGACTTAATAGCATTGTATATTTGTATGCCGTGCGTGTAGGGTTGCAAACTTTGAATATATTTTTTTTCGTTTAACCGTTTCGTTTCGCCCCGACAAAACGATCAACGAAACAAAAAAAAAAATTCTGTTTTGTTTGGTAAAACAGATCAACGAAATCAGAGAGTTTTGTTGTATAAACGAAACTTGAGGATTTCGTTTCGTTTATTTTCATTTCATTCGTTTATATATTAATATATAATATATTTAGAGTTTTGCTATGGTGAGTCGCGACTCACCAGAGAGTCTGCAAGTCGCGCTCAAAACTCTTAGATCTAGTTCAAAATGACTGATCCAAACCGTCTAATACGATCTCCCTATTGAAATCTCCATGCGAATCAAATTTTCATTTTTTATAAAAATTTTTACGTTATTTTTTTAAAAATTTTAGAAAATCGTTAATCTAATTTGTTCTGAAACGTTCAAAAATAGCAATTTTTAGAAATTCGAAAAGAATACTTATAAATTTTAAAAAAAAATCTAAAATTTGATCTTCTTGGAGATTTTATTAGGGAGATCATATTGGACATGATTGATTTTATTTTCTGTTCTTTGTAGGGAAAAAAAAAGAAAGAAAGAAAAAGAGAGACAAGAAAGGTATTGTTTTCTTTGTTTTGATTTTTTCATTCTTTTTCAATCTTTTTTATATTTTGTTTAATTTTTTTATGTGTCCTTTGTAGAGACATGAAATAGAGATTGATGTAGTAATTAAGATTATAGCAATTAAAAATTTAAAATTTTTCAAATGTATCATAAATCAATATTTTCAAGTTATTATTTTTATCATTATTCACTTCATGGAACAATTCTCATAAATTGCAAAAAATATATAGCAATAAAAAATTTAAATAAAATTAAAATTAATAAATTATGTGATATCAATCATACCTTTTACTTACCTCAAAATTTTTTTAAGAGATTTATTCATACTTACTCAAAAACTTTGCAACTCCTTCGTGGCAATTCATGCAAACAATTTTGCGATTCCTTCCGAGCAAATTCTTGCTGATAACGTGTTATAAATTAAGGTGAAAAAAAAACAAAGAATAATATATCAAGAGTAAACAACACAATATTTCCAATCACAATTTCAGAATTTCTATTATCTCTTTCATCCATTGACTCATGTTTACAATGTCTCTATTTGTAGGCTACAAAATAAGACATCATGTAATGATCAATAAAAAAGTAATGGAGATTATGGAAATAAATGTAAAGTGGAGAATATGAAGATAATTGAGTAGTGGAAAATGTAAAGATGAACAATTCACATATTTATTTAATTTCATAACAATATTTTATTAAGAAAAAATCAATTATTAGGGGAGGCCTGATTTTCTTCAGCCTCCCGCTCCTTACGCCGCTGAATAAGGATATACGACATGTTTTGAAGCACATCAAACACGTCAGAGTCGATATATATCATATATCATGTATTTCTTTTCGATAAGATGGAACTAATCCTTCCAACTTACTCTTGAAATATAAAAATTCACGAGGTATATTCCGTTGATTTTCAAACTCACGACTTCACTCTAGATCAAAATCGATTCTCAACATGTCATCTTGTATGTTGCATAGGAGAAAGGAGAAATTTACTTTTAGGCTCCCCCCCTTTACAAGAGCATAATTTGAGATGATTTTTCAAAAATGTTCATTAAGTTAAGGGATCTATTTGAAACAAAATTAATTAGTCGAAGCATCAATTTTAAACAAAATTCACAAGGATGCTATGAAAGAAACCCAAAACTCGGGTTAATACTAAAAAAAGCTTGATGGCGGCTGTCAGTACTAAAATGTTTTTCTCGTTTGTTTTGAAGAGAAAACCTATCGTGCATACTAATGTATTGAGGCTTCAATGCATACAAATCCAGATCATTGGATCTGCTTCAAGATCCGTGCGGATCAAAGCGCTGGATTAAAAAATTAAGATGCACCTTTCTCTCTATTCTGCTCCGCTCATCTGTCGTAAAGTGTTCCCCTCTTCTTCTTCTTCTTCTTCTCTCTCTCAAGTCAAACGAAAACCTAGATCTATTTCTCTCCTCTCTCTCTCTCTTCCGGCTCCAATTTCTCTTCGTCTCCGACAATTGAAAACCTAGTCGCACCTCTATTCATCTCTGACTCCGACTACTCTCTCTCACGACAACAATGAAAACCTAGATCTTTCACGCCTCTCTTCGTCTCCGTCGCGTTTCGCGCTGAAACAAGCAAATCAAGGTTCGATTTGGATTCTCGTTTCCTCTCTGTTGACTAACCCTAGCTAGTTTAAGCTTTCAGGTAACTCTCTTATTCTCTCACACTGTTTGGACTGACAATGGTCAGTGGAGTTGTAGACCCGTAAGTGGTTAATTTTGAACTGTTTCTATGTGTATTTGCTAGAGCAAAAGAAATTAAACTCAATTGCATGTATATATTTGTCTTGATTCTGAGTTTCTTCTAATGGTGCTGCTTCAAAATCAATTTCTAGATTTTTTTTTTGTCTTTCTCAATGATTTCAAATGCTAATTAAGAAATGCAAAATTTTAACAATGATTTTACTTAAAATTAAGAGATACAGTTGTCACAGGTCTCCTTACGTGGGTTAATTTGACTCCTGACTTTTTCTTCAAAAAGTTTTGGTTAATGGGTTGCAAAAGTAGGATGAAATTGGGAGGATGGCTCAGGTTGTATTGCTCTCTCTTGTAGACTCATTATTAGCATGGTATATGTATACTTTTGGTTCATGATTTTTGCTATTGAGATTAAACATCTGTATATTCTTGTAGAATCATTAATATTAAATAATCTATGTACTTTTTGGTTCATGATTTTTTCAATTGAGATTAAATAATCTATGTTCTAGTATGCCACTGCATCTGTTTATATTGACAGAAATGACTATACCATATCTAAAATTATGAAAGAAGTAAAAGGTTCAATTCGTTGTAGAGGTAAAAGGTTCAATTTGTTGCCTTGTCAAATATTGGCATCATAATTGTTCTCTTACTAGTGATGATTTTGCTTAAATTGTAATGTGATGATTTTATTTAAATTTGGTACCAATTTGCTATATGATTAGAATGGAGTTTGGAGAAAAGAATATTAATTAATTTTCTGTATGACTTCTTGTATGATTAGAATGGAGTTTGGAGCTTGTATGACTTCTTGTATGATTAGAATGGAGTTTGGAGCTTGTATGACTTTTTGTATGACTTCTTGTATGATTAGAAAGTAGCTTGCTCTGTACAGTGAATGCTTAATGAATGAATGAATGGATGCAATTTAGTGTTATTCTTTTTTTTTCTATTTCTTTTTAGTATATGTTTAATTATTTCCTCTCATTTTAATATACTGGTGCTATACTGGTTGTATTATTTTCTTGCATTTTTTTAGTATATGTTTAATTATTTCCTCTCATTTTAGTATACGTCTACCTATGGTTGTATAATCATTGTTAGCCCTTTGATGTAATGAGGCTTCAGATTGCATGGTGTAAAGACTTCCAATGTCAAAGGGGATGTTTCAACTTGTTTCAATAAAAACTACCAATGTCAAAGGAGCTTGTATATCTTATTAAAGACGGCCAACTTGTTTCCTCTCATGTATCTCTGCAGTTATTGTAGTTCACTTTTATATTTCTGTAATCAGTTTATACCACACGCATACCATTATTAAATGAATCTATATATCAAACCATATATTTGCTACCATCATCATTAGCATGTATTAAAGTGTACTCACTAATTTTCAATATTTCACTAATTTGCAATAAAAAACAATACACGATAAGCAAAGCAAGGTCTGCCTGCTGGATTCAAATTTTCGGCAGTGTGCCTGAACAACTCGTACAGCCCCAAATATTTAACACATTAAGCCAAGAAAAAGACAAAATAAATATAAAATCATCTAACATATGAAATCAATTGCCAATACCAGAATCTTCTGTTGCAAGGTGTAACAACAACTATGATTCTAACATCTAACATATGAAATTTTCTAGTATACTTCTAAAATCCCCAACATATAAACAAAATGCATACTTAGTCATTTTTACAAAATCATCCCAAAAGATTCCCTAATCACTCTCTTCTCCACCGAAATCCTCTCTACTATCATCTTCTTCTCCACTTAAATCATTTCCATGAGACTCACTGCTGCAATCTCCATAATCCTTTTTCTTCCCCTTCCTTTCATTCTTTTGTCTGTCAGATAATCCTTGTTTAGAGCAAACAAATTGAGCTCCAGAAACTCCCTTCCTTGATGAACCTTTATGATTCTTACGGATGCTGAATCCTTTTATCAAGGCAAACAGATTGTACAGCCAATATCATCATTTTCATCTGCTGGTACCTGCTCATTCTCATTCATGCTGAAAATTACAAATTAACAAGGATAATATTTATTAGTAAACATCTTAAATAACATATATAAACAATTATTTTTCTATTATACAACACAATAAGGGACTGTTACAAATGACATTACCCGGGTGGTACTATTACAGTGGTACAATAAAGTTGTGACAATACTCAAGTGCAACATTACTCAGGTACAAATGGTACTATTACAAATGACATTATTCAGGTGCAACATAATATGCATCAGGAAATATATTACTATGTAAAAACGTATATAGTATTATAGTTATAATATGTTACATGCTCTTGCTTATATTTGCAACATCTACAAATGACAATTGCTTGGTTATATCAATTATTTTTCAGTACTGAATAATAGAACCAGTTAATTCAAACTTGGCAACGTCCCATCCAAAATGGAATCAATAAAAAGTTAAAGGATGAATCATTGCTCCAACATATAGTATCATTCTTCCAAAAATCAGGATCAAGATTGTTCACACATTTCAGCTTTGTCCAGTTTCTTCACCTCTCTAATTTAGTTCGCACCAAATGGCCCATAACTCAAAAATGTTTGCTGGTGCCAATCATGTACCAGAAATAGTAATTACACGGTACATGTCAGATGAATAATTGAGAGAAGGAGAGAGTTACGTACCTGGAATATGCTTCCAATTCGCTAGGTTAGTCGGCTGAGAGGAAGCGAAAATCCTAATTGACAGAGAAGTGAGAGCGGCACGGCTTGCTTTCTTCAGCACGAGGCGCGACTTATTGCAAAAGACGCGACTGACTGGGAGAGCAAGAGGCACGACTGATTGAGAAATACGAAGAGAGGCGCGACTACGGCTTGCTTTTCAGCACGACTGATTGAGAAAGACGGAGAGAGGCGCGACTGACTGGGAGAGAAAGAGGCAAGACTGGCACGGAGACATTAGGTTCTCATCTGTCGGAGACGAAGAGGAGTTGGAGTCATTTTTTGTTTGAGAGAGAGAGGAACAAAGAGGGGAACGATTTAGTCGAGAGAGAGAGAGAGAGAGAGTGCGGAGCAGAATAGAGAGAAAGGTGCATCTTAATTTTTTTAATCTAGCGCTTTGATCCGCACGAATCTTGAAGCAGATCCAATGATCTAGATTTGTATGCATTGAAGTCTCAATACATTAGTATGCACAATAGGTTTTCTCTGTTTTGAATAATTATAATTCCGCTATGAAAGTGAGATAAATTTAGTCAACTTGACTGACATGTGTCTGATTTAATGGGATTTAACTTTCAAATGTAGAAAATGGATTGCATACTTGAGAGTAATTTTAATGTAAATATTTTTAAACCAATAACATATATATATATATATATATATATATATAGAGAGAGAGAGAGAGAGAGAGAGAGAGAGAGTCTTCAATCAAAGCACTTTGACTAGAGTCCCGGTTAAACCCCGTCAGATCTCAATTTTGAAAATTCAAATGACCGATCCAAACAGTCAAATATGATCTCTATATTGAAATCTCCTTGCCGACCAAAATATTCATTTTTTTTAATATTTTAAGTTTTTTTTGGATTTTAAAAAATCGTTAATCTATTTGTTCTGAACCATACAAAAATTGCCGTTTTTGAAAATCCAAAAAAAAATATTAAAAAAAAAAATTTGGTCAGCAAGGAGATTTCAATATGGAGATCGTATTTGACAGCTTGGATTGGTCATTTGTACTTTTAAAATTGAAAACTGACGGGATTTAACCAATACTCCGGTCAAAGTGCTTTGATTAAATCCTCCCTCTCTCTCTCTCTCTCTCTATATATATATATATATATATATGGCGATGAAAAAGGAAATGTGAATCTACAGTATATCTGAAGAATCTGCAATATATTTGAAATCATCTCTCGTGATTAACTATTTATCAAAGGTCCAAAAAATAATTCTTCTCACATCACAATCTATCAATTATCAAAATGGACATTATTGTATAGCATTGTCACACCCATGTAACAACACGAAACTGATGAATGATATATGCAGATAGCAACGTATTAACGCGAGTTATATATATGGCAGGTATAGGGTTTTTCATGTTTTTCTTCTTTATAGTTATATTGATTATTCAATTGTCTAATTGACTTGTATTTGACATGGACATTAATAATTAATTAGTTCTTTACTATCTGGTGTCAAATGAAAAAAGTACATACTCTGTCAAGTACAAGAGCTATAAAAGGCATCATAACTGTTTATATGCATTATTATACATGTTTGCATATAATTCAGTAGTTGAGAGTAATTAGCTGCAAAAAAGGACAATCAGTTCATTAACTATCAAATTTATTCCATACAATAGTTGATGATTGTAACACAAAAAAAAAATTACAAAAAATAATTTAATAGAATTCAAATATTGCAAAAAATTCTTTTGGGGCAATTACTTAATTCAGGATAGTGTTACTTTAAACCCACCTCTGAACGGTTAAAATAGTATTTTTATATTATATTGATATCTTATCTTAAAAATAATAGTTAACCGTTATAATTAAAACTTAAAAGTAATTTTAATATAAATGTGACTATATATATTAATATTTATGGCTGTTATAATATTAGATTTCTATTAAAAGAATTTATGACTTTTGCATATGCACCTTCAACTACCTGTTCTCAATGTACACATCATAAAAAATTTGGTATTTTCTTTTGGGGTCAAATAAACTAGCAGTGCTACCTGTACACATACATTGTTTGGACTTATTGGCCTGAGAAACGTTTTTGGCAATTTGTCGAGTAGTTATTATCAGGCTTGGATCAATTCATAATTGAATCAGCTCATACAGTGAATGAAAGAAAACAGGACCACAAAATGTACCAAGCAACAAAGGGGAGACTTGAATTTGTGAAAACGAACCATGATCAATTTGGCACGGGTGGTTGTACTGCTCAACCAGACATCTAATTTCTTCTGTTTTGTTCATTTCTCATTGCTCACGGTCTCATTTTGTTTGTAACCCTCGTAAGAAAAATTATTCACATGATGATGTAAATTGGAATAGGTAGGGGCGTTTCTGCTTTTGTTTTTTTATTGTTTCTGCCAAGGAATGAATTCGTTTTGAGTAATAGGAACCTTTTGAAAGCAATAAATATTATTGTATAAATAATTTAAAATAGTAAGAATGAATTATAAAAAATGTTAAACTAAAAAAAATTACTTACATAATTTAGTTAGACTAGTGATCGTGTATTGAATGTAAGTGTATATTAAAAATCCGAAATTGCTTATCATCATTCCACAGATTTCCTCATCCTCATCCCCTACACGGCTACACCATCTCATTAATGCAATTAATGTAGCGCTCATCCCCGTCTCCTCTTTCCTTTCGTGTGTTTCCCCTCATCCCTTCACTGTGTTTGTCTTCCTCCCATCTTTTTTTGTGTTTCCCATTACATACCCACCCCATCCAGCGCCCACACTGTTCTCATCCCCATCCCCATCCTTCTGTCGCTGACTCCCTCTCCCGACTAGAATAATTAGTTTTACTAACTAGAACAATTAGATTTGTCAACTAGTAGGTTTATTAACTAGAGCAATTATGTATATTAAGTTAGAACAATTAGGCATATAAATTAGCACAATTAGGTTTACTAATCAACACTATTATATTTATTAACTAGCACAATTAGAATTATTTTCCTAATTATTCTAGTTTTGTGAACTAATTATTCTAGTTTGTGTTGTGTTGTGTGGGGGTCCCAGTAGATGGGGAAGCATAAGCAGTAATAGTAAATCCTAGGGACGAGAGAGTGAGCGCAAAAAATAGAAAATCCAAGGGACGAGAGAGTGAGCGCAAAAATAGAAAGTTAGTTAGAGTTTAATTAATCATATTTCAAAAATAGAAACGTGTTTTTTCAAAAAAATGATGGAATGAGAAATACTGGAAATGATTGATTTATCTTCTATTAGATGATTTAAAGTTATCAATGCAATTTTATTGGTATGGATGTGGTGACGAAACAATTTTGAATTTATATTAAATTTGATACACAATCTATTTACATCATGGAAGATATTCTAAAACAAATATTCTTATTCCTACTACTTATAAAAGTATCCATAAACAAATCGGAACAATTTCACTAGAGGGGTAAAAATAATTGTTGTATCAATTATGGACCATTGATTCGTGTGATTTGATTTGATGTATGGTCCGGATGTTGATTTTAGATAAAACGTTAGGCCCATTGACAGAAAAGAGAAAAGATTTAGGTGGTGTTTAAACAATTTATTTTTCCAAAAGGAATTCACTAGTATCGCTGAAAGATTCAATAATGTATTTTTTATTTTCTATCATTATTTTGTTTTTTTATTTGCCAACATATTAGAGGCATCTTTTGCTAGTTACGGAGTAACACAAATTTTTCCATAAAGCAACGTTCCTCTGTTTTGGTCTTTGAAAATTTTAACAAAGAAATCATAAATTTTATACCTATAAATTTATGATATGTTTGTTTAAAAACAATGGTGAAGATCCATGTCGTCAACTGTCCGCATGTTGGCTCCGTTTGGATGGCTTCTTTCCGAAATAAGGAATAAGGAATAATCACTTTTTATTAATAAATTTATTTCTAACCATCCAAACTTTTCACAAAAGTTACACACTTCCCAATAAATTTACCCCTTCCCAATAAATTTCTTCCCTTCTTCTTTCTTCCTACCTTATTCTCAACGCATCCCAACAGAGCCTAGGATCAAGGGATATTAAAGTGTGAATTTATTTGATGTATAGCAATGCTATTGTCAAATCATCATTCATATCAGAGAACGCTTTTTAATCGTGTTCAAATAATCATTTTTCAATTTAGCAGCTAAGAATCACTTTTTCCAAAATCGATCTGACTCGGGAAATTCATTGTGAATACTTAAGAGTGCGAGTTGACCACAACTTCATATTAGAAAAATATGAGAATATATATTGTGAACCATGGTGCACAGAGGGTTTTGTGCATCATAATCGTTTGATTAGTGATTTTGTAAATTGATAAATCTAAACTAACCAATTCAATCTATATATTGAAATCTCAAAGCAAACAAAATTTTACAATTTTTTTAAAATTTTATACTATTTTTTTCGAAATTTTTAAAGCTTTTCATTTTTGGCTACACATTAGTGTATTTATAGCAAAAAATAGCAAGTCTTAAAAAAATCGAAAAAAATAGTAAAAAAATTAAAAAAATTATAAAATTTTGTTTGCTATGATATTTCAATATATAGATTGGATTTGTTAATTTAAATTTGTCAATTTACAAAATCACCGATCAAACGATCATGGTGCACGAAGCCCTCTATGCATCATGGTTCACAATAGATATTCTCATAAAATATATAAAAATATAAATTGATTTTTATCAACCACATAATCTAAGAAATCACAGAATTAATGACGACATAATCCATCATTTTATGCCTAGTTTTATTTTTATGATTAATTTTATCCACCTGTTAATAATAGAGCTGGAATGTAGATTCAAGAAATTAAGGATCAAATGAGATAATGACAAAAGAACCACGCCTTTAAGTTTCTCTCATGTAAATATCTTTGCCAGCCAATCTTATTTTTAATGTCTGTTAATTTGAAGTTTTTTTAAAATTTAAAACCTTGTATCAATTATCATAGAAAATAATTCCATGAAAATTAATTGTGCACCAACCACCAGAATTTGTGTGTGTGTGTCTATCTATATCTATATATATAGAGAGAGAGAGATTGACTAAAGTATACTCCAGCATACAGATAGCCCGTATGCTGGAGTCGTTTCTCACAATCTAAAATGCATACAGTCGATTCGAAACTTTCAAATTATTCTCCATATTGAAATCTCCTAGGAAACTAAAATTTATATTTTTTCGAATTTTTTTACTATATATTATGCTATTTTAAAAAAACATTGTAAAGGAGTATTTCTGACCATTCAATTTTAAAATAGCATAATATATAGCAAAAAAATTCGAAAAAATGTAAAATTTGGTCTTGAAAGATATTTTATATGGAGAACAACTTGAACGGTTTGGATCGACTGTTTGAATTTTAAATTTTGAGAAACAACTCCAGCATACGGGTTTAATCCGTACGCTAGAGTATACTTTAGCCATTCACTATATATATATATATATATAGAGAAAACCTACTGTGCATACTAATGTATTGGAGCTTCAATGCATACTAATTCAGATCGTTGGATTTGCTTCAAGATCCGTGCAGATCTAAGTCGCTGAATTAAAAATTAAGATGCGCCTTCTCCTTATTCTACTCCGCTCCCTTCTCTATCTACTGAATCGTTCTTCAGAAATCCTTTTCCCTTTCTCGCCGGAAATTGAAAACCTAATCTCTTTCGCCTTTCTATCTTCCGACTCCAACTCCTCTTCGTCTCCGACAAATGAAAATCTCTCTCTCCCTGATTCCGACTACTCTCTCCGACTCCCAGTCAGTCACGCCTCTCTCCCAACCAGTCGTGCCTATGTCTTGCCCCTCTCTCTCTGATTCACATCATCTCCTAGTCGCCCCACTGTCGCCTCTCTGTTGAATCGCTTTCTCTCTGCCGACTAACCCTAGAAAATTGAAGCTTCCTCTCTGCCGACAAAACCTAGCTACTCGAAGCTTCTAGGTAATTCTCTCCTTCTCTCAATGAAATAATTTTGCAACTTCATTTCGACATCTATGTTTTGTAATTACATGAATTTGCAAGTTGCAATTTCATTTCGACATCTCCTTCCAGGAGTAGAGGACTAAATGATGCACCAAAAGTTTATCCCTTTTGACTTTTAACAGGGTACGGGCTTCCTCTGATTTAATGTAAAGATAGTATTTAGAAACTAAAACAAATGACGTTATACCTTTATTCATCTCTTAGAGGTTTCATTAATAGAGATGTGCAGCATTGTCAGGTCTTACTGGCAAAAGGTGTCAGTTTGGAGTTGGATAGTAATTTCTATGTGGGATCCTAAGCTCTTACCCCCCCCCTCCCTCTCCGGTTTAGATGTATAAGTATATATATATTTTTTTAGGTTTCTGGTTATCTAACCCAGTAAGGGTCAGTGTCTTTTTTTTTCTGTTTTTTACCAGTAGTTGGTTTAAGCCTTTTTTTCTTAGGTTTTTTCTCTGTTAGCTTTTTAGGGGGGCTTTAATTATTACTTTATTAGTCAGTACAGAATAACTTAAGAATGTGTTTTATTTTTTTCTCCAGTAATTGGTTTATGAATAATACTCATACTTTTAGTAATTGCTGTGTGTGATTATCAATTTCGCTAGTATAGAAATTAAGCATGATATGTGTAGAAATTAAGCATAGAAATTGAAATTAAGCATAATAATACTCATACTTCGCCAGTATAGAAATTAAGCATGATATGTGTGATTATCAATTCCAATTAAGATTGTCAATTAAGATTTTTAAGATTTCTACTGTACTAATCATTAATATTATTTCTTTCTTGTTTGCCTTAGAAAAAAGAAGATAAAAGGAAGGGGAAGAAAATGACTCATGGAGATGACAGCAGTGAGTCCTATGGATAAGATTTCAGTGGAGAAGAAGCTGATAGTGGTGCGGATTTAATTGGAGTAGAAGATGATACGGATGATAGTGATTGAAAAATCTTTTGGGGTGATTTTGTAAAAAGTTGATAGTATTGCATTTTGTAAAAATTTGACGCATAACAAAAGTTGTATGCAATCAGTGTTTTTTGTAAAAAGTTGTCTAAGTGTCTGACAATGATGTGTAAGCTCAAATTATGGTTGCATATCAAATATTATCTTTTGTTGAAAGTATGTAAAAGTTGTATGCAAAAGTTGTCTATTTAACTTGCATGAATTCATGCCTTGTGTATTCCATGCCTTTATGAAAAAATTTTGAGCATAAATTTGATGTCTAACGAGTGTTGTATAAAAAAACAATTGACTAGCTGTATAAATTGTTTGTACAACCGGTACAGAGATAACTAAAAAAACGCATCTTTAATTGTACCATTTATTGACTAGTTTCTGGAGTACCATTTCCTTTGCGTTTAATTTTTGAAGTGTCATTTCGTTTGCATTTGTACCATTTATTGACTAATTGTACCATTTTCTTTGCATTTGTACCATTTATTGACTACTAGTACCAGTTCCTTTGCATGTCCAAATACTGAAATGAGATAGCAAGATAGTAATTACTATTCAATTTAGCATTTATTCATTTAGCATTCACAGTACAGAAACAACTACTTTCGAACAAATTGCATCCATTAGAACATACAGAAAATACAAACGACAAGAAGAACACTAAAACAAGTAAACTAATTACTATTATAATGAGAATTTTTTTTTCCTTCCGTTCATGAGCGTTCTTCTCCTTTTTGAGTTCATTTAACCGACAGATAAGTTCATTAATTACTTCCTTAGCTTGGTCTTCAACGCGTGCATCGTACCACCTAAAAAAAATTACAACCGCTTGATGTCAGCAAAAATTAAAAATACAAAATCATTAGTTCTATGAAATTCTACAAGAGATGAAGGTTGGTTAGAAACATATAAACTAAACATGGTCTCAACTTATGCCAGCAGTTTGTATGTTCAATTAGAATAGACTTTAGCAGTACCATGCTTAGACATATACGGATAATGAGAAGTATTGAGCTGCAAATTTCAACCATACAGAGACTTTTTTGCTATCTACACAACCCTAACTTTTTTTTTACTTTGCATATCTAACCAATGTAAGTGGATTACACGTTTTACACCCTCAACTCCTTTAATAACTAAACCTTCAATTTACTCTACTAGACTGCTAATCTAGTAGACCCAGGCCATTTCTTTCAGGTAAAAAGGAAATTAACCAATTATCTAAGAGAATTCCTTCTATTCTACTAAACCTCCCTTCAAGGGCACATCTCAGATTAGAGGACTTCTCTCAATGAACGTATAGCCGTATAGGGACTCTTTATAATATCAACCACTAAACTTCAAGGAAGAGGAAATCACAAAGTTGAAAATAATATGAATTCACTCTCATACACAGCCAATTAAAGAAAAAATGAAGCCCGTAACTCAAAACCATACATCAAATGAGTAGTAAGTTCATCATCAACAACAAAAATGTGCCCATGTAAATCTAGGGTTTTGGTTCTAGATTAACCTCATTGCAAATTCATTTAATTGAGAGAAGGAGAGGGTTACCTGAAAGCTTCGACTATTCAGCGATTCGGCGATATCGCTATTCAACAAGCGATTCAGTGATTCGTCAGAGAGGTGAGAGAGAGGAGCGAGTTCAGAGAGCGATTCGTTAGCGATTCGTCAGCGGTTCGTCAGCGATTCGTCAGAGAGGTCAGAGAGTGGCGCGATTCGTCAACGATTTGTCGAGAGAGGTGAGAGAGGGAGGAGTGAGTTCTAGGTTTTCATTTTTCGTGAGAGAGAAAGGAACGAAGAGGGGAACCAAACCATAGTCGACAGACGAGCGGAGCAAAATAAGGAGAAAGGTACAACTTAATCTTTTAAATCCAGCGATTTGATCTGCACGAATTTTGAAGGAGATCCAACGTTCTGAATTAGTATGTATTGAAGCTTCAATACATTAGTATGCACAATAGGTTTTCTCTATATATATATATATATATATATATATATATAATGCTACATAAAGGATGATTGATTAGGAGTTATGTCTACCTTGAACTTTTTGAAATTTCGGTTTGATCTCTTTCGTTGATAAAAGTGTTTGGTACTTTGACAGCCATCCGCTAGACATTTTCAACTGTTGCCATGCACGGCTAGGATCTATACAGATCCGGATGTTTATTGCAGAGATAATGGATTGGGTCAAAAATATCAAATTACATGACTGAAAATTTACAGTGACTGTTGCTGTCACTTTTCTGTAAGAGGGAAAATAAACAGTTGTGCTTCTGCAAATTGCCTGATATTGATCTTGGTACCTTCTAAAATAAGGCATATATACAATATATTCCATCAAAAGTAAAATCAGTCATGCTTGATTGATCAATTATTTGATTTTGAAGCATCATTTTCTTAATTTACAAAGGCTCCGATCCGAATCAATCTTTTGAGGGGATTGAAATCATTTAAATGATAGAGTAAATTAAGTTCAGCAAAACTTTCTGTAGAGGCTACTTTATTATTATTATTATTATTATTATTATTATTATTATTATTATTATTATTATTATTTTGATAGTATTGTTTGAAATATAAAGCTTTACAACGATTTGATGTTTATTTATTTATTTTAGATAATTCTCGTTGTATTTTTTTTTTGAAATGTTTCATTTTTCTCTTATTTCCAACATTAATTTATTTTTTAGATATTTATATTGATAGGTAATCCTACCTACCTTAAAAGAGTAATAATAATTGTACAATGGCGCCGCAGCTTCCTACGGATGCTTGTCCCTATTATAGCTCTTGTGGACGACGGATAAGAGTCAATATTATATTTTATTTTTCTAATAATTATATTTTACGATGAGAGCGGTGTTTTCTTGTGGGAGGTATATATCTAGAGACAATTGTAGAAACAAAGTTCCTGAGATTACAAGAATCTACTAATCTTTTTTTTTTTTTTGAGATACAATATCTTGCCTATATCGGAAGAATTTACTAATCTTTATCCGCTCATCTGGTAAAGCATGTTCTGAATTAAATCAGTCAATTGTTGTTAAAAAAAAAAAATATCTCGGTCAGTTTGTATTTGATCCCCTTGAAATTCGTCTTTATGAATTTTTGACCAATTGTTGGTTTCTCTTGATTTCGACGTTTCTCATTCGCTTTATGGTAATTTATACATGTATTAGATATGCTTTTAGAATGCGATAGAACTTTCAGAAAGAAAAATAAAAAGGTTCATGTACTTGAGAGTAAATCGGTTAATTATTTTTTAGACCCTCCAATGTAAATATTTTTTTTAAAGAAAAAGCTGGTTTCTAATCATTAGATATATAAACAGTGAAAAAAAATACTTTTAGCACTGAAAAAGGACAACTAAATGATTTTTAATGATTAATAGATTATGACGGATGTGGTTTTGAATAATTGATCATTAATTTAGTCCTTTCTTTAAGATCTTGTGGTAAATACTAATTTTCTTTGAGGATTAAGATCTTTAAAAGAAAATTAAATTACTAGGTTGTTACGTTATAATGTTATATATAGATTATAGATAGAAATATAAAATTGATATTCTACTATGAAAGTATAATGATGTGCTTATTTCAAATTTAATAATAAACATCATAAAACAAGAAATAATAACTTGCTTTAAAATGTCAGTTGCACATAATTTATCATCTGTTTGTCCTGTTTGCCATTAACCGTTAAATAACACCCTTAATCGTCTTCTAGGAACTTGGTTTTAGACAAATTTCATTACATCCTACCTAATCAATTAAATTGTTTCCTATGTGACAAATTACTTTAATTAATACCATGCATCACCGATTAACTATACTTGATTGGTTATTTTTTATTCATATACATTTGTCAAAACATTTTCAGATTTAGTTTTATTTTAGTTTTGAATCTATATCGTTTGAACTTTGAAGAGAGTACAGCACTAATCACTAATCCGCTGCTGACTTAGTGGTTGAAACAGGGAGAGAGAATAGCTAGGTGCTTGAAATTTCGTCGTAAATATCAAAATTAAATAACATTGTAATAGGACAAAAATCCGGATGAGGAACAGGGTTCTCTTTTGACATGAGATGAGAACATGGTGTGACGTTTTAGTGATATCTTTTGTGGGTCTCTCGCCTGATTTCAGACCTTTTTCTCTAGGAAAAAATGAAAATAACTTTATGAAAAAGTGATCTAATTGGCAGGGAGCCCCACTTGATGAAAGTCGCAAATTAAAAAAATGTATATATAATATATAATTAGGGAGTTACTAAATTTAATATCTTGTATTTGAAATATGTATACATATATAATATATAATTAGGGAGTTCCTTTAATACGTTGTAAACTTGTAATTAATAAACTCAAATATCTCCCTGCATTTTGATTTTTGATACATTGCTTGTAGTGTGGCAGAGGGAGAGAATTTTTTTTTTTTTTTGGTTTTTTCCCTAAGCAATTTTGCATTTTTGTTTCAATGGCAATTTCATTTGAAATATTCTTAATAATGTTGTAACTTATAATTATTTAAAGGAAGATGGAATGAACTACGTGGCATCAAGTACAAAGCAAAAGCCCTGAGAAAGTAGCTTTATGAATTATGAAGTAGTAGTAGCTACCTTTGTGTTTGTTGAGGTTAAGAAAAAACAATGTACTTATTGAAGACGAACTACATCAAATTTAGGACCACGCTGCATGGCTCCATGCAAGAAAGCATTCATGAGAGCCCCCAAACTTTAAAATGAAAGGGACCCCTCCATGGGTGGTTAGCTTGGCCTCAATCACATGCTGTTCAATTTCACTGTGCATTTGCTTGCAATCATATATATTGTATTATTTCACATTATTTCTGGTAATTTTTAAAACAGTTGTTTCATATTTCACATTATTTTTTTTCATTTAATGCATCACAGATTTTTTTCATTGCTAAATGCTAATGAAATGTGAACCACATTGACGATGCTTACAATATTGGATATCAAAATTATTAAAATACAAATTAAATGTTCATAAAGGACCTCCGATGGAGTTTTGACCTGCTGCTTTACATTGAAGGTCTATTGGGCTTTGCCATTAAATTAGAGGTTGGTTCAAAAAATATTTATGAGTGTAGTGTAGAGGGCAAATATTATTAAAAATTTCGAAATCAGTAGTTGTGTGAAGTGATCTCTCCTCTAACAAATATATTGGACGTCCTTACAGTTTAAGTAAAACTATGTTACTATATTTAACACTTTTATATTTGACTAAAGTTTAAATAATGCTTGTCTTGGAGATGCATATAGCCTTAGATTTGATTCTATCCTCCGAGACCTCCAAGGCTCCAACTATACACGTACCAGGGGAAAAAATTGTGCATTGTCTCTTTGCCTGCCTTGTTCTTGTAAACGTGTTGGTGCTGCTATCCAAATGCAGAAAGAGCCTAAGGGCCTTAAACCAAAAAAAATGCAGAAAGAGTAGGGGTAAATTTGCAAAACATCCTTAGGTTTTCCGATGTCTCTCTCTTTTTTCTTTTTTTTTTAAAGTGAAAGCTTTTCCGATGTTGACAATTCTATTCCTATGTTTGGGGCTGAATAGTGCCTTGATGTTGACAATTATAATTGCTGGAAATTAATATCTTGCCCGGACAAGACCTGATATACAACCAAGCGAGTAGAGCCCAACAGAAGCGACGAAAGTTTCTAGCTGTTGAAAAATACAAAACATCATGCTTTCATGACGTGATACTTTCTTTTGTACATTAGTACATACATCTCGCTTCACCGTGAGCAATGTACTTTAGGTTCAAAGACAATTAAGAAACTAATTCCATTGAATTAATGAGATTTCTTGCATGTGGGTGAGCGGGTTCTCGGAGTGAAAGACAATCGGAGTTAGAAAATAACAAGGAAACAAAGTTTAGTTATCTTTTTATGGTGCATAAAATTTAATATTTTTACTTGTAAGTTGTGACAACAGAACAGAGAACCTGATCAAATATGTTGGTGGGGTTGGGGGGGGGGATTTAATTATAATGAGTCATATATTTAATTTACAATTATTTTAAATCATGTATCCTATTATTTTTCTCGACAAAGCTACTAAAAATGGATTTGTTTTTTTTTTTTTAAAGAATCTGTTGAAGAGACAGGTTAAGGTTAGAATTCACTACGCGAAATTTCGACTTTTGTAACGGTTAATAAAAGGCATTTGTAACGGTACACGTAACGTTACATTAGCCCCCGTTACAGAAGGTCTAATAACCGTTACAGATCTATAATGGTTATTAGATAATAACCGTTACAGAAGACTGGCTTCTGTAACAGTTATTATCTAATAACCGTTATGGTATTGTGGACGGAAATGTGGTTACGGTTTTATGGAGAACATTTGTAACGGTTATTAGATAATAATCGTTACAGAAGACTGGCTTCTATAACGGTTATTATATAATAACCGTTATCCTATTGTTGACGGAAATTACATTACTGTTTTTTTAGAAGACTGGCTTCTGTAACGGTTATTAGATAATAACCGTTATAGATATTGTTCATATAAAAAAATGAAATTATGAATTCTGTAACGGTTATTCCTTAATAACCGTTACAAAAGATATTTTTTTTGGATTTCGCTTGTTTTATAGCCCAATTTTGCTAGCCGAATTGGTACCAAATTGGTACCCAATTTACATCATACAAACAAACATGCAGCAGACAAACATATATCATACATATATCAGATCTCACATATATATACCAAGCACAAAACATATATCAATATATAGTAAAAATTAACAAAGTAACTATACATAGAGTTAACACCAAGTTAAATGAAAATTTTTCTAAAATAATACCCCATACATGAAGTCCATAACCTCCGAAACGACTGCATCAACGTTTTCGTTTTTATATGGTTGTCCTACCGATTCGATATACTGCATTTGATCATTAACAATTGATGAAGTCAAATAATTTTCTAAACCCTAAGCCCTAAACCAATAAAAATATGAAATCCTAAAATAATAAATCGGCTTAAAATAACCTCGGAGAATTCTCCGACCGCAGTCCAACTAGTTAATATTGCCCTCATGTTGAGCATTGTGAAATATCCACACTCTGTGCCGCCCCTTTGTATCGGTCCTAATTAAGATTCCAACAAAATAAACACAATCTTTTTTAGTTAATTTTAATTTCACAAACAAATAATATCTTAAACTGATAAATTCCGTACCTTAATTCGGTACCAATCAAATCCTATTCTGCTCTTTTGGCTATGTCTTCCGGTTTATGGACTTGCATCACTCCATCCATTTTTTGCTTTAAGATTGAACAGTTTGAAAACAACATTAAGTTTTGACAATTCACAACCATGATATAAAGTTATTTTATCTTTTTCACGTAATATACCAAAAATTTCAACATTATCAACAAAATTTTCATCCACATTGTTCACAATTTCATCTAAATCAGCATTAAATTCTGAGTTATCTATATTTCTATCATCATCTACATTCTCATCATCAAATACATTGACATCATCAATTTCATCATCCAATGATACATTTTCTTCCTCATACACACAATCCAATACATTTGTGCTATTACAATCCCCCCCCATTCTCTCCATGGAGTGTCCACCGACTATAATCCGGTTGAAATCCATTTATAATCAAATGAGCTTTCACTTCTTCAAAATTAGATCACTTCAACAAATTCTGACAAACACGACAAGGACAATACATTTTATCATCTTCTTTCATTTTCAAATTCTCTTTAGCACAAACCATAAATTCTTCAAGTCCTCTCAAAATGTAGACGAGCATCGATTACTTGAGTACATCCACGTCCGATCCATCTGAACAATAAAATTTATACAAATTATTAGGGTTTCGAACCAATTTGTCATATTAGGTTTTCGGACCGGTCACCATCCTAACCCGCTCTTTGGATACTCTGTCTCATTAGCGAGCGTACGTTAGATGCAATGTGCTGTCTGAGAAAAATTCGGCAGCATTTCTCCTTATGTTCCCTGAATACTCCAACACACGATTGCTCGTGCGTACGTATCCGTGGGAACACAAGGGAAATGCCGCCGAATTTTTCTCAAACAACACATTGCATCTAACATACAACTCACTGTCCTAAATGAGACAGATTGTATTCAAAGAGCAGTACTCTCTACCGGGAGTACTATCCGAGATTAATCCATTAGTATTGGACGGGCAATGACCTAAATTCAGTTGAGTTCCGGTATTTGGGTCCTATATGACAATACGAAATTCATATCTATATATATATGCAAATTATTAACGAAATGCAAATAATTTAAAAAAAGAGGAGTTCATGAAAATATACTTTTAATCGTGTGACTTCCGATCCGTTGAATCGTGCGACTTATCTGGTCGATGTAAGATCTTCTCCTATTCAATGAGATCTTAAAATATATAAAACAATATAAAATAACCATAAATTAATGGAAAAACCGAAATAAATAAGGACAAAATGTAAAAAAAAAAAATACGGTTCAATTTATTTTTTTTACCTTAAATCTGCTCTCATTTTTATTCTCTTTCTAATTATTATTTTTTCAGAATTTTTTAAAATTTTTTGTTATTTTTTTGGAGTGAAGTGGACACCACAATCGCAATAAATGGAAAGATCAGAAAAGAGTTAAGTGCGGCGCTAGCTGTGACAGCTTGTTGGGATAATGGGAAAGACCTAAATACAGAATCTTTCTGTAACAGTTATTAGAAAATAACCTTTACAGAATCATAAAAAAAAGGCCGTTACAGAATCATAAAAAAATAAATAAAATTCGTCAACCTTCTGTAACGGTTATTAGAAAATAACCGTTACAGAATTATTAAAAATTAAAAAAAGCGTTAACCTTCTGTAACGATTATTTACTAATAACCGTTACAAAAGATGGTTGATATTTATATATTTCTTTTTTCTTTTCTGTAACGGTTGTTGGATAATAACCGTTACAGAATATAAGAAATCTGTAACGGTTATTATCCAACAACCGTTACAGAAGGTTGATGCATATTTTCCCTCACCATGACGGAAATGTTATTACGGTTGTTTAATAATAACCGTTACAGATTTGTGGCGCCAATTTTCTCGCCTTATGTAACGGTTATTTGAAAAACCGTTACAGAAGTGCCGTTACAGAAGGTCCTTTTTTCCGTAGTGATTGTAAAATATAATACTCCCTAAATCAACTTCAACTCTATCGTCTGCATTAAATCTGATCCAAATCTTGTCTCATTTTATACTCAATCATTTTTGCAATTTGACTTTATTAATTATTCTGAATCATCCTTCAATTTGTTTGAACCACACCTTTGTGTATATCCCTCAACATCCATAAAACTATACACCACATGCCATAATCTACACTATTATGAAAGCTATTTGTATAGTTACTAGTACAAACCACCAACAAAACTGCAAAGACCAAGATACATGAAAACTTAGTATCTTCTTTACAATTAGTTGTTATTATTGTTTCTTACTATTTATTACTATATAGTACTATCGTTTGCGTTGTCATTGAATGGCAATTCCTGAATGCAGTTAAAGAGTCGTACAACATGTTGGCAACTCCTTATGGAAATTATTCAAAACTACTGTGAGATCAGCAATCTAAAACTTTCGCTGCTTGTAAATAGGAATTAAGTAGACGCTAACAACACGGAATTCATTGGATAGTTCGTGTAGAATTTTGAACCATTCATTCCTAATTAATTGTTCAGACCAATTTAATGGGAAGTGCTATGGACAACTTGTTTTTCACTTAGAACAACATCTATTTTTTTAAATATCTAAACTGCCCTCAACATCAATCAAAATTAATTACCATAATTTATTTCCTTATATGTACTTTTTTTCTATTTTAGATTCCCTGCTAAAAGAAAATCAATCTTTTTAACGAAAATTACATATAAATATATAATCATGTACGGAAATTTGCTAAAAGAAAATCAATCGTTTTTAATATTTTATTATGTTTTCATATGAACAAATATATTAAATATTCATCAATAAACCAATAATGCATATAAATTAAATATAAACATGACAAAATATAAACAAAATATGAACAAATATATATGTTAAATTCGCATCAACAAACCGATAGTGCAACTCTTTCCTTTGTTTGCTCTGTAGCCTAACGTTTTCTAAGGGTGCGTTTGGATAGGTGTGGGAAGAAGGGAAGAAGGAAAGAAGTGGGAAGAAGTATTGGAAAGTGTGTAACTTTGTGAACAGTTTGAATTGTTTATAATTGTTTTTCTTCTTCTTCTTTCTTCCAACGATCCAAACGCTCCATAAAAGAATGGAAAAGGAATTGATCCATTAAAAACATACCAATAAATTTATTAAATTTTAAAAGGGCAATTTGGTCAGCTCAAAAAATATTATGTTGCTCCAGCTGCCCAAAGCACCTCCCCAATTTAATTGTATAACCGTACCTTGTGGCCTGTTCGTTCTGACGAGTGACGAAACCCACAAGTATAAATTTAGATTTGATTACCCGTCTGATCTGAACATGCACGACTTGTCTTCTTACACAAACAGGAGCAATTTAAATGCAACATTTGAGGCACAATATCCACATATATTTTTTTCCAAAATTTTTGTAAATATTTTAATAATTATATATGCAATTTCACTAATAAAAATTCTACATTGACCCTCCATAAATATATGATTATTTATATTAATGTAAAAATATAAAAAATGATATATATTTCCCAAAAAAAATCGTAAGTTAAAAAAAATGTATATTTCATAATATTTAGTTTTCTGAGTGACCTTTTTAAAACATATTCCGACTCATACAAACTGACATCTGCTAAGATGCGACAAAACAAATTACAAACCTAGGTTTATGGTTATGGGCCTGAAAAGAGTGGTGTTTGTCTCTAGGGACTAGGAAGGTCCTAAGTGCTAACTAGCCTTCGTTTTCCGATTGGGAATTTGGGACCGCCTATGAGTCTTCTTTGTAAGTTGTAGACTCACTGGAGTGAAGAAAATTATATGCAAGTAACAAGTTGTTGTCTCTCCTTTAACTAGAAGACAAGACCAGATGGGAGCTTTGGCCTGTGACTGTGAGTCTGTGAGCCTTTCACGGACCCAACGGATCTGGTCCACCCGGATTCAGTTGACATTTCCTATCCACTTTATATTTGCCAGACCAGATCACCAGTTTTTTACAGTTTCAGATCATTATACTGTAATAAGTACTTGAGTGAAAAGATTTCAACCCCACAAGGTCACAATGGAACTTTTTAACATAGTACCTCCAAACATACCATGAATCCCTGTTTTTGAAGATTTTTGAATCCCATCTTGTATGCAAATGTACTATGGATCTTTTGTGATATATTAACATTTTTCTCTGACAAATTAGACTTTAAATTTTCAAATAACATGAAATAGTAGCCTCTTATTTATTTAAATTATAGTAAGGTAAATATCAAATGAGATTCTATCAGGACTGTGAGAAGAAATATTTTTATAAAAAATAAAAATAAAAACAAAAACCAAAAAGGGAAAACAATTTGTATTCTGGGCGTTTACTTTAATGGAATTTCAAACCCCCCCATCAGCCCTTTCTAAATTCCTTTTTGCATTTCTCTTTTTTTTTTTCACTTGTGAAGGTAACAACAGCAGGACAATCGTCATATTTGATGACATGACAGGTTAAGATGTTGGAACAGCAATGCACAACTGGCCAGCTTGTATGTGATGTTATAATCTAGCATGACTACTTGTGACATAGTAAGTACAGCATATGCAGTATTTGGTTGGTAGGGTTTTGATAAGATGTTATAACCTCTGGATCTTGATCGTGTAACATTCTAAGAAAATAACGTTGCAGTATTGTGTTGGTAGACAGGCTTTGAAAGATGATTGATGTTGATAAATTTTATCCAAGTACTTCTGCTCAAGTCTAAACATGAATCACACACTGTCACATTGAGGAGACTAATGAAACTAAAAGCTGCAATTCTATGTACAAACTAGAAACAAATGTACAATACTTGACTAAAGGCAGCAATGCTCAAAAATCTGGAACAATCCTCATATGGAAAGGAGCAGGTTAGAAGTCGAGGGGTTTAAGTACCTCAGCTCAACAGTGCTAACCAGTTTCTTTATCATTTCCCAAGTCGACCCGCTATGAAAAAAAAAAAAATAGAAGTCAGACCTCTAAACTCAGCACACTTTAGTGTTTCTTATATTTGGACTTGTGGTTTGTTTCTCTTTTATGTTTTTCTATAATTTAATGTTTCACAGAGAATGGAGAAAATAGATGAAATCAGAGCATGCAGCACATACCAGCCGTTTGCTTGTATATGGAGTTATTTGAACTTCCAGCTCAGAATTCTCCATATCCTCGCCCTTTCTTTTCTTAGTACTATTTTCTTTATCAAACTCTTTTCTGGAATCCTTTCTGGAACCAGACTGCCAGACCCTGCCAAAATTTGGTAGCCAATTATCAGCACTGGTATTTTCTACCAACTCACCCCTCCTCCCTCTCCATCTCAGCTCGTCTCTTGTCAGACCAAGCAGCACCCACCCGTTTAGGGTTTAGTTTATGTGACTTCCCTTTGTTGAAGTGAGAATTTGGTACATGATCAATCACTTGTTCAGTTAGCTCTAGCCAAGGAGGCGGTGCGCCAGTATGCACATTCCCTTTAATACCTGAGATGATGATAGCTCAAAATTTTATTGAATTGCTTAATAGATCAGAAATTGAAATACAGTGTTTCTACACTTGATAAATCAAGGCTTTGAGTGATAGATGTTGATGTAGACTAGATAATTTGTATCCATAATTGTAAACAAAATAAGAATTGATCCCTCTATATATATTATTAATGTTGTTTTGTTTTCTTTTGTTGGTTTTCCTCAATGGGAAGAGGAAAACAGGAACTGGTTAACAGGCCATAGGAAACAGCAAAAATAAATGATCCCAAAAGGTGCCTCTTGCATAAATTTTAAAATTTTTGAAATAAATCACGTGCAGAAGATTTCAAATATATCTTGTTTCACTTCTTATCATTTCTATCCAATTTCATACTGAATACAACACGAAAAAAAGACATGAATCCTTCTCTACATTTGTCTGATTTATAGATTCAAAACTTAATAAGATTTAAATATACCATTACTTGCATCTCCCATATGGTCAACTCTTTGATTCTGCATTTCATCAGAACAAAACTAGATAAAAATAAGCACATAAATTTTAATTCGAAAACAGTATAGTCAGCTAAATAATGGCATGAAATTCTGCTATGCTGATCAGATACCAGCACTAAAAAAAATGACGAGAAGTTTATCCTCTGTTAAGATCTTAAAAATTGTTTCCCTGAGGGTATATGAATGTACCTATCAGAACAGACGATGTTTGAAAATTTGTATAATTATTTGTTTACCCGTGACTAATAATAGAATTTCAGCCACAAATGTCAACTAGCAGCTATGTAGACAAAACACACGTGCATGGAACCAGCTTGTAGTAACACTGGTAAACAACGGAGCTGTACAATTCAAGAAAAGAAAATGACCATTGAATTTGGAAGAGTGGAAGCAACTACTCCGTAAGCCCCTTGTTGACCTATCAAATTAAAAAAGGCACAATCAGTGCATTATAAAGAGCATATGAAAAGGTTAAAGGTGCCACTTTAGGTAGTTTGGTGTTGTATGAAAAGATAGGTACTAACATAATAGATGGACTGGTCCAGTACGTCTTCGGCAAATTTCTGTCTATCATGTTTCATTATGTTACTCTTTTTAATTTATGTTTACGATTGAAGGACGAATTGGATTTAGTTCTGCAAAAGTACAAAGTAATGTGCTTGTACTGTTGTACACTACGCCAATTTGGAATTACATGAGATTTGAGACAACTATAAATTGTGGTTTAATTGAATTTAAGTGAAGTTAGGGTTTGATTTCTTACATTAAAGTTTTTTTTTTAATTTAATTGGTATTTTGTGGTTAATTATAACTTGGGTCACCAATACCACATTTTCCTAATTAGGACTGGTTTCAGCAATTACAAGGATGAATGGCTATCTGGCAAGGATAATTTCACCATCTAATATAAAAAAAAAAGTACTGATAAAATTTACCATTGCAAGGCTGAGCTCCGCCAAAGAGAGAGTTAGAACCTTGATACTTGTCATTAGTAGCTATTTGTAAAGGCATAACATTGATAGAATTAGAAGGAACTTTTACAGAACTATACGAAGTGCAAATTTTACGCTCATCTATTTTGCTAGAAATATATGTAACATCAGTTTGGATATCTTTTGGCGGTTGCTCTCCATACTGAGGTGGATGAGATGCCTTCTTGAGTGATTCACAACAATCCTCCCACTGAAATTATAAATTTCAACAAATTAAAATCTGAATACAACAAGTTAGTAAAATCTAAATACAAAACTAGTTCCACCCTATAGTCAGGTCTTACGATGGTGCCATTGAAAAATGAGGTGTTTCATTGCATGAGTACTAAAGAACAAGGAATGACTAAATAAGTTACCTTGGCAAGGTCAGTCTCAGTGATCCTAAAAGAATCAGCCCGATCCATATCAGCACCAACACCATGCTTCCACAGAAAATCCTTCACATTTTTCAAATGCGTTGCACTTGCCAAATGAGTTATAGCATTACCACTACAAAACCCAAAACAAAAATGATAATAAAAATAGTATTCAACTAATCACTGAAACCTCAATTGAAGCAACAAAAACTAACCAGGCGAAGAGGCTATCGGTCTCGACGAGATCGACAGAGCAAAAGATGCACCAGAGCCGGGTCGGATGGTTGGTATCGGGTCGGAGCAGAGAGGGGTTGCGGAGAGAGACGCGGAGGGGCGAGAGCTTGGCGGAAAAGCGAGATAGGAGGGAGGAGAAGGCGCGGAGGTGGGATGGGAAGTAGCGGTGTCGCGAGCCCTGGTCGTGATTTCTCCGACACACTTCGCAGTATGCGTGCCCGCAGCTGCTTCGCTTTTCTTTTTCCTTCTGTTTTTTCCCCATTGGAGTACCGCCGGACCGGAGAGTAGGTGGTGGAAGGAAAATAGGGGAGGAATGAAATTGTCGCAAGATGGATTTTGATATTCTATGGCCGAATAATTGTATTATTTCCGAATTTGCCTTCTTTTTTTTATCAATGGGATGATCGTCATAACCGAATCCTACAAATGTTTAATTTGTTTCACAAGATTGAAGGAAATTGATTACTGCCATCGCTAAATATAAAGTGAATCTATACATCAAACAAAGTGAACATATAGACGATCTAAGTGAACACATACAAACAAATAAGTTCAATTAAAATAAGTTGAATATATACATGTAAACTACTGAATAAGTGATGAAAACACTTATTTGTTCGTAAGTGTTCACTTAGATCGTCTATATATTCATTTTGTTTTGTGTATATGTTCACTTTGTATTTAACGATAGCTGGGATGGTATATTTGCCGATGGCACTTATAATTCCTGGAGTTTTAACGTGCAAGTGCTCATGGGCTGGGTTGGGCCTCGTTCACTGGGCTTCCTTGGTTCTTTTCAGAGGAAACTATGAGAAGTCAGAAGTTCGCTTTCAAATATGAATTAATGAATCAGAAATTATAAGTGAAATCGGTAAATATACCATCCCAGCCATCGCTAAATACAAAGTGAATATATACAATAAAATAAGCTGAACATATAGACGATCTAAGTGAATACTTACAAACAAATAAATATTGTTATCAGTTGTTCAGAAATTTACATGCATATTCAACTTATTTTCATTGAACTTATTTATTTGTATGTGTTCACTTAGATCGTCTATATGTTCACTTTGTTTGCTGTATATGTTCACTTTATATTTAGCGATGGCAGGAATGGCAAAATTGTAGATGGCAGTAATCAATTTCTTTAATGAATAGATTAATTAATCGGGTTTAATTGGAAATTGATAACAACATTTATTTGTTTGTAAGTGTTCACTTAGATCGTCTATATGTTCAGCTTATTTATTGTATATGTTCACTTTATATATAGCGATGCCTGGGATGGTATATTTGCCGATGGCTAGAAAATTGATTACTGCCATATGCAATTTTGCCATCCCTGCCATCGCTAAATATAAAGTGAACATATACAGCAAACAAAGTGAACATATAGACGATCTAAGTGAACACATACAAACAAATAAGTTCAATGAAAATAAGTTGAATATGCATGTAAAATTCTAAACAAATGATTACAACGCTTATTTGTTTGTAAGTGTTCACTTAAATCGTCTATATGTTCATCTTATTTGTTGTATATGTTCACTTTATATTTAGCGATGACAGGAATAACAAAACTGCAGATGGCAGTTATCATTCCTGGGTTTAATTTTATTTTTCCATTTTTGAACTTCTTTTGTAAACAAGTACGGACTAAGTATAATGATTCAGAAGCCAATTGACACGAACGAAAGTCTTAAGCGCCCAAGCTGTCCAGCTAACTTCTGTAGCTGTGTGGCAAATCCATGATACATTTCCTGCTTAATGATGCTGTGCTGCTTCTGAATCCAAAATTAGGACCAGGAAAACGTAGCAAAAACCAGAAGAAATTTCTGACAAAATACCACAATATTTACAACTTCGTTTTATCTGATATTTTTACAAAAATGCCAGTGGCCTATAGCCTCAGTTACACAAAAGCGTCCTACTTGAAACCCAGCAACCCGACTTGCAACTGGAGCACTGCAAAAGTTTTGACTGGCCATCAAGCCTGTGATGTTGCTTGGCTATCTTCCTCTTCCATTACCATCCAATGTAGCTTCGGACCCTATACAAATGGCCAACAACAAAATAAAATTGTTCTCTTGGACCATTAAATTTTTTTGGCCCTTGAAGATATTATAGAGTCAAATGCATGAACAAGATTCCTTAGAAATATTGAAATAAACAAGTGATTTTGGTACAGTGTGTTCCCATCAAAAAGATAATAGCTACGACATGCTACCACAAACTGAATCTTCTCAAACCAAACTTGGGACTTCAGAACTTCTCAGGCAAAATTGATAAATAACTGGATACTTTAGGGTAGTGTACTTGAATAAAATAGTAATTACTGTTCTTTGAATTCTAGTTAGGTGAAGTGTACTTTGCAAGACTCTAGCAAACCTATATGCTTCTCTGTATTGATACAGGTAGAATTTATAACAATTGCAGGAACTAGTAATTCTGTACCAGTCGCTTAAATGTTTCAGGGCACTGACTTTTGTGTTTTTGGTGTTCAGACGAGACACAAAAAAAATTGGTTTGATAGTAAGTACAAACCTTTCCAAGACGAATTATAGTTGGGTTGTCTCCGGTCATATCGACCACAGTGGATGGCTCAGCTACTCTAATTCCATCATCAACTATAAAATCAATACCCTGCCCAACAATTAAGAAATAAAAAGAATATAAGTTAGATGATAAGAATATTAAAATATCAATGTGATTAGCGAATCAATTTCTTGGGTTGTAGGAATCAGATAGAGAGAGTGGCAAAACCAATCCACATACCAAGCCTGGAACCACTTCAGCTGGATCCATATTCTATGATTTTTACAGGTTGCCATGGTCACATTAATAGTTTCTTATGACTCGAGTCTTTATTGAACCTTGATAATAACAGAAATATAAGAAAAGGCCATGACCGAAAATGAAAAAGCAGCAAACCTCTTCTTTGTAGATGTCTGCTATGACAACAGGATCCAAAATCCACTCATCCTCTGCTGGATATTTCACACTACAAAGTAATAATCCGAAAGTATATAAACAACTTAGCTTCCCTATTTATTGTTATTTTATTGCACTATTAAGCGGGTATAAACAAACAGATACACAGTAATATTAAAGAATGTCAGGCAGTACCTAGTGCAAGTGAGAGGAGAATCTAGACCGTCTAAAATGTGTTGGCATACAGTATCATCTGGAATACGAACCCCTACCTCCCTTCTTTTTACATGTCGGGTTGCAACCCCTTTGGGGCCACGCCTTATGCATTGCCGTGGTAATTCTTTACTGGGCATTAATATAAATGTGTACTGCATACAATAGAAGTAGCAACTGAGGAGAGAGAGAGAGAGAGAGAGATGGTGGGCAACCAAATTAAAAGGGCAAACTAGGTTTGACTATTGTTGATTCTTTACAGATAATTACAACACCTTGATGGCCTAAACAGACATTAGTAAATGCATCTTGAAGATATATCATTAAGAAAATTATTCGAAAAATATTTTTTAAAAATTTAGTGGGCAGAAGTTCCTTAGGTAACATAAGGGGAAATTTGTTATAAATAGTTGGGAGATGAGATAATCGGTACAATAGCAAATTGTCTAAAGGCTTACAAAAAATTCCAAGATATTTTGGGGTATACATGCGAGATTGAATCTCAATAGTCCTGGTAAATAGCATATGGCAATAAGAAAGCTCTTGCAATTATCCAGTTTTCTTTGTCTTCATGTGGGTTTTGGTAATACCAGTTCCCATGCAGCCTATGACAGCAGAAAGCAGAACTATATAGTACAACAGTACAAGTACTTGGACTGGTGTCTTCTACTTGAAGAGTTGTAGTTTGAAATCCAACCAACAAGTTTGCCAAAACAAATGAGTAAAAAGTGCACTAATTTATAGTTTTATACTAAGTTTTACAGGTAAACTTCGAAAAAGTTCAAAGATATCAAGGACATTTACAACATGACTACAGACTACAGTTAACAATTTGTATTCCTTACAGGTCCTGGTAGGCAGTGTTTGACAAGCCGAAAGATGTCCATACGGCCCTGGCTATTACCACGAGGAAACCCCATTGTGTACTTGTCAATATCCCTCATTGCATGGCATAGAATGCTCAAGGGCTACATGGTAAAAGGGTCAACATCAGAACTATTTATTAGTTCCTACTACTAGCCATAAATTACAATATCAAAAAAAAAAATTTAAAAGAAAAACACACATGCACACATCATAAAATAGATCTACACTTGATCGTACTGAATGTAAACCAGCAAACCTAAATCCAGAAAAACCTATTTTTTTCACATGGAAGAACAAAGAAACTAAAACACCTACTTTTGTAGGTCCTATGCCCTTGATCCTGCACAAGAAAAAGAAGGGGTTTGTTAACAACTGTTACCCAAAAAAATTATAGCATACAAACAAAATATAGGGAAACTAGACAGCAAACCTCCGTAGCCGATCTATGGAATCATTGTTCTTCATGTCACACACAATTGAATATCTGAAAATAAGTAAAAAGTTAAAAAGTTGTAAATAATAAGAAAAATACTTGGAAGCAAAAACTAAAAGTAATTAAGTTGAGCTCCACACATAAATGAGGCAGACCTTACATACTATTTATGGAAAGTTCAACACCTTGAACATGTTTAGGGGTAGAAATGACTTTACTTAAATATACGCCATAAACCATTAAAATGAGCAAAGCCAGTTTAAAGAATGACACTTATAGTTTTTTAGTAAACCCTTACTTTATATATTGTCTCATTCAAATGTTAGTTTCGACCATCAGCAGGAACAAGTACTGAATTTGGTATTTATGGATAAGCAGCTACCAAAAAGAAATGTGCAGATTTGGGAAAAAAAAATTGTAATTCATAGTTTACCCCCTGTTAAGTAACAAAATGTCCTTTTAAAGTTGTACAAAGAATAAAAAAAATTGTAAATCTCATAGGTCACTTTAATCCCCTATAACATCTTAAGGGAGTTTATGGGGCTAGACAGAAATCCTAAAAAGGAAAATTTATTAATTCAAACATACACTGTATCAGTAGGGATCACACCAACAGCGCCTTCCTTTATGAGCTGGATGACAGGTTCAAGCTTCAACATGTCCTCCTCTGATTGGTCCATTTTCACGTACATCATACCTTCCTCCCTTTTCTAATAAATTCAATGAAATATTGGCATTATTATAACAAACAACAAATTAGAAAAATAAACGCAAGAGTCCATTATTTTCTGTACACCTTGACAAATCTCTTCATTTATGAAATACAACAGTCTGATGCATAATTGTTTGACATTAGTTTATACATCTCCTTATAACTAATCTAGCTCAATATATCTATTCAATCAGAAATCACACAACAAAAGTAATAGTGCATCGTATGCTAGTAAGAAAAAATGACCTTGAAGAGGCGCTCGGCGGCATATTTGAGCCGCTTAGGGTTTCGTTTGAGAAGCGCGACAACTGAGACGGAGGTGGCGGAAGGAGGAGAAGCGAGGCGGCGCGATGAACGGAGGCTCGCAGTTGGGGCCACGTGGCAGTGTGAGATAGAGAGAGCTTCACCAATGGTTGCCATTTGGACACAGAGAGAGAGAGGCTGAAGTGCAAATGTGGAACTGAGAAACTTCAGGAGAGCGGTTTTGTTTTTAGTATTCCAATTCCAGCAAGTTTCCAACTTCGTCTGGAACCAGGTGGAAGGAGAGAGAAAAAATTGTTTAGTATTTAAATTTTTTGGATAAACTAGCCAAAATTGTCCTCAATACGTGGGCAAATTAAAAAAATAAAATGTTGATATTATTTTTTGTTATATATAAATGTTACGTGTTAGACAATAAAGATATGGTAAAATCAATAATTTAGTCTTTCCTTTAAAATAAATAGCTAATTTGGTAGTAACTTAATTTTTTTTAAAAAAAATCTAACCTTGATTAGACCACTTATCAAATCAAATTACACAAATCAATGGTTCATAATTGATATGAAAATTGTTTACACCCTTTTATCTGACAAGTTTACTCCTTTTATATGACAAGTTTACTCCTTTTATATGGTGCTTTCATATGTAGTATAGATAAAACGGAAAATGTTTTTTAAAAAAATAAAAATCTTATTATTTCTCATAAACTTTTTAGATCAACACAACTAAAAATGCGATTACTGTTGCAAGTTGATTGTTGTCTGTTGTTAATAATTTATTATTATTATTAGAAAAATTATATTTTATATGAGTTTTTTAAGACCCATTTATATCCTAATCAATCACAATTATATAGTTCGAAAAAAAAATAGAGCAACTTTTTAAATGATTTTTTTTCTTGAAGTAATTTTTTCAATATTTGACTAATGAGTTTGGCCTACTGTGGATTTGAATTTTTTTTAAGAGCTAACTTGCAATTTCAATTTTGAATTTTGTGCCTGAATTACATTTAGGATCCGTTTGAATCGAAGGTTTGAAGCTATACAAGTAAAAATTCAGAATTTAATCCATAAGAAGCCAAGATCCTTTTCATCTGCTCAAGAAAAAAATACAAGTCACGTCAATATATGTTTAAAAGAAATTGAATATGTGAACAGAAGAGTTGCCAACTAGAACTCGAGATATACTAAGACTGTAGTAGTTTAGCTCCTAAAATATACCGAACCATCTTACTTGGCTACTTTGACTGTACTTTTCACATACGACACTTATGGCGACATGATACATCATACATGCCAATATGCAAGCGAGCGTGGACGACCATAGCACCACAAAGACTATCCAACAATTTGATACGAGAGGTGACTTAGTTTGTTTCAAATTTTCTTTTTTCCAAATGAAGGTACCAAAATAAATAAATAACCATTAAAAATACATCACATTAAAGAAAACATAACAAGTAACATATTATGAAAAACACACTAGCATGATCACATTCTATAATGTAATCAATTTAAATCTTTATTACATATTTAAGGGTACCACCCATGTGAAGATAATTCATGATGACAACATTTAAATAAACACATAACATTACGTAATAGAAAATTTCATGTCCCTATCTATTGTTGCAATCATGCAAGTAAGTATTTCTCTACTACTTTTAACAAGCTGCCTACCGTCTACACTTAGCCTTAGCTAGTTTTTTCCTTCGTTTTTTCTCAGCCTTAGGCACCTTGGTCTTTCTTGCCTCCCTCTTCTCCTCCTTCACCTTCTTCTTGTTCTCTTTGCGCGCCGCTTTCTTCTCCTCAGGCCCCACTTTCTCTCTCCTCTCACCGCCTTCCTCCCCATCCGAACTACCACATGATTCATCCCCACTCAAACTCTCATCATCTCTTTCTTCCGCTTCCGCTTCGTTGGTGATTTCTTCCCTATCTACTTCTCTATCTTCTTCTCCAGTTTTATCTCTTGTGTCAACAAAACCTTGAAGCGGCTTGTCATACATAGCATCAGTTGTTGGTTCATAGGCAAGGGAGGGTCGTTGGAGCATTGCCATGTTGACTAGGTCGGCTTCACATTGTTTCACGTAGTTTAAGGTCTGAAGAAAAGTAAAGGAGAAACATATCTCTATAAGGAGCTAAATCTTTTAATTTGAATTACAAAGAGAGCCTTACCAGTTGGCTTGATAATTTGTATTTTATTTTGGGCTTTGCGATTTATTTACCAGACAATAACAAGGATAATATATCCTTGTATATCCTAACTAATGATTAAAAAAACAAAGGAAATTCCATAATGCTATAAACAACAGATAGAACTTTTTTTTTGAAAAAAAGAAGGCTGGGGCACAAAGGAAATTTGGATACCAGTACTGCTTTTAAACATCAATTAATGCTTCCTCGCGGCAATGAAATTTGGATGAACATTAAGGACCTTAAGGAGGTATCTGGCTTTAGTCCTATAGGCTATAGGAATTATCAAATTTTCTTTATCGTTCTTATTAATCTAGAGAAACATGAGGAAAAGAAGTCAGTGTAGACCGTACATTTTTGTCATATGCAAAGGTACCAATGAGGCTACCTACGTTTTTTAGGGCTGCTAATGATATATCATGTTTGGGGAAGGGCAACACAAATACAAACATGATTAAAAGAGAATGGAGAACCTGAACAAAAACAGTGGGGGAGATGGTGTCATCCGGGGCAGCTGCATCTCCTCTCTCCAAAACCTTTTGCTGGGCCTGAAATTAAACTCAACAAATTAGTATACACAAGGCATCAGCTTTCTACAGTAGGGCAATGATCATTTCTTTTCTCAGGAGCAACAGTAAGAAAATAGAGCTGATAACAGTTGCCAACAAAGCCACCAACAAAAGTTTACCCGGCTAAATTGTATAAAATGAAATATGAGTATATGATTTAAAGAAGGTCCCAGAGCCCCATAATGCCATAGTCTTTTAAAAAATGATAAAAAAATAAGTCAATTCAAATAATAATAATAACAAATAAAAACCTACAACCCCAAGGTCCCCAAGAAATTGCTATCTTTTAGTACACAACAACAAACTGTATTTTCATGGAATTCAAGATTGCTTCAACGACTAGACCCACTCATGTAAGAAAATACATACAAAAGCAAACAAAACTAGTTCTTTTAAAAAAAAAAAATCTTTCATCCCTTAGATTACCACAGCAAATAAAAGCATAGTCAAGGCAAAGGCAGTTATAACAAATATAAATGTCATATGTCCACCCTGCATCTATCATGTTATATAAAGTGTAATCGCTATACAGTGAAAAGTTTCAAAGAAAATTGTCATTACAGAAATTATACACCCAAAAAAAACCAAAAACTCAGGATCCATTGGTGTGCATATATGAGCCAAGCATCAGAACAATCAAGTACAGGGTGCTGCCTGATGTAAGAATGTGTGTGCGCGCGCGTGTGTGTGTGTGTGTGTGTTGGGTTGGTTGGGGGGAGGGAAGAGGAACCTTCTCTAGGTACTCATCCACAGACTCGTCAGAAATTTCTGGGTCGATCACAAAATCAAAGAGTTCCTTAACTGACATGACCGCAACTCCATTCTTTTCAAAGAAATCCTGTTAAAAAAAGCCTTATTACCAATTTTTTGTTTTAAACTAGAGCTAAAAACAAAATGAAAAAGGTCCTCACTCCTCACCAAATCACTTATGGCTGGCATACTTAATTAACCCAGATTAAGCTCTATTACTGAGCATAATATGGTCCTAGGATCATCAGGTTAGTCATAATACTATCCAATGCAAAATAAATTGACAAAGACAAACACTAAAAATAAATCATTAGAATGACCGGCAGACTTTAACCCAGATTAAGCTCTAATACTGAGCATAATTATGGTATTCGGATCATCAGGTTAGTCACAATGCTATCCGGTGTGAAAAAATCGATAAAGATAAACACTGAATATAAATCATTAGAAGGATGTAAGAAGTTCCCTACAGTAACATGCAAACAATCTTCCTTTAAGAACTCCAGAGCTGCTGGGTGGTCCAGATCAACTGATTGAGATACATCAATAATGTACAAATGACCCTGCAAACATGCAAAGTTAGAGAGAAAAAGAAGAGCCAACAATTTGAAAACTAGGTACAATGTTTTCATATTTCGTGAATGGGACAGCAAATTACAGATTCCTAATAAACCATTAAAAAATCCAGTGCCATATATAATAATAAAAAGAACCCACATAACCCTGGAAAAACTTGAGAAATTTGTACCCTCAAAATGCAATAAACAATTGCTATATCAACATCAAAGAAAAAAAAATCAGCATTTCTACAGAAAATGGGGCATCTTTACAGGTGCAATTTATATTCTAAGGTGGGGTATGAAAGAACCATGCCATGATATAATTAGAACAGATATATTGAATCTTTTTTTTTTCTGAAAATTGTAGTCTTACATCATAATAAAGAATATTATATTCACTCAAATCTCCATGCACCAGCTTGCACTTCTGATACAGTGTCCTCATTGATGTGATAATCTAGGGGGAAAAAACAAATAGAACTAAATAATAAATACCGCAGTATATCGTATATATAGAACAAACTGCACCAGAACATATTATTCAGGGACGGCTACTCAAATGACCCAGCTAGTCTGATTGAATGTGCCAGTTGTAGCCATAAGAAAGCCCAAATAATCCTAAGCTATACAATAGGCCAAAAGTACCCTATTGTCATTTCCTCACATATACTTTCAACAGATAAGAGCATACATCTTTAGCACTGGTACCAAACTGAGTAACATGAAAACCCAATAATCTAAGGAATAAATGATTTTTGAACCCAATAAAACAGTCCCTCCACCACTCCATCCCATCACAGACACAGGCGCAACAAATTGGAGCAAAAGTACCTCGACATAACTCTCCCGCAACTTTTCTTCAGACAAATTCGCATCCTTCAGGCGTGGCGCAGCCCATCCTCCTTTTCCTGTGGAAGTTTTATAATTATTAGCAACTTCACATGTAAAATTTGATTGGCTTTCACAATAAATGATTTATCAACTAAGCCGAGACCGGAAAAAAAAATTACTTACCAATAAACTCCATCACCAAAACATGCAGTCTTAAGAGCAGAGGCATTGGGCATCTTATTCCAGCAGCTTTTACTCTAAAAGAGATGAACACGCATTAATTAGGAAGACGAAACAAAAATGATCATGAAAGAGGTAGACGTTCCTATTAACTACTTGCGGGATTCTACTTTACCGCAAGAGGTTCCGCATCTCTTTCTCAGCCCAAGTTTTAACCATCTTGCGGGGATTGTGCTTGCGATATCCATGCCTAAAACGGTAATCTCCCTGGACATACCGGTCTCTATCCCTGAAAACCAATAAATAAATAGTATAATTCTCTTCATTCTGAATACTAAATCCATTGATACAAGTTTGGATCAAGGGATGACAACAAAGCCACAGAACTGATAGAGGGCTTAAAAACCTAACATTTAAGATAAACCCAAGCCTGTCAAGGTAAACCCAAATTATTTTAATGGCAACTAATGAAGAACTAGGACAATGTTCTGCGACTAAGGTTATCATAGCCCAGACTACAAGAGCAAAAAATCAGAATGTATCATCACTCAACCACAAAATTATCCAAACAACCTCTCCAGGTGACTAATTCATTATTTCAATCAAGCTCAGATATCCAAATTAACAGAAAAGGAGACAAAAACCAGCCATGTAACATGAAAAATAAACCAAAAAAATAGAATAGATACTTGAAGACGAGAACTGAAGTCTTGTAGACTTTTATAGCTAGCTCCTGACCATCCGCTTTGGTGGCATGATAAACATTGGCCTACACACACGAAATATGTAATTATTAATGCTAGTATAGGTAAGTTTCACTCCTGTGAAGTTTTCGAAAAAAAAAGTTTAAAAGATCCCCAACAAAAAAAGAAAAGGTTCAAGTAAATTGACCAAACTACCGTGTCAGTTTTTGATACTCCAGTATGAAAACACAACAAAATTAATCAGCAAGGACCTAATATGTCTCATCTGTATTAAAGAGAAACAACGTAACAATGTACCTCTTTTCCAGTAGAAATACAACCATTGATATCATTAAAAACACCGCGATTCAGCATCTTGAATAGAACCATTCGTGTTCGTGGGTCAATTGCCTACAAGATGAATGTTCTCCAGTAAAGAAGGTTTTAATACAAACTAACTTGGTACTCATATAACAGCAGAAGGAATATACTACCAGTTAAGTTGCCACTAAAGTTCTTCATTTCTTCCAATTGTTTGGTATTTTATTCAATTCAGAGTTATCCTAAAATTAAGTGCTGGCAAGGAGGAATACAATTTTGAATGGTTTCATAACTGAATAATATAATATGACTATATCAGTAATGAATACCTCCTTGTTTGCTTTGAAACAAGCTGTGCGGTCATTAAAAAAGGGGAAGCTCTTAGCACGTACCTGCTCGACAGTGGCTCGGTCAGCCTTCTCAGTATGCTTAGTTTTTCCTATTGCCATCCCTTTAACACTCGCTCTGATTTCAGTTGTAACTGAATTAGACATTCCAATGTTCATTCGCCCTTCCCATTCCTTCAAAAAATTAAATCTAAAATTAGAACAATGCTGCATTATCATGTATAAAAAAGCAACAAACTTGCCAAATCATTACTACACACACAGAGAGAGATCAATACCTCCAAAGGATCAGCTCTGATATGAGATGTGAACCTCTGGTTCCGATTAGACAGAGGTTGAAGCGGCCGCGAAGGCACACCTCCATGCGCATTCGGCCTGCGTGCTGGCGCACTCCCACCTGAAAAGGCCACACCACCTCCCGAGACAGAGGCGCCGGCTACAACATCCTCAATGGCGTCCAGCCAGTCCAACGCCTCCCCCACGTCAGAATCGGACCATGTCTCGGATTCACAGTCGTCTTCCTCTTCTTCTTCTTCCTCCGAGGGTGAGGAGGAGTCCAGGGTTTCCGTGAGGTCGCGTTGCTCTCTTCCTTCTCCTACCTCCGCCGGCGCCTCCATCTCTCTCGAGAATTCTATCTGGCGCGCCGCGCGAGAGAGAGAATTTTATATAAATTAAGGCAGGCCTGCAGGGTTTCACGGACTGGATGTAATTCACCGGAGAGGCGGAGAGCTAATCCGCCGTTTAACGAGAATGTTTAAACCCTAGCACGCAGGGTTCACGAATTTAAACCGGGCTAAATTTTTTTAAACCGGTTGTTAAATTTTTGCGGACTGAAAATTTGTGGATAAAAATTTAAAATGGGCTTAAATTTTAATAATTTATTTATAATTTTAATAAAAGATCTTGTTTTACATTTTATTAATTATGAAATATAAAATTTAATCCAGGATATAATTTATCATTTTTAAATACTCGCTTACTGTGCGGCTATGGTTGTCACTGATTGATTCTACTCAGAAAAAAAAAAAAACTAACAATTCGGGTCGGGTCGTATCAGCTTATCAATTCACCTCACAAATATTTTAACTGACAAATAGATAAGGCTGATTAAAATTACATATTATTACCAAAATACTGCAGGTGATTAAATAATTATTCGGAGTAGTAGTTAATTTTGTTACTATACTATTAATTAATAATTAAATTAACGACATTTCAAAATATTAGAATTGGTGTCTTAATCTCATTTCTCCAACTCATGAATCGCGATTAAAAACAGTAATGAATTACTACAATACAAATCCGTCGATAATAATTGTTTGAGCAAAAGTGCATTTATTTTTTATTTTAAATACCTTTTTCGATTATTGTTAAATTTTTTATGAGATTCACTTTTAATTGCATGTAATTACTTTCAAAAGATGATAAAAGATAATATAGGAGTGAAATTTTGAGTATACGGAAGTCTAGTGGTTAAAACAGAAGAAGCAAAATTTATTTATTTATTTATTTGAAGATAAATTGGGGAGTATACGGAAGTCTAGTGCATTCAAATTCAAAAGCTCCCCCCCCCCCCAATTTTTTTTTATTTATAAGAATTTTCCCAATTTTTTAGAAAAATAACTTATTGATTTTTTTGTTTATATTTTATAAAAATACATTTACATCACAAAATACATTGGCATGACTTCGTTGGTTTATAAAGAAGAAATCAATGGTTAATATTGTTATTTATATTGGACCGTGGAACTTTCATCTTTTGACATAAAAATATATAACTTTGGTCAAAAAAATGTTAACGGCTCACATCTATCGTTATAAATTTAAGCCTTAAATTATTAGTAAAATGTTACAATGGTCAATGGTTATGATGGAAATCTACTTAAAAGAGAGAACATCAATCCTACAGTAGAGGATCCTAATTAATTAACGAGAAGCTCTTTCACCGCCTCCCCCTCCCCCCCCCCCCCCCCCCACCTTTTTTTTTTTTCCGGGGGGGTATATTGAATCTTTTTTACTTTTTTTTAGGGCAATTAAGTTCAGGTGTTTCATTCTCGGTGTGTTTGGATGAGCCGAGAATAGGGAATATGAATAAATAATTTCGGTTTACGTGTTTATTCTTATTCTTGTGCAACCCAAACAATAGGGTATGTTTGGATGGAGTGAGAATAGGGAATATGAATAGATAAAAGCTTATTCCTTATTCCTTATGCAAATACCAAGGTTTTGTGGGTGTGTTTGGATGCAACGGAATAAGCCATGAATAGGGAATAAGAATAAGGAATTTCAGTTTGTGTGCTTATTCATATTTCTTATTCTTATATCATGGTTTTGTTAGTATAGGAATAAAGGCTCAAATTCCTTATTATTGTGTTGTTTGGATTACACAAAAATAAAAATAAGCACGTAAACCGAAATTCCTTATTCCTATCTCCTATTCCCGGCCTATCCATGTTGGAGTTATGTCCTAGAAGTCAATAATTTAATGACTTAATTATTAGTTTATGTTTTGGATGATAATTTATCATCTGTTCCTAGATTTATTATTGACAGATTATTCAGGTTGAGGATCTGAATTGTAGATCTCTGTGGATCATTCCTTAGAATGACAATAATAAATCTAAACGGTCCATAATCTTGATAATTAACAAGGAACATTCATTATCTTATAAGATTAGTATGCAAGTTAAGTGATGATTAAGTTCTACAAATCATAGGTAAAAAGTTACCAACTTAATTGCATATGTGTATGTTATGGAACATAGCACAGGACTTGACCCATCGAAATAAACATATGGATTGTGTTATGTGTCATTGTTTATTTCGTTATGATTTTGGTTCTAAGTTTGAGATGTTTATCTTTTCCACATGAGGATAGGTTCAATAAATATCGTCTACCGCTGATTCCCGATAAGGGCTGCTATACGGACTTTATTTATGTTCTCTTGAATTGTGCGGGGAAAAGCTAATCATCAAGAAAACCGTATGTCCCTCATTAATTCACTTAGTGAGTGACGATATCTGTTTGGGCCCCTTGATGGAGATAGATTGTTTGCATGCAACTTTATACAATTATCTCTAGATCAAGAAACGTATAATCTGCAAGAATGACACATTCCTATCTTGGATTATACGATGATATCGTGTGACATAAGAATCAAAATAGGGAAATACATTTATTCTCTTATGCAGGATTTAAATACTGTAGCAGTACACTATTTATGCGAATTGGGAATCATAACGTGTTGCTAGATACCGCTTATGATTATTGGAATTAAATAACGATTTAATTCCATGTCCAACTTAGCATAAATCCTCAAAGGGTCACACAAAATAGAGTTTTGACCAAGACAGTACATTATTTATTTATTCGCAATAGTTCGTATTGCGGAAATATGATAAGATGATTAATTAATTATATACCGTTATAATTAATTAAGTCAAATGGATCATATTGAAATAAATTAATGTATTAGCTAATCCTAGAATAATTATTAATTGGTTAATAATTATTTAAGTTCAACTCAATTTAATATAAATAGTTATATTAATTTGTTGGGCCAATATTTATGTATTAAATGTATAGCCCAATTGAAGAGCATTTGGAGTAGCTTCTAATTATATGAATTAGAGGCCTAATTAAATGAGATGAGAGGCCCATATGAGCCCATAATGTGGCCGGCCCTAGTGGTAAGTAAGAGTGGCATTCTTGTAAATAGATGATTGGTGGTAGGTAGGGATTGTGCACTATATATAGAGATGTATAGATGCAAAATTGGACTAGCTTTCTTCCCTAACCCTAGCCGCCCCCTCTTTCTCCCTCTCTTGGCCGGCGCCCCTCATCTCCTCTCTCTCTCCATTAGCTCATGAGTTGAGCAATATTCTCTCCACTAATTAAATTGTTAATTAAAGAAGAAGAGAGAATACCTTGGATTAGCTTTGTTCTAATCGAATCGCTAGCACGAATCGATTTAGACCTTGGTTAATCTCTAGGTGGACTCGAGGCGATTTGGAGAAGAAGGAGAGCACCCCATCGATTCCCATGCCGTAGGATCGAGCCCCGCGAATACGATTTCGCGGGAGGTACAAAATTCCACCCCTTTCTCTCTTTGTGTCGAATAGCTTTGTACTAGATCTCTTGCTCTTTGTTTAATTGGATTAATTAGTTAGTAATTAGTCACAAAATTAAAATTGAGCAATTTCCTAACAGTGGTATCAGAGCCTTGGTCGTACTTAAGCTATTTTGACACTTAATTAAGAGAAATTGGCTAATTAACGGATTAGTAGAGATGATGCGTTTGTTTGCTGTCTGGAAATGGTATTTTCTGTGTTGTTTCGCGTTTTTCGATGTGATAAGTTCTCTGTAAGATCTTTACATCTACATGAAAGTTGTAGATCTTTGGATTGTGATTCTTTTGGCGTTGGATTCACATTCTTCTGAATTAGTATAGATTTATTGTGAATAAAACGGCGACAGTGCGCAGAACCAGTTTCTGCTCGCACTGTCCTGTTTGAATGGCTTGAAAGATTTATATTTTGAATATAAGTACCAGTGTTCTATGGCTAGAAATAAAGAGGACTTGAAGCTCTTTCTGAGCATGTATAAATTGTTGCATGACTCGGATTAATTTGTGGGTTTTCAAGTATGAAAAGGAAGATCTTGTTAGATCCAGTTTGTTGAGCAAATCGATTGTTCTAATAAACTGTACCAACTGAGAACTCCTTTAAAAATTCTGTTTAAATGGAGTTGTTCTATTTTGAGTTAGGATTCCAAGAAAATTAATTTCATAATTTTTCGTGGAAGTTTGGACCTTCAACTAGGTTAAAACATTTCGATCGACAGTCTGTTCCAGTACAGAATTTGTTGATTGTTTAGCATGTAACTTAATACTATTGAACTGAACTTGGTTGTTTTCTTTTCATGCATGGATAGCCTGTAGTCTAAACAAGTTTTTCTATGTATATTGTATATATAAAAACTGGATAGAAGGTGGTCTAACAGACCAAATGGTTGAGAGGATAAGCTGAAAATCTCATAACGGTGTTTCGTGCACTTGTAAGAGATTTGTCTTTTTTGATTCTCCCAGATAGTTTAAGATCTCTTCTTGAAATTTTTACTGGTAGTCACAACTATGATAAGGAGCTTAAGTAATTTATTTGAGAATTTTTGGAGACCGAAAACTGTTGTTTTTGTTGGATTCCATTAGTTACGTTTTTGGTAAATTACTGTTTTTCTAAGTATTCAAACTAGTTGAAATTAATTAGAAAACTCCTTGTTTGATCTCCTTTCAGTTATGGGATGTTGAAAGAACTTTCTAAATGAATTTAAACAAGTTTGGTTGTTTAAAATTGAGAATTTGTACACGGAATTTACTTATAGCAAACGATACGCAAAGATGCTTGAAAATCGTTAATTGGAAACAAAGTGCTTGTATGTGCTAACTTTGTTTTGTAGGTGGATAGTGGGTTTAGTATGGCTCAAGACTCAATGCCTTGTGGTTGTAAATTGAATGCATGTGTGAATGTTTGTAATGCGGCCTTTGGTGCCATTAATTAATTAATTCGTTGATTAATTTTTTGATGTAACTTGTGAGGCTTGCATGCCCCTAAGGATAGGATGATAATAGGATATTTTCACATGTATTTTTGTTCCTTTATTTTATAGGATTTAGATCCTTATAGAATTTAGTGGGAGGGACAAGGATTAGATTAGTTTTGCTTCATGGAGGATGTGGCGAAACTAATGCAAGCGGGAGCCATACAAACCCACAATAATGAGATGCTTATATGTGATTGCTTGTGATTGCTATGAATTGTCATAGGCTAGGTATGGGTGTATGCTTACATGACCACCAAACAAGTGTCACTTAATTGATAGTCCCAAACAAAACATGATTAAGTTAAATCGCCCTCCTTCTCTCTATCCCCTTCTAACGTGTATGATCGTTCATTGATGCATTCTCGCCGACGCGGGACATCGTGTTCCATCATCCGTGTCGGGGTGTAAATCGGATTTACTAGGAGCAAATAGAGAAAGGTTACTTAACGATGTTTTCTAATCGGATTGGACATCGGGGCAAAGTTTGTGGATGTACATGTGATATTTCACAAACCAAAAATCATATGGAATGATTGGTTGGAGAACCTACCTTATCTAGTTGTTTTGGTGTCACGCCGACGCTAGCACCATCTCAACGAAAATAGGGATCTTGGAAAACCTACTATATTAGGGACATTAAATAAATATAGTGGGAGTTTTATTTGTTATAAATAAAACAATTGCATAAACTATATGACCTTAAATTGATTTTGTTATAGATGTTAAAATTGTTAATTTTGTTGCGATCAATCTTTGAAAATGAACAAACTCGTTTCTAAAAGTATTCACTTAAAGAAGTAATACCGATTCCTAAGACACGATCTTAGTGAAGAGAAATTTGAGTATGTCAATTCCCAAAACTTTCCTCAAACTACCCGAACGTAGCATCGCGATGATTGAGTGACTTTTGGCGAAAAGTTATTCAATAAAGCGTATGGCTAATATCCTCATTCAAAATTTCTAGACCTTTGAATTAGAGAATTCGTATGGACTAGATTTAACTCGTACGCTCTCATTCGCTTACTCAAGAAAGTGTTCTTGGAGAAAGTAGATATTTAACTCCATCATTTATGATCAAGTATAAAGAACATGAGTTGACCAAGAGATTCTTCTTTTATAAGAAGTTATATGAATGTTTCATTAGCTCACAAATCGAAAGATTGAAGTAGTTAATTGATGACTAGAGATATTAATCTCCGATATCAAGGATTGTTGATATTGTCATACGATCTCTTTGGAATCATGAAGGATATAATGTTACCTTTTTCGCACGCTTGTTAATGCAAAAAGGTGATTGATTAAGTATTCAAGAAATACTTCACCAATGTATGAGTTGAAATTTCGAGACTCTCATTGATGACCATGTGTCACATGAGATGTTTCATTTGCCGTTTATGGGAGGCATTTGAAAGGTTGTTTGAAATACCATGATTGTGATATTCTAATCCTAAGAAGTATTTGTCGTTCAAAATATCTCACTATCTCTAATTCACACTAGTAACTTGATACTAGTTCATATGCTCGCATTTAACGAAATGTGTTGGCAATGGAGAATAAGAGAATGTTCGAGAGATGTAAAATAAATTCCGTATAGGAGATGACTTATTCGTTTAAGTCATTACCATTGAATACGTAGAGTTATCTTTATTAAGAGTTTATTTAGGAATTGAAGGTTGCATACCTTAATCCTAACCTCTCACAACGTCTCCATTTCATATTCGATGATGGATGACTATGTTTAGTAAAAGACAAGTTCTTTTATCATGGATTTGTTTATATGATTTCATGCATCTTGATTGAATTTGCTTGAAATAGATAAACAATTTTGAATGACAAATAGGATGCGTAAGACTTGACATAAAGTATTTGACTTTCATGTGATATATAACCGCTTAGTCACATACATAAACGAGAATCGCATTACGAGAGTCTACGTAACGTAGAGCTCGAAATTCAATTCGATTTCAAATCGATTGATATGCGAATCATGTTTGTTAAATGACAAAAGCGCCTTTAACCTATGAAGGTTTAAGGACAAGTGAACTAATTAGGACTTATACATATCGATGTATAAAGACCTATAAGTACTTGTGTAATGAAAGGTTATTGATACTTTACTACTTGACCAACGATCATTGTAGATATTAACATATCTATTTGATAAGGTATAAGTATGAACCTTTTGACTAGTTCAAAGGAGTTCAAGAGTGAAGTTTAAAAGACCGTTCAAGAAAAATGGAAGTCTTACAATTAATTGTGGTAAATAAATAAGTAGTTAAGTCATATAATTTGAAATATTATCTAAAGAGTATGAAAGTAGTTTCACAACTCGCTCCATGAGGAATAATATGTCCAAGAATGGAGGTATCAAACAATATTTTGTATAGTTCGATCGGTAATAAATCAAATGGACTTATTCGACTCGTATTAGGGAATTATGTTTGAGGATAATATTGTTTACACTGAATGGTGTTTCATTGAAGTCTATTAAAGAAGATATCTTACGAGATTTTGATCTCTAAGTATAATACCTCTCGAGATTTGGTGTTGAGAAGCTTATTTTAAGTATTGATGACTTGTAAGCTTAAACCAAATAAGACACTGTGTATTTGTAGGATGCTTTATATTAAAAGGCACTACTTTCACGAACATGATAAGAACAAAGTAGTTGTTGCTAGTCATAATGTAGTCTTGATGAATTGAAATTCTCAAGAAGAAGTAGTGGGAGTAAAGTGAGCATTAAAATAGTTTATGCGTCACTACAAGAAGTACTCTTATGGGAAACTTGTCGCTCCATACATGGTACTTAGTGGGAGTTGAGCGATACTTCATTCACAAGTTGTTTTTGAAAGAATTTTAATAGTACGCTCCTTCCAATGAGGACTCAACCATCTCACGAGTTGATGATGTCGAGAAACTCATGGAATATATGAGGAGTCAAGAACTCGTTCAACAAACCGTTGTAGAAGAAGTTCGTGAACCTCAAGTACCAATCCTACAAAAGATCAACGAGAGTTGATTGCCTAAGCCGTTTGGTGCATTGGCTTCACAACATTCTCAAACTTAGCATATGAGAATCCGTTGATAAACAAGAAAAACGATGGAACGATCCGATTCCACATATATGGTTTGAATTCATATGATCTTTAAATAAAATCCATGTATAACAACAAGGTATAGACCTTGGTTGATGTTCATGAAGGAGCAATCCATCAAGAACGTTTTAGATCTTCAAAAGGAAAGATCGACATGGATAACAAATCGACTATGTACAAAGCGCGACTTCTCGCTTGTAGCTATGTCTAAGTCGATGACTAGTTGACTACGTACAAAGCACAACCTCTTGCTTGTGGCTATGTAAAAGTCAATAAAGATCATTCTAGCAATAGTTGTATTTCATATATATTGATATATGGAAAAACACATAAAACCGCCTTCTTCGTATGAATGAAGGATGATGTTGTGCATTTGACACAAATCGAGGTTTATGTATTGCTAAAAACATACGCATGCTTCAAGGATCCATTAATGGATTAAAGCAAGTGTTGTGGAGATTGGAATAAAAGTTTTGACAATGAAGTCAAGGAGTTGAACTTCGTCAAAAGTATCTTGTATAGACAAGATATTCAGTGGGAGCATAATTGTATTACTTGTATTGTTCAAGATAACAATTCATTAATTGGGAATAACATTAAGAAAATGAATATTGTCAAGATCTCTTTGGAGAATACTTTCTCAAATGAGAACTTGGGCGAAATCACCTAATCCTAGGAAACAAAATCTATAAAGATAGATTATGATGGAAGTTAGGTTTGAGCAAATATGCATGTATTGACGAAGTGTTCTAGAAACACGAAAGTTACACTCCAAGAAAGGATGTCTAACTGTACGTCACATGGCATGACTTGAGTGTTTAACTCGGTCTATTACAACTCAATTCAAAAAGGTGCATGAAATAGTTCAAGCATTCTTTCATTATGAGTTTCATTTTGTACACCATATTTATGCATATGCCCCAATGTGTAGTATCCAAAGGATGTGACAAACAGTTGTCAAATGGATACAAGAGAGACACATTTGGACGATAGTCAAGGATATCCTCGAGTACCTTATGAGAAAGAGTGATACAATGTTTCATCTCTTAAGATGAAAGAAATCTCGTGTAAATTGTTACACTGATAAAAGTTTTTCAAAGGATTGATATAATCACGATTAAGCTACATATTTTGCCTAAAAGGTGGTGCTGTAAGTTTAGAAAGTGTTCTAAATGGAATATTACAACCGTTTCCGTCACCAAAGCAAAATACATAGCAACTTGTGAAGCAATAACAGAAGTTTATTTCGGATCGATTTCTTAGTTGAGTTATTATGGTTCTAAGCATCTCGAACCACAACTTACTCCTAAAGAACCCAATGTTACATTGGAGATTCAAATATGATCTATAACAATATCACTTGATATCATATGATGATGATCAAGAACATATATATAGTAGTATATATATATAGGGTCGAATAAATTTGGATAGGTTCGCGAACACAGTGAACACTCTAACTTGACCTCTACCTTGAGAAGTATACGAGATGCAATTATGCATCCATACGTGGTAGACGTATGAGTAACTAGCTTAAGCGTATTATTTATTTTGAGGTCCGAGACATGTATATATGTAGATATATGACATCGTTCTCAATTCTTCGTTGGCTAGAAGTCACTACTGATTGACTCTAGGCCAAGTGGGAGATTGTTGGAGTTATGTCCTAGAAGTCAATAATTTAATGACTTAATTATTAATTTATGTTTTGGATGATAATTTATCATCTGTTCCTAGATTTATTATTGACAGATTATTCAGGTTGAGGATCTGAATTGTAGATCTCTGTGGATCATTCCTTAGAATGACAATAATAAATCTAAACGGTCCATAATCTTGATAATTAACAAGGAACATTCATTATCTTATAAGATTAGTATGCAAGTTAAGTGATGATTAAGTTCTACAAATCATAGGTAAAAAGTTACCAACTTAATTGCATATGTGTATGTTATGGAACATAGCACAGGACTTGACCCATCGAAATAAACATATGGATTGTGTTATGTGTCATTGTTTATTTCGTTATGATTTTGGTTCTAAGTTTGAGATGTTTATCTTTTCCACATGAGGATAGGTTCAATAAATATCGTCTACCGCTGATTCCCGATAAGGGCTGCTATACGGACTTTATTTATGTTCTCTTGAATTGTGCGGGGAAAAGCTAATCATCAAGAAAACCGTATGTCCCTCATTAATTCACTTAGTGAGTGACGATATCTGTTTGGGCCCCTTGATGGAGATAGATTGTTTGCATGCAACTTTATACAATTATCTCTAGATCAAGAAACGTATAATCTGCAAGAATGACACATTCCTATCTTGGATTATACGATGATATCGTGTGACATAAGAATCAAAATAGGGAAATACATTTATTCTCTTATGCAGGATTTAAATACTGTAGCAGTACACTATTTATGCGAATTGGGAATCATAACGTGTTGCTAGATACCGCTTATGATTATTGGAATTAAATAACGATTTAATTCCATGTCCAACTTAGCATAAATCCTCAAAGGGTCACACAAAATAGAGTTTTGACCAAGACAGTACATTATTTATTTATTCGCAATAGTTCGTATTGCGGAAATATGATAAGATGATTAATTAATTATATACCGTTATAATTAATTAAGTCAAATGGATCATATTGAAATAAATTAATGTATTAGCTAATCCTAGAATAATTATTAATTGGTTAATAATTATTTAAGTTCAACTCAATTTAATATAAATAGTTATATTAATTTGTTGGGCCAATATTTATGTATTAAATGTATAGCCCAATTGAAGAGCATTTGGAGTAGCTTCTAATTATATGAATTAGAGGCCTAATTAAATGAGATGAGAGGCCCATATGAGCCCATAATGTGGCCGGCCCTAGTGGTAAGTAAGAGTGGCATTCTTGTAAATAGATGATTGGTGGTAGGTAGGGATTGTGCACTATATATAGAGATGTATAGATGCAAAATTGGACTAGCTTTCTTCCCTAACCCTAGCCGCCCCCTCTTTCTCCCTCTCTTGGCCGGCGCCCCTCATCTCCTCTCTCTCTCCATTAGCTCATGAGTTGAGCAATATTCTCTCCACTAATTAAATTGTTAATTAAAGAAGAAGAGAGAATACCTTGGATTAGCTTTGTTCTAATCGAATCGCTAGCACGAATCGATTTAGACCTTGGTTAATCTCTAGGTGGACTCGAGGCGATTTGGAGAAGAAGGAGAGCACCCCATCGATTCCCATGCCGTAGGATCGAGCCCCGCGAATACGATTTCGCGGGAGGTACAAAATTCCACCCCTTTCTCTCTTTGTGTCGAATAGCTTTGTACTAGATCTCTTGCTCTTTGTTTAATTGGATTAATTAGTTAGTAATTAGTCACAAAATTAAAATTGAGCAATTTCCTAACAATCCAAACACACCCTGTTAGAATATGAATAAGGGCCTGAATAAGTCCAAATTCTTTATTCCTTCGTTGTTTGATTTTCACCCGAATAAGGAATAAGGGGCTTATTCCTTGTGTTACCAAACACATCCCACAAGAATAAGGAATTTGGATCCTTATTCCTATACTAATAAATCATGGTGCACGCAAACCGAAATTTCTTATTTCTATTATCTATTTACGGCTTATTCAGTTGTACTGAAAAAGCCTTGTCGGAATGCATTTGTGATTTGTTTGGAGCATATATTCATGTTCTTAGTAAGTCGGAGCGACATTATTTGGATGATAAAAAAAAAAGTCGGAGCGACATTATTTTTCTATAAAAAATAACCTCCAACATGTTGCATGTAATATCTAATTATTTCATATACATGCTTAGAAATTCGTTCTCTCTCTCTTAAATAAAACAGATACACAAATATTCTTTTGGAATACATTTACATCACATTTCTAGTTTTGATTCATATGTTTAATTAACTGAAGTACATTCACGATCTTAACCTCCAAACCTCATGAATTTCTAGGATATTAATGAACTTACTTTATCATTGGATTTGGACCGTAATGTTTTATAATTACGAAGTAATGATCTGAATTTCAGGAATTTTTTTTTAAAAAAAAATCCGACTTTCAGTTCATATAAAAAATCTAGCCAAAAGCATAATGTATTTACTTGAGAAAATTAATTTACTGTTGCTAAGTAATACAAATACTGTAACAAATTCACTCAGTTCAGCAGCGCCTACTCGGTACTCGCCGCAGAAACAGATCACAAGGATCACAAACTGAACTCTGAGTACTTTTTTTCGGAATCGTATCCTCTGCCAACCTTTAAAAGGTTGGCAGAATGCCAACTTCTTGTCTGAACGGTTGGATTACGATCCAATGGCGCGCACAGAAGGAGGAGATCATACGCTGAGATCGATTCTGCCCGACTGCCCAAATTCGCGTTGCCTCTTAAAAAAAATATTTTATAATTCTCTGCTCGTCTCCTCTCACGCTAAATTGAGATTCGCTGCCGCGCGACACAGCGTGTCGCGCGGTATGCTGGCCGTTTGATTAAGATCCAATGGACAAGGGAGCCCCGTGCATGTAACCTAGATTGGTAGGCCCGTAAAAAGTGAACCGTCCGATCAAGATCAGACGGGTCGCAGTGCGCTACACCGCGTGTCGCGCAACAGCGAATCCGGATTGTCTCACGCTCACCTCGTCTCCTCTCTTCAAATCACTGCCTCTTCTCTCTCCTCTAGACACAAGTTGTGACCCTCTCGATCGGCCTTCACTGAACCGTTACATCTCTCTCCCGCTTCCTTTCTAATGCGAAAACCCTAGTTTTGTCCGAAACTGAAATTAATGGTGACGGGTAATTTTCCCCCTTTCTTTCCTTCAATCATGTTTAATTTGTGCTTGATTGTTCAATTTCGTTGCCAATTTCATCTTACAAATCACTGGTGCAAACACTTGACTGGGTCTGTCTGGCATAACGCTGGAACTCGGTGATTTCATTTTCGTAATTTTCTTTTTCTATTTCACTGCCAAAGTGCCAATTTTGTCACTTTTCTAATCGCATACTGGCATACACACAGTGGTTGCAGATCTCTTCTTCTACTCGCAAACCCTAGAATTGATCTTTGTGTTTCCGCCCTTCATTTCAGGTCAGATCACACTTCAATTGTGTAAAATTTCTTGTTCTAAACAAATAGGATTACTGAAAATTTTCTCACTAATATGCTAATTTCTACTTATCCAATGGCCCAAGTACAAAAATAAGAGACCAGTTGCAGTCGAGCAGCATCACCGGAGTTAGCTTTGCAAATAGGCATAATTTGAATTGAATTAATTTCCAGATAAGTTAATGTATCATCTTTTCTCTTGTATTCTCAATGAACATATTATTTGAGTCACGGCAAGTTCTGAAGTCAGGTATTTTTCTTTATTAGGATCTAAACGAGCACTCAAAGTAGCTAATGGATGGAATTCTCGTGGAGCAACTCACTCCCTAGAGACAATGAAGAATGAAGAAGCAATTGGATGATAAGTTGAAGCAATTAGAAGAGAAGCAATTGGAAAAAATGAATAGTCAATTGAAGGAAAACGATGATGGCAAATGGTGTTAGATGATGGCAAATGGTGTTATGATTAAATTGCTTGTTTTTATTATTGTACTTTTGATTTTATTTTTAAACCTTAAAATAAAGAAGCCATGTAATGATAATTATTGTATTGTACCAATTAAGTTGTGTACATGGAGCCATGCGTTTCTTACTCAGACATTGATACTAGCTAAGCATGTGTACTTAATTAGTCCCTTTCAATTTGTGGTTTGTTGCAACCTCAGGGTCAATTATGTAAAAGACATCTCTTTGTAAATAATCCCTAGCACAGCCCTGATCTCCTTTACTGAATTATTTCGAATTGAGTAGGTTACTGAAATCAGATTGCAGGAAACAACATGATCCATTATGTGGATAAGATAAAAGTTATTCCTGCTAACAATGAATGGCTGAATGCAAATTGTCAAATTGTATTTAATAGAGATAAAAAAGAAAAGAAAAATAAACGAAAGACTTGTTTGCAAAAGTTATAATTAAGCTGTCAGAACCTGTTAGATACAAGAGTGCTTTTGCATTTGAGCAATTAAACTCCATGAGCTACTTAAAAGGTTCAATTAAACGCTCATAAAATGTTCAATGTTCAATACTCCAACGAAGCATATAAATTCCAGTGAGCATTCCAGTGACTTGATAAACTCACTAGTACCAGTGAGCTACTTAAATTCCAGTGACGTGTGTACCAGTGAGATATACACCACCGTTTCTCAAAATTACTTTATGGTTGAATTCCATGACAGATGGACTGTTAAAGAAATTAAGATTAATTAATTTTGAACAATATAGGATATAGCATTTCTCACAAGCTAGCTGCACCTAGGATGTAGCAGTTCTCCATTTATAACCGTTTTGAATTTTTGATTTCTTAGTATGTGAGGGTTCTGATACAACTGCCTCAGATCCTGTTAAAAATCTCTCAGGGTGTTGGTGTAATTTTTGCACAAACTGACCTTTGGTTGTGTTTCTATTATAGTATCTATTTGTTCTATATCTTTAGTCTTAGTATCCTCCTCAAACAGTCCACCAGGTCCGCCATTGCTTCCTGAAAATTGTCCATGCATCGAATGCGAGAGAGAAAATCGGAGGTTTTGGAGACTGATTTTTTATCGAGACTGAGTGATTTTGGCAGAAGAGAAAATCGGAGAGGTTTTAGAGATGCAATTTGTTTTTTTTTTTTAATTCACCGAAAGGGACTCGGGCAAATGAGGGCAGGGTCGAGACTGTAATTCTCTCTCTCTCGCGCCGTTGGATCAAATCCTACGCTCCATACGGGAGGTGGGCATTCTACCAACCATTTAGAGGTTGGTAGAGGATACGATTCCCTTTTTTTCCCTGGGTACGGACATTTTCCCTCGACGACATCAACTGGTCGCTTTGTTGGTTTCATTTCTCGTGTTGGACTTCAGAGAGAGAGAGAGAGAGAGAGAGGTCCGTACAACAATGGCGGAAGCCATTCCTCCCTTACGAAGCTTACCTCCCGACGCTCCTCTCCCTCTTCCCGCTCCTTTCATAAACCCTAACCCTAACTCTAACATCTCGATTCCTTCTTCCTCTCGCACGCTCGACCAGGTAATGCTGTCTCAGCTCAGCCATTTCTCAATTTTAATAAAACTTAAGTGAGTTTTACTTACTGTTTATTGAAATATAGGGTGAAGGAAGAGATCAAGTGGAGTTCCCATACCGGTTCCAGCGAACCGACCTATGGAAGCCGGCCTATGATTTCCTTGAATCTCTGGATAAGGATACTTTGGTGACCCAGAAGGAGGTTTCTGATTGGCTAGATACTAATCCTGACATATTTGAGCGGTTGTCGGAGAAGCATTCCCGTTACCACTTGGTGCATTACACTCAGAGAATGCATTTGAAAATGTTGAAGAAAAAAGGGAAATTACCAAAGGTATTCTTCTCTTTTCTAATCATAGTTGCATTGTTAAAAAAGAAATAAAAAATAAAAAGAAGAAGTGGAAAATAGCCATGCTTGACAGCTCTACTGCTTGGGTTTTATTATTTACTCTATTGTATGCAGGAAGTATTTAGCTCAATTGATTTCTTATTTACTTTTAACAATGGTTATTTTGACATGTTAAAGGTCTTATTGTGACATTCGAATCTTAAAATTTTCACGTTCAAATAGTAAGTGGGTGGTATTTTGATGCTTTTGTAAGGACTGTCGTTTAATGTATGTAGCAATTTGTTGTTCTAATCCATGCTGAGATCAGTTTAGTGATCTAAATGATTCAACACGTTTCATGATTACATGGTTCACGATTTGAATGTGAGAAAATTCACAATTCGCGTTACATTTTTACAATATTTTTAGGGGTGTAGATTTATTATTAATGACAATCACAAAGAGATGTAAGGTGACATGTTAATGCTAATTTTCAATTTATACACCCAACAAAAAGGATTTGCAGTTAATTTTTTATTTTTGAATTTATACCCAGCAGCAAGAACTCGCAATTGATTTTTTACAGTACAATCCAAAGATAATTGTCTTTTTCTTTCTTAATGTTCATTGAAATAATTATACATGGTGACATTTCAATGGATAAATGTAAATCAATTTGGAAAGAAGGTATTGATTTGTTTGGAAAAATGCCTCTGCATAACTGTTCTTTTCATAAATGTCAGAGTCTGCAATTGTCTGAGGCCAGGGCTTCTATCAAGCCCTCAATTATCGGTGGTGTTATAAAGCAGAGGATCTCAATCATTTCGAAGATTAAGAAAAGGGACACGCCAATTACTGGTGTAGTAGTTATCTTGTTTTATCTCCTTTACATAAGTGCCAAATTTCGGCATTTTTTGTGTCAGTTTGAAATCAGCTGATATATAAATCTTTCATTTCTGATTTTAGACTGAATCAATGGTTGAATGTCACAAAACAAAGTAACAAACAGAAAGTCGTAAATCAGTATTATACTCGTAACAATTAAAGTTCAAGAACTTTGCCCTTGATTGTTATGTTTGCTCTTCCGTGCCAGTTACTTATGTTGGATATATATTTTCTTTCAAAATTATGAAGGCAATATTTCTGGTGCTGGGGTTAAAGAGAAGAAGATGCTGTTATCTAAAAAGAAAGAGGCTTTTATTAAATATGATCTGTAAGTGGTCCAAGCTCTCTTATTCTGACTTTAGGTACTTTATCCTTGATAAAGCAGTAAATTCTGCCATTGATCATATAAGTCTGTAAACATCAATCACTATCTGTTAATCGTACTGTGTTGTAGTTCTGCAATGCAGTCCTGTCCTTGGCCAGACTGTTGCACATACTTAATCTTGATATTTGGACTGGTTCAGGTTGGAGCTGGCTAGTACATGCTGGCATTGTACTGGTCCCCGATATGGACCGGTACACTTTACTATAATTACAAATGATGTTGGGATGGTTTATGAAGTATGAACTATATTGATATTTTATTTTATTTTTTCAGCTTAACAGATCTTCAGAACCAACTAATCAGTATACTGGCCAAGCACAAACCAACAATTGAGCTAAAACAGACCGTCTCACTGTCACATCATACTGACAAAAAAGCTTCCGACTCGAGTTCAAAACCTCATCTGCCTAATTTGCCGAGAGTTGAACCAAAGCCTGAGGAGCCAGTGACATCAGTACGTATAATTGGAACAGTTGAGCCAAGGGCACTGTTTGAGGGGCAAGTTGGACATAAAAGGAAAAGAGTCCCTGTTATAGTCACACCAGCCTGGTCATACAATGAGGTTCCACCAGGTATATCAAGCTCATTGAATTATATTAATGTGTACTATGCCGGTTTGGCATTTACAGTTTCAGTCAGTACCAGATGGTGTCAGTATGCATCATGAAGTCTTTCCTGCATGCATAAACTAGGGCCGAACTATTCTGTATCATGTGATATATAAGCCAACTATACAAAATGGTGTACAAAAATATGATTTGTGACTGAGCATTAGAACTACCAGTGTGTGCTTTATGGCAATTTTAATGTTCTCGAGTATTTGTTGTTTGAATTTGTATTATTTGGGTCTTTGAGTAAAATATTTTTTCGATCGGTATGTTCCTGTATTTACCACCCTCTTGCTTAAACTTCTCTAATTGTATTGGCTAATATTTTTTATTAGGCTGCTCAAAATTAGATCAACCATCTAGTTCAGATTCTGAAGAAGCACAAAGGAGGCGGCATGGTAGTATTTGGAAAGGAGAGAGAGAATCAGAAAGGTCGCCATTGGAAGGTAGAAGAAAGAGTATTGTGTCTTTTGTCCAGGGACGGGAGAGAGGCTCCAGCTGGCGTATCTCCTCATGTTACAGCAGGTATGCTGGGAGGGGCCAGGAGAAGTGGATCCCGTTTTACGAAGGTATACACTTGTCCTTAGAATAATAGTATTTTGGGTTGTTTTTAATGCTAGTGTAACTAGAATTTTGTCAGATGAGCTGTACCAGTGGCAGAAAGAGAAATATTTGAAATTATGCCCTTGTTATGCAACCTAGTTGCTGATAGTATCAGAAACTTTGTGCTTACAACTACACCTTCCAATCACATGGCTGACAATTTTGACAATATTTTCAAATCCATTCAAAACATTTTCAGAACTTGAATCAGTTTACGATATCCTGTTAAGAATATAGACATGTTTCCAATCATGAAGTTCCTTAAATACTGACCATTGACATTTTTAAAATTATGACGAGGGGTACTGTTTAGATATACATTATATAAAGCAAAGTGAGCTGCCACTAACTCAATTTGATACTAATAAGGTGATGATTGAAAGTAAATATCCAACTATGAATCAGAATTGTGATTTTATTTTGTGTGAAGTGACACATACATGAAAAAAAGTCACAACATTTGAGAACAATGCTTTCTGTTTCAGATTTGAATTGTTAATGTTGAAGCAAGTTTGTTGCAATTGGTGGTCCAAATAATTGTGAAACGGTGTCCAAAATGTTCCTATTATGATACAAATCTCTACTTTACCAGGCAAATGGCAGAACCTTTTTTTTTCTTCTTCTTTGGTTCGAACTTTGTTAATATCTTGCCAATATCAATAATCATCTTTCACAATGATTTTTATGCAATTGCTCGATGTAAGACTTAGATGTTCCTTTACATATTTCTTTTAAAATTTCTGAATAAACTAAAATAGGTTGGAATTCTCTCTCGAGGCAGTTTGAGGGCCCCACTGCAGACATAAAAAGAAGGAACTACAAGTCATGGGCCCCCACTTGGTGTGCTTATACCTCTAATGTATCTTCTGGCCAATTAACAGACAGGGTACATTATTCTTACAAACAGTGCTAGGATTGATTACTTTCTTCTTTATTGGGTTGTTTCTTCTTTTATCTCGAACCTGCCATTTTTGAATGGGGCTTTGACTGCTGGGGGAAGATTGGTGGATGTTTGAAGCTCGTGCTTGTTGGTTGTATTATTTTAGGGTTTGCAAATAGTTCCCAATTCTGCATGATTTCCAACTCGCTTCCAACGATTTTCAGTTTTACACCTGAAACTCAGGTTTGTGGAGTTCTAATGACAGCAACTCGAGATTTGTTGATTTGGTTGTTAGCAGATGGTCTTTTCGGCTCCAACTAATTAGTTTAGATTGACCAATCTGTTCCAGTAAAACTTCTGTTTTCTGTTTGATTTGGTTACTAGAATATTCAGCTTCGTGAAGCCATACTAGCACTAGCGATCTGTAATAGCAAGGGAAGATGGTATGGCCTACATATTTGTCTCTGTTCTTTACGTATCTTCTGTTAAAAATATTTTATCTGGTTCAGCAAAGTCCCCAGAAGGTTCTGCATGTGAAGTTTCACCCAGAAGGTCTTCCTCAGATTGTCTGTGGCTCCAATAAGGTCAGTTACTATATATTTGATAATTTCTCCTTAAATCACAGTACCTCATACAAGTACCGTGCTGATGCAACATCACCCTGGTTGAGCATAAGTAAGAATTTTGCTATAGCATTTCACTTTGTCCTTTATTTTCTGAATAAATAAGATGTGACAAGTGAGAACTACATGATTTATACTGAACACATATTTCAGTTTTTCTTTATATCTTTTAATTAGTGAATTTCATTTCTCGATAGGGACCAAATGAGTTACTGTTGTATAATCTTCGGTCTGGAAGAGCGCTTCAACTTAAAGGCCACACCTCTCTGGTCTGTTTCAGGGTCCCTTTGTGAAGATTTCTTTGATTTTGCTAAATTAATTGCCTTTAATTGCAATAGAATTTTTTTTTGTTTATGAAGCACATATATTGTTTGGCTATAATATTATCAACCTGAACAACAATATTTGGAAGTTTAAGTCATTGTTCTAATGGAATTTTAGAAATTATTATAGTTATTTTATTTAAATTATTTTTTGGTTGGAAGTTAAAATTATTCACATAGGTGATCCAACCTAAATGATGGCAGATCCAGGCAGTTGATTTTGCAGCCAGAGGTGCAAGCGTAGTCTCCTGTAGTTCTAACCTAGTAAAGGTACAGATCAAAACTCAGAATTTCAAATTGACTGGTCATCTGTGATAAAATTTTCTCCATTTGTTTCAGAGAGCTTAAGATGAAACTTTTAATAGAATGACTGGAAAATGACCTTTTTTCAATTGATAATCAACCTATGTTTATGTTAAATTGTAATATATCTGTCTTCATAATGAGTAGGTATGGGATTGCATAACTGGATCATGTCTTTATACACTGGGTGGAGATAACCAAAACAGTACTGGTCACACTGAGAGAATTAATGCTATGGCCGTTAACAGATGGCAATCATGTAAGCACAATTTCAGTCCTTGTTATGTGCCACTGTCACCTACTTAACGGAACTCCTTATCTTCTCTGGTTTAAGTAAGATGACCTACCTGTAAAGTCAGTATATTTGCACCAAGTGTTGTTAGATAAAGAGCCCCAAAAGACATGATGGACAATACTATAAAATAGTATCCTGTGCTCATTAGAGAATTTCTTTTTCAATATACTATTTATGGACATAGAATAAGTTGTTTCAGGTCTCATTGTGACTAGCGGAGCTAAAGGAGATGGTAAACTTCTACTCTGGAATGCTTTGAGAGGTGAACTAGTAGGTGACCTGAATTCAAACTTGAGGTACATTGTTTGAAATTAATCGTCTCTGTAGATTACATGTAGAAAATGAATTTTTACTATTGCAACTTTGGACTGTGGATTGCTCTTCCTGGTTTTTGAACTAGACTAGCACTTTGGTACTAGTAGGGCGTCATGTGGAGAACCGCGAACAGATAAATAGACAATGTGCCACCAGAACAATTAATAAGGCAGACCAACTAGACTGATGAAACAACCGATTTATCAGGAAATCGGCCACTTAATCGGACTAATCAACCTATTTGACGTTTGTGTTTATGGAACCTCTGTGAAGGGCGTTCGTAATGTTTTCTCATGCACCACCAGAATATAGGCCGACTTTCATGTTTATTTTTTTTTTACGACTGCTTTAGACACTAGCTAAAAATTAGAGCTTTTGTACTCTTCCCTTTTTTATGCACTGGTTCCGGCAAATTTTTACTAGAAGGATTCCTTTTACCTTGTTTCTCTTTTCTGCATGATCAGTAAAGAGTAAAGACAAATGGAAAATAGGAGACATTTACTGGACCAGCATGGTCACTTTCAGAACTATAAACTTACATATCAGTAATGGGATAATTTTTTTCTATTTTGAATTGAAGGTCTCAAGACATGGTGTACCCATCAATACTGACGATGGAGTTTTCCCAAGAGAACCTTCTTATTTGTGGGAGTGATGCAGAGCATGGTTCTTCATCAGTAGTGCAGCTGTGGGATGTTGAGTGCGCCCAATCCTGTCTCTCCTTTCCAGCCAGTGATTCTGTATGTTATCGCACCTCTTAAATTTTTTCTATATTTTGATGCATAATTGGATTGCTATGGCATATCAGAATTTCAAGTACTTTTAACCGTCAATTTACTTTCGAAAAATATATGGTATGAATGGATGTTTTTGAAAAGAAGCTAACTTCACTGATGAAGTAATAAATCTTAACTAGGACTAATGTGGTGAGACTTACAGTGTGTCATTTTTTATATCTCTTCTCCTTCCTTTTTTTTTTGTCTTCTTGCTGAAATTCACTAGCAATGCCTATTTAATTCATTGTGCATGGAATTTGTACGTCTTTTCAAAAATAGATAAACTTAATCATGTGAAATGGTATAGAGATGCCCAAAGTTCTGACTACTGGCATGTTTACTTTGGTACTCGAGCACAAACGTGTTTATTTGATTTTTTTTAATTCTTTTTAACTGCAGTATGTTAGCTCTCTGAAAGTAAATCCGTCTGGATGCACCGTTATCACTGGTCTGTGCTCTTTTTTCCAAGCATATACTATGTTTGACTCTCCTGTTTGTTGATATTCCCAATTCTTTTTGCTGCTGGAAAAATAGCTTAATTCTACAATGCTCATTTATACCAGAAAAGTGTAAACTCTTATCAGTGATTATTTTGTGTCTTTTCTGTTTCATGATATGAATAAGAGGAGGTTTTTAATTCTTATTGTATTTTCTGTAAGGTAATGGCTTTCAAATGTAGGTTCTGGTGATGGGACTATAGACTTATTTGATGTCCGTACTTGTTCTCCCATCAATCATCTGTCATTAGGGCCTGACTCTGAGGTTATACTTATACCTTTTTCCCTAACATATAGTTCTTTGAAATCTTAAAATTATAGCCTTGTCTTTTTTGGAGACATTCATATTGTAACATTGTATGAATCATCTGTCGCTAGGACCCGGTCTGAGGTTATATATCTACCTCTTTCCTTGAGATATAGTTTCAAATTATAATGTCTTAGTTTAGTCTTTTTTTTAGAGAAAAAGCACCCAAAATACAAAATATACAAAGAAAGCCACCATTTTGTTCATTACTGTGACATGCTTTCGTTTCAGCTGTAATGCAGCCTATGCTTAAACCGGATTGGAGGACCTTACTTTTCCAGTTTTAACTGTCTGATCTAAAATGAACGTACATGATCTATTTGCTGACGTATTGAAAGTGCACCGCTGAATGACGTCAGTGGGTTAATCTGTTGTGTTCAGTTTAGATCTCGTGGGTTCAGACCGGAAAGGTGGAACCCTGCAATCTGGGATGGGAATAACAGCAGATACAATGATTATTGCAGTACATTCTTTGGTTTTGACTGGTTCTAGAACCAAAAGTCAAAAACTAAGAGCTTTATCTCTTGAAAGCTATATTATTTGCTGTACTATACTTGTATTCAGGTGACCTCTGTTTCCTTCAGCGGATGTGGCACCTACTTCAGTGCCTCCAGTACATCAAATAGCACTCTTGTTTGGGACACCCGATTTATCCCCACAAATACTTCCAAGGATACACGCTTCTTTCGGCCTCTCCATTGCCTAAGTCATAGGTAACTCTTGGCCTGTGCTTGTATTTTGGAGTTTTATATGCACAAGGACTGTATTAAGTATTTTTGTAATAGATTATAGTGCATGTTCTGTAAAGAATAATGAGCAGACACTGAGTTACCATTTGACAATATGGGCCGGTACAATTTATGCCCTCTCAGCTTATGCCTTGTCACCAGATGCATGTGAAAGCCAACACTCTTAACAAGTAGAGGGCAGTCATCCTATCTTTTGAACATAACCCATGCAAAGTGGAAAAAATCTTTACCTTGTTTATTTTGGCTTTCTGAATTGAAATTTCATACAGTGATAGTACTTCTTCTGGGGACCATGATGTAAATGATGCAAGGTGGTTGCAAAGAGAACCGGTGTTAGTTACTGTCAGTAGTGATGGCAGGTAAGTATACTGCTACCTTACCTGCAACTTTTTTTTTTTTTGGAAATAATTACTTTCAAGTTCCTTTTTGTTGTTCATATAATTCAAACCTTTGTCTGCTGGTTTGATGGATACTCCTTTTAGTTGCCTTTTCTTCTCTTTGTTGATCGATGTTTAATACAAAATACTGGGCAAGGTAAATAGGAATTCAACTGATGCGAAATTCTATAAATGTGTTAATTAAGAAGATAGTGAGTTTTCTTTTCAATACTGACTGATTAAACAAGTTGCAACTAGAGTTGGGGGATCCTGTACCTCACTGGTTTGGTCCTGTATGGGTCAAATCTGGTACTGTTTTTTTGGTTTTTTTTTTTCATGCTACTTAATATGACTTTTTTCTCTTTCCATTTTAATCTAAAGCATGGCTATGTGGGATGTAACCCTGGGTCGACCTTTTCTTAGACGTGCTCTCAGTCACACAAGAAGTGTCAATACAGTAAGGCTAATTGCCCATTCCTTTCCTTTTACATTTTGGCCCTCAGATACTTCTTAGATTTGATTGAATCTTCTGTTCTGTTATGGCAGGTAGATGTGGCTATGAATGATGAATATTTGTGCACAGGAGGGGATGATCAGAAAATTGTCAGTCTCTCTCTCTCTCTCTCTCTCTCACGTGCACGCACACCCAGACACACACACACACACACACGGAGCACACGAAAGAAAGAGCATTAATTTGATTGCCTGCATGTGGTCTAGTAGCTCAGGTGGTAAGAGCACTTGGCTCTCTTCTAAGAGGTCCAGGGTTCAAGCCCGCATGCTTGCGATAGGCTTGGCGAGCCAGCGTAAAAAACTCAGCCATATATACAAGAAATGACCAGGGTCGGGGTGTCATTTCTAGCCTACCCCAACTTGTTTGGGATAAAAGGCTTAGACTTTTTTTTTAATATTATTAATTCACATCGGGGAAAAATATAGTTTGACTTTTCAGAATGTTGAAACCGGGGGTTATCTGCGCAGAAAGAAGTCTGGAGGTCATTGAACTATATAATCTTATGTCCTTGAATCAATTGTCTTCTGTTTATTCCCTGGCAGTAATTGTATTTTGTCCAAATTAGATCATTCTATATCTGTTACAAAACAAATATAGTGAGGCTATGGTACTAGGCGTAGCACCGATTGGTCAGTACAGCTTCAAATCTCAAGCTTTAGGATCCAAACAGAGAGCCGAACCACCATTCGTCTACATTTGGATATCTTGTTAGAAATCAAACTATATATTTTAAAAGGATTTTTGTACTATTATTTTTGATATGGAGAAAACTATTCCAATTGAACAGTTTAAAACATATAAAACCGAAAGGTTCTCTCCCTATCCAGAATAGTAATAATTACCTGAAAGGTTATAAAATTTTGCCTCTCAAAAGATTGTGATTTGCACATCAATTGAGCTGCTAGGATCAACATGGGTAAGCTTGAGATTTGAAGTTTTAGTTTTGGCCAACTGTGCTGTTATGCAGCAATAGCCTCACTCAGCAAACTTAGTGAAATTTTCCCTTCACTTCTCTCTCCATACCTCCTTTTCTATTACATTGAACTGATTCCCTTCTGCACCACAAAAAATGAACTAGTTGAATGAGGAAGTAGAAAAGAGGAGTTGATTCAGAAGGGGGAACAAGAAGAGGTGGGGGTTGATATTGGTTAGGGGAAAGACGAAGTGAATTGAAGGGCACATTTCTTTGACTGCTTTAATGGAATAGAGGGTGCCTTATTAGAACAAAATAAACATCGTCGACTTTTGGAGAAAAAATAAAGTTGCGTGATAGATTCGTACGGTGTGGTATAGTTAGTGGTCTCAGAAGAAATTCACCCTATCGGTGTGAAAATAGGTATCTTCAGACATAGGAATTGTCCCTTGATTACGGAAAGGAAAATACAGGTCTTCTAAAGGCACCTACCTTTTAGGCATTTTTTTTTTATATTTTCAGAAACAAGTGTTTGAAGAATATTGAAGGGGAGAAAGAAATGGGATAGGTGTGAATTTCTTATGATCAGGGTTCTGGGTAATCAAACGATCAACCAATTGAAGTATGGATCACATTTTGTTGTAAACAAGGTGTATACTTTCCTTTCTTTTTTTGCCCAATGTAGTAAGGAATAAGAGTTATCTAATACAAAAGTTGACTCTTATCACCACTCTTACTAGAAATAAGATTCATCTCCGTGTCTCTTTATCTCACTTCCAAGCATAGGTTAGGGCTTGGGGGGTTCAGTGATGGGCGTTTAGGCTAGGTTAAAGTGTTTATCAATTAAGTTTTTTGTTTTGTTTTGTTTTGTATGTATAGTAACAAGTTTTTGCATCTTTGGCAGGTACTATATCACAATAAAAGTGGAAGAGCACGTCTAAATTGGCGTTTATCTCACCCAATGATGGTGAATGACCAATAAGATTATGTATTTATCAACTTGTATCAGTGCAAACCAATCCAAAATGCAAGCCTAACTGCTTAACTTGTTGACAAAAATAGGTATAACTTGAGCAAGTCTGCAAACAGGCACTCCCCGTCCCTAATTAACATAAAAGTAGCCCTGCATCAAAATCAGAAAGGGGAAAAAAAGGTTCCAAAGTTATATTGTCTAAACAGTCTATCATTCGTGTTTGGGCTAATTATATTGAACTTTACAATAACATTTGTTAAAATAAGCTGCCAGTGCAAGTTGGTCCTGTTTAGACGTGTATCCTGGCTACTACATGGATGCAATCAATGAGCTCTAGCTGTTATAGGGGACTATTGACAAGTTCTGTAGATTGGTTAAAAAAATTGTCGTAGTCACAGTATAACAGACAAGGATTAAGGGTCTGTAAAATAGTGGTCTTGTAATACTTTTGCTTCTGATAAATGAAAGTGGTAGGTTTTGTTGACTGCATTGTGGAATCCCAATCGAAATAGCTCTTAAATTATCCAGTATTCAAATACAATGAGAACAATCAACGGGGGGAGACACAGAGAGGTTCTGTTGACTGCATTGTTACAGCAAAAAATCAGTTCTATTTAAGCTTTGACAATCTGGAGGAATGAAGTTGTGTAATGGGCACGTCATCGTTTTGCCATTTGATACAAAAAGGACCTAGGATAAAACTCGAAGCCGGAACTGTGCATTGCCTTAGAGCGTTTCTGCTAAAACTCTTAATTTGCATTGAGATTCGTACTAATGTGGACCTCTAAAACCTCCATCCAATAAATTAAGGCCTTGATCAACAATTCAAAATGCTGCTTTTTTAACGTGGGATTTTTATTTCATTTTATTAGAAATTTTTTTATCAAAATAAAAGGATTTGGCATCATTTGGTAGAAATTTTTATATAATTAAATCCAATTAAATCCTGCGAAATCAATTCAGTCGAAATTCCACCTAGTGGTAATTAGATCTAATCACGAACTTACATGCAAATTGGATCTAATTACCACTGGCTGGCGAGTGGGGGCCCTGTGGTGCGACTTTATATGCAAATGTTTTTAATAGGATTCTCACTTATTCAAATTTATCAATAATTGAATATTGTTTACACGTGTACCTTGTCATTGGTGGACCAGCCGGAATAAAAAAAAAAAAATCTTATAAAATATTATATTACATCAAGCCACACGTTATCCTTCTATCACATTGTAGAATTGTAGTATGTCATTTCTCTATCGAAAGATAAAAAGCACCTCTCAAATAGATGGAAAACACCATCTTATAATCTATCTTTTTTAAAATTGTTTTCTGGGGTATAGAAAAAAGGTGGCAGGTAACTAGCCACTCGCCAGCCAGTTCTCCAATATAAAGAATGAAAACTAAAACCTGGTCCCATGCATGATGCATCCCCCATCTCATTTTTCTCTCTATCTAGTAAACTCTTCTCAACAAAGCTTCATGCAGCTTTACAATATTTTTGGGCTCATGGAAAGCACCTACCAAGGGATGCTACTTGTCTTGCACGCAAAATTCACATCTAAAGCCACCACTCCCACCTGCAATATCCCTTTACTACACCATCCCTCTTCCTTTTTCCCACTCTTTCATTCTCATGCACACAGTACTGGTGGTTATGTTGCAACCGGAAGAAGTACACCGGCGTATAATTCACTCTTGAGCTTGATCTGGAGAAGAAAAAGGGAATACAGTCAATATACAAATCATGGGTTCAATGCAAATGGAAGGAAGATTGCGTGCCTCGCCGCTGCCCGAAACTTCATGCGCATATTTGCTTCAAGAGCTCAAGGTCAATTACTCTCTTCAGCTCTCCTCCTCTGTGTTAATGTGTTTAGTTTTTTTTTCCCCCTTTTGAAATGTTATTATGATGTTTTATAAGCAATTTATTAAGAAATTGGTGCTTGGCAATGTGAACAAATTTACAAAATATAATGTTAATTACTAGGATAAACTTGATATTGAATTTTGTTAAATTCATTCAAATAATAATTTAACCATTTATCAAATGTATGCAAAAGTACAATTGATTAAACCAATATATGATACCTGTTGATCTGACATTCTCAGTTGATTAAACCAATATATGATACCTGCAAGTCATAAACCTAATTAATCATTGGTTGGTAAATTTATTTAGAGCCTAGATTTAGAAGTGCATGTTCTTACCGATATCCTGTTCTGAAAGAATGTAATCCTGTCCAAGTTCTTGGGCACAGTGTTAGTTACAATTCACTTACCACAGGGCCCCACTGGCATTTTTTTTTTCTTTTTAGATCAAGCCCACTGGCACTTAAATCAGACTCTTGGACAAGAAAATCTAGTGGACAGTGGGGCCTTCTTGTCATTTACTAATATGCGCTAATTTAATTTGAGTATATAAAACGGGGATCGATGTGTCCTCTCTCTCTCTATCTTTTCCTGAGCAAGAGGCCAAGAGCAAACAATTTTATATGTACGTATGGTGCCATATAACTATATATGATTAATTATTTATTAATACGCGATCATATATATATATATTGTTGTCCTTAAAGGGGGGCGGCTAAATCAAGTTTTAGCGGAAGCGATTTAAGGTTTTGGACCGGTTTGGTATGAACTACCCTAACACAATTCAATTGGTACCGATTACAAGCAAGCACACAAGCAATTCACAATGCAAGATAATAAAGAGAAAAAGAGAGAGAGAAATTGAACACTCGGTATGATTACGGAGTTCCGACCCGCTAGGAAATGCTAGCCTTAGTCGTACGTCTCCGGGAGTTCCGCTACCACGAAAGGGCGCGCTCCGTTCAATTCCAACAAGAACGGGACTACAACTTCGAACCGAATCACCTCGTCACAAGGACACTCGAGGCGGATCGGCCTAACTCGAATGGCACAACGGCCTCAAAGGAGAAGAGCTCTCAACCTATTCCAACCTACACCTAGCGACAATGTCGGGGCGGTGGTGTTTGAGGCTACTAAATCTCTCAAGATGGTCTAGCTATGAAAAGCTCAAGTGGGAGAGTATCCCTGTGCTCAAAGGCTCAATTCTGGTCTAATTTTGCAAGACTGGGCTCTTTCTAGAGAGAGAACAAGGGGTGGATATATATAGGGCTCGAAATGAGCAGTTCCCCAGCAAAAACAGGCCCCAGCGTTGTACAACGCTGAATAGCGTTATACAACGCTGGAATATGACCGTTGTAAATTCTAACGGCTCTTTAATATAGCCGTTGGTCTGTCAGAGCGTTGTGCAACGCTATTTGCCGTCGCACAACGCAGGAGTGTAAAATCAAAGGAAAGCTCCGACAATTCCGTTGGAAATTGTCAGAGCGTTGTTTGCCACTGAATGGCGTTACACAACGCTAAAGGGAGACAAAAGGAACAACTCTGACAGATTCAACAGAGCGTTGTACAACTCTATATGCCGTCACACAACGCTAACGTTATCCAACGCTAAAAGGCGTTGGGTAACGTGTCCAGAGACTTTTGCATGTAAAAACAGCACAGCTAACTTGGGATTTTTGTGGCGTTGTGCAACGCTATATGGCGTTGCACGATGGTACTCAGGAAAATTTCCAAGTTTCTTAACTGCAGCGTTGTACAACTCTACTGAGCGTTGTACAACGTTGTGAATCAGCGTTGCCTAACTCTATATAGCGTTGTGCAACGTTGATTCACAAAAGTATGAATTTAGCTGTTCTGGCGTTGTGTAACTCTATATAGCGTTGTACGACGCTAGGTTACAGAAAACAGGATTTTGCTGGTTTATTGAGCTTTTCGCTATCTAGACCATTTCAAGGATTAACAAAGACTAAAGTATACCTTCTATCCTAGTCTAAACTAGCCTACAAGCTCTCTAAAGACTTGATCTTGATCTTCCTTAAAGCTTTTATCCAAGTCCTCATAAATTGTATCTTCTTCCTATAAAACTCAAAGAAGATTGTTAAATGCCAAATGATATTGTTTTGCAATCGACAAACCTAGAGACGTTTAGTACAACAATCTCCCCCTTTTGACGATTTGCAAAACAATATCATTAGTAAAGCGATTAAATTTTGGCATTTCACAAGCTTTACTACAACTCTCCCCCTTTTTGTAAATCGACAAAAAGTGAAAATTGTAGCAAGCTCCCCCTAAATTTATGGCTCCCCCTTAATTTTGGAGAAAAGGAGTAGGAGAACCAATTTAGAGCACTACACAAAGTAGTGTGACCAAATTTAACCTTTCAAACAAAAATAAGATAAAAAAAAAAAAGGCTCCCCCTAAAGATTTGGCTTATAAGACCGGGGGATAACTTGGTATTTAGGCCACATTGGTTACCATACCACAAGTTGTACCACTAGAGGTACAAGCTTTTGGAACCCACTTACTTTTGGACTCACCATTTGGTTTCCTAAGTTTGCATTCCAACGAGATATGACCTTTTTGACAACAATAGTTGCAATAAGCATTGGTTGGCTTAGGCATGGTAGAACCTTTGACAAAATGGGAATAGTAGTGGGCTCTAAGGTATTCGGCCTTCTTCTTAGGATCATTGGATGAGGCATTAAAATCCTTTTTGCGATCCTTTTGGAAATTTTGGGAAACATTCTTTTTATGCCCATTGGATTGAGCTTTGGGGTTTTGAGAAGAGTATTGCTCTTTAAATTCATAAAACCATCCATCGGGTCCTCTAAAATAAATTTTATTGGACGCCTTTGGAACAAAAACCTTCTTTTCTTGATTTTGCAAATTCTTTTCGTTTTGCACTCTAGTGTTTCTAGGTTTTCTTTGGTACATATGTGCATGACCACGAGAATTCTTAGGTTTTTGAAATTGTGTGTTTTGAGCAACATGTTTCCCATTTTTGTATGACAAGTTCTTTTTCTTGGTTTGATAAGGCTTTTGGTAACCAAGACCGGACTTGTCATGAGGCTTTTGACCTTTGAAAAGGTTTTTCAAATCCGTTTTAGGAGCTTGAGCTAAAATCGGTTTTTCAAGTTGTTTTTCAAGTTGTTTTTCAAGCTCCTTAATTTTAGCCTCATACTCACCCATCTTAGAAGTAAGCTCATCTACCTTGGTTTTTAAAATTTCTATGGTATCGACTTTCCTAACCAAGGCATCATGGGTAGCATCAAGAATAGAGTTCAACCTATCACAATCAACACATTTGGTTGAACAAGTTGGTTCATCATCACTCTCACTATCACTACTACTAAGAGATTCATTGAGAGGAAGATATACCTTAGGAGAGCATGTCTTTGGTGAAGTTGATGGAGTGGAATGATTTGAAAGAATCGAGGATTCCATCTCTTTGGCAATGAATGCATGTTCTTCGTAGTTGTCCGAATCGGATGTACATGGATCGAGCTCCGAATCCGTGTGGACTCCTCCCATTCGGCTTCCTTCGAAACAACTCAAGATGGCTCTCCATATGTCCCTAGCTATATCAAAATCGCAAGCAAGTGTGCTACCAATTGATTCATGTACCGAGCTTAGGATGACATTGACCGCATAGTCATTGTCCTCCTTTTCCCTCAAGGCCTCGGTGGTAAACTTGTTAGTATTTGGTTTAAATCTAGATTCATTTGCCACAATATACCAAACACCCATGCTTGTGAGGTAGCTAACCATACCATTTTTCCAAATAGAGAAATTTGTGCAAGTATGGTCCAATTTACCCGGTTTTTCTACAATTCTAGCCGCCATGATCGAAAACCGAGATTAAGAATAGCTTAATCGAGGTTCCCGCTCTGATACCACTTTGTTGTCCCTAAAAATAGGCCTAGAGGGGGGGTGAATAGGCACAAAACGAATTTCTAAACCGGTATGGTCAATATTCGGTTCAATTCAAACTTGGTCTAATACAAACAATCAAAGCACAAGCAATTCAATTCAAGCAAGATAATAAAGAGAGAAAGAGAGAGAGAAATTGAACACGCGATGTATTACGGAGTTCCGACCCGCTAGGAAAAGCTAGCCTTAGTCGTACGTCTCCGGGAGTTTCGCAACCTCGAAATGGGCGCGCTCCGTTCAATTCCACACGAACGGGACTACAACTTCGAACCAAATCACCTTGTTACAATCACTCTCAAGGTGGATTGGCCTAACTCGATTAAACAATCTCAAATGCACAAAGGATAGAGGCTCTAACCAAATCACTCAACTAATCTAGCAATTAACACTAGTGGATTGGTTTAGCACACTCTAATCTCAATGATTTTGCTAAAATAATGCTCAAACACAAGAGAGTATAATGTCTAACTGGTTGGAGCTCAAAAGGGAGGAGTTTCAAAGGTTTCAAAAGTGTCTGAACAGTTCCAAGGGGCCCCATATTTATAGAGGGCGCCAACAGCTCCAAAGACCAGTCAAAACAGACTCTGGCGTTATACAACGCTATATGGCGTTGTACAACGCTGAAATAGCCGTTGAAAAATCAAACGGTCACAGACAATAACGTTATGAGTTGTCAGGGCGTTGTGTAACGCTGTATAGCGTTGCACAACGCTTTAGCAGAATCCAAAGCAGAACCTCGACAGTTCCGTTGGAACTTGTCAGAGCGTTGTGTAACGCTAGGTAGCGTTGCACAACGAAGTCAAGAGGAGAACAAGGCAGGACTGACAAACTCAAACAATATTGTCAGAACGTCATACGACGCTGACTGGCGTCACACAACGTCGCCGTTGCACAACGCTAGTCAGCGTTGCTCTACGCGACCAGGGCGGAAAAGCGAAGTTTGAGCGAATTTTAGAGCGTTACACAACGCAACAATGTATGGAACATGGCATCATGCATGCAGCATCGATGCAGATCGATGTCTGAGCAATGCAGAGACGCCTGCTGCATACTGCGTTGTACAACGCTGAGTGGCGTTACACAACGTAGTGGTGGAAAGGTTGTGTAACGTTACTTAGCGTTGCACAACGTTCTGACAAGGGGAAAAAAGATTTAACTGGTTTAAAAACAAATGAACTAGCGTTGCACAACGCTACTGAGCGTTGTGTAACGCTGTTCCAACCTTGTCAGAGATTTTGCAATTTAAAATCGAATTAACTCAGCGTTGTGTAACGGCCACTGGCGTTGTATGACGCTGGACAGAAAAACTGAGCATTTTACCAGCAAATTGATTGAGATTAGTTTAGAGATTAATTAAACCTTAATTATTGACTCTAACTAGACCAAAGCAATCTCTTGAAGCTCCAAACTAAGTGCCACACTTGCTTTAATCCATTCTTCAATAAATTTAGCTATAAAACACTAAAGAGAGATGTTAGTTCAAAGGTTTCGGTGTTGTTTTGCAAATCGGCAAATCGAGAGAAAATGTTTAACCAACAATCTCCCCCTTTTGCCGAGTTGCAAAACAACACCTAAGGTATATTTGGGACTTGATACAACAAGGCGGAATAACCCAAATTACCTAATTCTCCCCCTTTTTGCAATTAGGGAAAAGAATACCCAAAATGCCCTTGATGACAAACCATAAGAATCCTCCCCCTTTCGAAAAGAATTTGGCCACTAAGTTCATTTGATTAGGGGTATCTAACAAGGTTTAAAGAGGGCTTAAACTAACAATTGTATACCATGCATGCATAATAAAGGAGAAAGGCTAAAAATAACACCATTTAGCACAAACAAAAGACATTAATACATAACATAATTCATTAAAAAACAAAACATCATTCACGCAATATCCATACAACAAACCAAATCCATTTAGCATAACTAAGACACTCAAAACAACGAAAAATCACAAACGAGAGACGAAAGGCAAAGAAACTACGAAAATCAAAAGTCCAAATAAAGATAAAAAGAGGACTAAGGCTTGGAGAGGGTTTGGGCTAGAATCACTCCTCATCATCATCTCCCGCACCACTACCGGATCCTCTTTTGAGATGGAGCTCCATCCTTCCCCAAAGATTGATCATCTCATCCTTGAGATGAGTGATCGAGGCATCGGTCTTGGCTTGGTAAGCGGTCAAGTTTTCTTCAATTGTGTTGAACCGCGTGTCAATGTGAGTGGTCAAGGCGGCGAATTTGGCATCAAGGTAAGCATGGAAGTCTTGCGGTGCGCCTTGACCCTCCACCCGTCCGCCGGGCACATGCAATGGTTCATTGCCTATCTCTTCATATTGGTTTATAGTGGCATTGGGCCGGAAGAGGTAGTTGTTGCGGTGGAAAGGACCGGGCACAATGGAGTCATCATCTTGGGCCACCCATCCGGTAACATTGAGAAATGCCATGAGATTTTCGGGAGTGGCAATGGCATTCTCGGGCACGGGTTCGCCCCAAAGGGGTGTGTCATGAGGGATGCCGTTTTCGATAAGAATAGATTGGATGATGTGGGCATATGGAAATGAGAAGCGAGAAGAGGTATCGACCCGTGCCATATGAGCAAGCATGATATAAGGGAGATTCACCTTTTGATTCATCTCAAGGAGAGACCGAAGGAGAAACACGGCAAATTGCTCCACATTTGTTTTGATTGTTGCCTTCGGAGTGATGATATTGTTGATGAAGAGGAAGAGAAGGCGGTGCAAAGCCGGGAGCTCGGTGGCGGTGAATTGACGAGCGGTGTAGTTCCTCCAACAATAAAAGAATCGGTGAAATTCATCATAAGGAGGCAACTCACGTGGCCAAGTAGCATGGATGTAAATCTCCAAGTTGTCATTGTCGAGGCTAAGGAGATTGGCCAATGTTTGCTCGGTGATGGAGATGTGGCGACCGAGGACATAAGAGTTGGCGGTTGGGTGGCCCTCGGTCCACGTCATTGTGAGATTGGCATAGAAGAGCTTGATCAAAGACGGGTTGTATGGTTGAGAATGTGCGAGAAGACCCGCCATGTTCCAATATTCGATCCTTTCCTTGATCCAAGTTAATTCTCTTGGATTCAAAAAGTATACCCCATACGGGTGCTCGAAGTAGAAGCACTCGGAACACTCGCGATTGACATCGCGGTATTGGCAAAAGTGCATGTATGAGACCGAGTCCTTGAAGAGGTAATTGTTGGAGGATGAGAGGGTCCAATCCACGGGTACCGGGGGTATATCCATTGGGATCGGTTGATCGGTTTGATCGGTTTGAACCGGTGGGTTGGAGGAGGAAGCGCCCTTGGGGTTGCGCTTAGACCGTTTGTTGGTTGCGGTTTTCGGTGCCATTGAAAAATGAGAGAGAAAGGATGAGGCTAAACCTTTAAATTGAAGAGCCGGAGAGGGTGAGATGGCCTTGGAGAGCACAGAACCGAAGCCGATCGAAAATCCGACGGTCGGATCGCCGGAATTGACGGTGATGGCGGTGGCTAGGGTTTCGGTGGATTGAGGGATAGAGAGAGAGATAGAGAAAATTGAGGGTATGAGAGTGGAGAGGAGAGAGAGAGGAGTATTTTGGTGGTATTGGTTGGAGTGGAGAGAGAGAGTTGAGAGAGTATTGAGAGAGAGAGATGAAGGGGTGTGAGTTGGAGAGAAAGAGAGAGAAAATAGAAGGGGCTCGGATTTGAGAGAAAATAGGAAGAAGAAGAAGAAGAGGTGGGGTCGCAACAGTTAAAAAACGCGTCCACCGTTACTTAACGCCAAAGGGCGTTGTACAACGCAGAAGTCAAAACAGCGAAAAATGAGCAGAAACTGACTGCTCCGTTGTATAACGCTGAGTAGCGATGGGTAACGCTACCACCAGCGTTGTGCAACGTTAAAGGGCGTTGTACAACACTAAAGCCAAACAAAATAGAAAATAAAATAAATAAAATAAAAAAATAAAACAACGTCTTACAACGGTGAACAGCGTTGTACAACGGTAAGTAAAAAGAAACAGAAAGGCGTTGTACAACGGTGATCAGCATTGTATAACGTTGAACTCGACAAATTTTTAAAATTCAGCGAAGGAAAAAGAAAATACAAAGCCAGCGTTGTACAACGATAGTCAGCGTTGTGCAACGTTACAAGACAAAAACAAACCAGCGTTGTGCAACGGTATGGAGCGTTGTACAACGTTCAACTCGACAGAATTCAAAATTCATTTTAAACTAACGTTACTCTTGCGTTGCACGACGCTGAATGGCGTTGTGTAACGCCAGAGTCCAGAAAACCAGAAAATTCAGAAAATTGAGACAAAAATAGTTAAAAACTTATTTTTCAAGGTTTTCAAAATCAATTTAAACTGAAATAAGCTCCAAACAACAAAGACAACACCATGACATGCATAAATTTAATCTTTGAGTTCAAGCATACCAAGTTTGAACCTAAGTTCAAGATGTTGTTGTGTTGGAAGAGGTTTGGTGAAGATATCGGCGATTTGCTCCTTTGTGTCGATGTAGACCAATTCCACATCACCTTTCTCAACATGATCACGGATAAAATGATGTCGTATCTCTATGTGCTTGGTTCTAGAGTGCAATACCGGATTTTTGGATATAAGGATGGCACTAGTATTGTCACACAAGATTGGTACCTTTTGGAAATCTAACTCAAAATCCCTAAGGGTTTGCATCATCCAAAGAAGTTGGGTACAACAACTACCGGCCGCTACATATTCCGCTTCCGCGGTGGAGAGAGCAACCGAAGTTTGCTTGCGACTAGACCAAGATACAAGTGAACCACCAAGAAATTGGCAAGTTCCACTAGTACTTTTGCGGTCCATACGGTCACCGGCAAAATCGGCATCGGTATAACCTAACAAGTCTAGTTCGGTTTGTCTACCATACCAAAGACCTAGGTTTTGAGTACCCTTGACGTATCGCAAGATACGTTTTACCGCTTTGTGGTGAGACTCCTTAGGATTGGCTTGGTACCTAGCACATAGACATACGGCATACATAATATCCGGCCTACTAGCCGTGAGATAGAGGAGGCTACCGATCATGCCCCGATAGAGAGTTATGTCCGTAGGCTTGCCTTTCTCATCCGCATCGATATTCGCACTTTTGCCCATGGGTGTGTCTAAACTCTTGCTATCTTCAACACCGAATTTCTTCACTAACTCCTTGGCGTATTTGACTTGGTTCACAAAGATACCATCCTTGAGTTGTTTGATTTGAAGCCCCAAGAAGAAAGTGAGTTCTCCCATCATGCTCATCTCAAATTCACTACTCATCAAAGAAGAAAACTCTTGGGCAAGAGTTGCATTAGTAGAGCCAAAGATAATATCATCCACATAAATTTGCACAAGTAGCAAATGGTCATCTCTTTTCTTAGTGAAAAGAGTTGTATCCATTTTGCCTCTACTAAAGCCATTGTCTAGAAGAAAGGTACAAAGTCTACCATACCAAGCTCTAGGAGCTTGCTTTAAACCATACAAAGCTTTGTGAAGCTTATACACATGGTCCGGTTTGAAATGGTCAACAAAACCGGGTGGTTGTTGGACAAAAACTTCCTCATCTATCCAACCATTTAGAAAAGCACTCTTGACATCCATTTGGAATAGGGTAAAGCCTTTGTTAGCGGCAAAAGCCAAGAGCATTCTAATGGATTCAAGACGAGCAACCGGTGCAAAGGTCTCCTCAAAATCAATACCTTCTTGTTGCTTGAAACCTTGTGCAACCAAACGGGCTTTGTTTCTAACCACAATACCATCCTCACTTAGCTTGTTTCTAAAAACCCATTTGGTACCAATAACTTGCTTACCTTTTGGTAATGGTACAAGTTCCCAAACTTGATTTCTCTCAAATTGGTTCAACTCTTCTTGCATGGCAACAATCCAATTTGGGTCAACATTTGCCTCTTTAAAAGATTTTGGTTCAAGTTGAGAAACAAAGGCACAATGACCAATAGTTTGGTGCAAACTAGACCTAGTCCTAACACCTTCCCTAGGGTCACCTATGACATTAGTAAGAGGATGAGAGGAAACTTCTCTAAGCACTTCGGGAGGCTCATGAACCGGTTGAGGAGACGGTTGAGGTTGAGGATCATCATGAGGCATTTCATTTTGAGTTGTGTCTAAGATGCCCTCCTCATGAGTCTCTCCCCCTATCAAGATGTCATCAACCCGGTTCAAAGGCTCCTCAATAATCACCGGTGGTTGTGCTTGAGGTTGTGACTCAATTTCTTGTGTAGTTTCTTCCATTTGTGTACCTACAATAGAATTACCTTCCTTGGATTCCTCAAGGACTTTTTCATCAAATTTGACATTAATGGACTCAATAACTACCTTTGAGTTTGGCAAATAGACTCTATACGCTTTGCTTGTGGTTGAGTAACCAACAAAAATACCGGGCAAAGACTTGGCATCAAACTTGGTTACTTTAGGAGACTCATCAAGGACAAAACATTTGGAGCCAAATACACGGAAATAGGATATATTAGGAGTATGACCGAACCATAATTCAAAAGGAGTTTTCTTGAGTTGAGAACGAATGCATGCACGATTTACTACATGACATGCCGTATTTACCGCTTCGGCCCAAAGAAATTTGGGTACGGCAAATTCATGTAGCATGGTGCGTGCTAATTCTTGTAAGGTTCGGTTCTTCCTCTCCACTACACCGTTTTGTTGAGGGGTGCGTGGAGCGGAAAACTCTTGTTTATATCCTTTTTCTATGCACAATTCATCAAATTTAGCATTTTCAAATTCCCTTCCATGGTCACTACGAATTCTAGAGATTTTCAACCCTTTTTCGTTTTCAACCCGATTGCTAAATTTAACAAAATGGTCAAATGCTTCTTCCTTGTGAGCAAGAAAGAAAACCCAAGTAAAGCGACTATAGTCATCTACCACCACAAAGACATACCTTTTCTTACTTATACTCAAGACATTGATTGGTCCAAACAAATCCATATGAAGCAATTGCAAAGGTTGAGTGGTTGAGATGATCTCTTTGGTTTTGAAACTAGACTTGGTTTGCTTGCCTTTCATGCAAGCTTCACACAACCCATTTAAGTCAAGTTTATGTGATGGAAGACCACGGACAAGTTTCAATTTCACAAGTTTCTTAATGGAGTCTAGGGAAACATGACCAAGTCTTCTATGCCATAACCATGAACCGGTAGCTATGGCACTAAAGCATTGTTCACCATTTGTGAAGTGATCAAAGTTTAAGTAATAGACATCCTTTTTCCTTTGTCCCGTGTAAACAAGAGAATTATCCGAAATTTGATGCACAAAACAAGAGGAGTGATCAAATTTCAAATAATATCCCGCATCACATAATTGGCTCACACTTAAAAGGTTGTAGTTGAGACCATCCACAAGGTAAACATTAAAAACCGTTAAATTTTGGTTTCCAACCGAGCCTATACCAATAATAGAGCTCTTCCTAAGATTATTACCAAAAGTAACCTCACCACCATCAAAAGGTTCAAGTGTCTTGAAACAAGATTCATCACCCGTCATGTGATGTGAACAACCACTATCTATGATCCAAGCACTTCTCTTGAATGATGATAACAAACAAACCTACAAGAATGCATATTAGTTAGAAACAAACAACTAATATATTCTTGTAATCTCTCCCCCTTAAGATTTGACAAAAATAACCTTGGGGAAAGAAGATGGCTAACTAAGCCACACTCGAACCACTTCCACCAATCAAAACGGATGTGGAAGTGACTTTAGGAACCCAAATCATGTTAATTGAACCGGATGTATGATTTGCTTTCCTAACTTTGCATTCTAGTGTGACATGACCATTCTTACCACAATAGTTGCAACAAGCACAAGTTGGCTTGTTTACTTGTGAACTTTCTCTAACAAAATGGGTTTGAAAATGACGCCTAAGCTCCATGGCCCTAATCTTTGGATCCTTAGAAAAAGTGTATGATTGAGAGTTTCTCAAAATTGGTTTTTGAAAATTCCTTTTGTTTTGTTGAGAGACTTTTCGATTTCCCCCATTGGTTTGAGGTCTAGTGTGTGTTCTATTCCTATTCCCACCATTGTTTTGAAAAGGATGAAAACACCCATCGGGTCCCTTGAAATACAAGTTGTTTGGGCCCCGATTGTTTTGGAAGTTCTTTTGAGGTCTTTGAGACCCATTTCTATTCCTACCAAAATTCTTTTGAGCACCATTTTGAGAGCCAACAAAATTCTTTTGCCCTTCCCCGTGTGTGTTCCTAACATTGGTGCTCTTGTGATAAAGTCTCTCATTTTGTGTTGGGCTTGACATGGTTCTTGGTCTAGAAAAGGATTGATTCCTCTTTTTGAAGCCAAGACCCGTTTTGTCATTGGGTTTTTGTCCCACAAACATTTTATCAAGATTCATCTTGGTGCTATGAGAAGCACTAGACGAACTTGAAGCCCTTTCATTTTTCAAAACATTTGTCTCACTCAAAGGAGTTTGACATTTTTCACAAACATTTGGTTTTTCAAAACTTTCAATCATACCCTTATACCTTGTCACCAAAGATTCAAGATCATGCACCTTAGTCGTCAAAAGACTAATTTGCTCTTTTTGACTAGCAATAGTCTTAAGAGACTCATCAAGATAATCATTCAACCTATCAAATTGCAAGTTTGCATCATCATTCAAGCTCAAGTCATTCTCACTATCACAATCGCTATCACTACTAGAGAATGAGTTTAGAAGTACCTCATTTGTGACCTTGGGCACTTCAATGGCAATTGTGAATGGTTCCTCTTGAATAGTCGTTGGAGCTTGTGTGAGAGTCGATGTAGAGGATGATGCTTCATCAAGGCTAGCTTTGCTCAATGGATGCACATAGATTTTGCCTCGGTTGAACTCGTTGAAGACCTCCTTCACCAAGTCATCTAGGTCGTCATCCACCGGCATCACCACATCATTCACTTGAGCCACAAGAGCAAGGTTGTCGAAGTCGCACTCGGATTCCGAATCGGATTTAGAGGATGAGCTCGAATCGGAATCATTGTCCCAAGTGGCTTGCATGGCTCTCTCACCCTTCTTCTTGCTCTTGTAGTGTCCCTTCTTGGACTTGAACCGGCCATCACCTCTTCTCTTGCCACCGTCTTCCTTGTCCTTCTTCAAGTGAGGGAAGAGCTTGAAGCAAGAGTACATGGTATGACCTTCTTTTTGGCACACGAAACAAAGAGCTCTTTCGTCATTCTCAACCCTTTCTTTGTTGAACTTTCCCTCAAAGATCATGATGGCTCGAAACATCTTTGAGAGAACGGCTCCTTGCTTGTCCTCATCAAGGTCGATGATGCCTTTGGCCTTGTCACTTGAGTGGCGGTGTCTCCCTTGGTGGTTGTCATTGTGGCGGTTCTTGGAGGGAGATGCCTTGTTGTCATTCGCCGCCAATGCCACGGTCTTGGGCTCATACTTCAACTCTCCAAGTTGCTTAAGCTTCTCCTCCACGCACCGGTAATGAGTATAGATGATCTCCGGTGTGAGGTTGTTGTGGGACCTTTGTTGTGTCTCAAGAGTCGAGATGAGAGTGTCGAATTGAGGTCTTCCCACCAAAGCCCTAAGCAATCTTCCTATAACACGACTATTAGAAAGGGTCTCTCCTATGTTAGTGAATTCATCGAGCAATTGTATAAACCGAGTATACATCTCCTCGATGCATTCACCTTCCCTTATGCGGAAATTATCCAATCTAGACTCTAACTCGAATTGTCGAGAGCTTTTGATTAGAGAATTTCCCTCATAACGGTTCAAGAGAGAAACCCACATTTCATGTGCACTAGTAGAACTACCAAAAATTGCCGCTATGGACTCATGTACCGAATTTAACAAGACATTCACGGCATTATCATTCTTGGTCCTAATGGTCTTAGAGGCATGGGTTTCTCTACCTTCACTATCACAAATTGGTGTGTATGGCTTATCAACAACCTCCCAAAGGTCAATCAAGTTAAGGTATACAACCATACATCTCTTCCAATAACGAAAGTTCTTGCAAGTGGAACCAAACTTGTCCGGTTTTTCTATCACCCTAGAGGCCATGAATCGAGGTTATCTACCTAACAAGATGGTCAAAAGATAACCCCTTCTCTGATACCACTTTGTTGTCCTTAAAGGGGGGCGGCTAAATCAAGTTTTAGCGGAAGCGATTTAAGGTTTTGGACCGGTTTGGTATGAACTACCCTAACACAATTCAATTGGTACCGATTACAAGCAAGCACACAAGCAATTCACAATGCAAGATAATAAAGAGAAAAAGAGAGAGAGAAATTGAACACTCGGTATGATTACGGAGTTCCGACCCGCTAGGAAATGCTAGCCTTAGTCGTACGTCTCCGGGAGTTCCGCTACCACGAAAGGGCGCGCTCCGTTCAATTCCAACAAGAACGGGACTACAACTTCGAACCGAATCACCTCGTCACAAGGACACTCGAGGCGGATCGGCCTAACTCGAATGGCACAACGGCCTCAAAGGAGAAGAGCTCTCAACCTATTCCAACCTACACCTAGCGACAATGTCGGGGCGGTGGTGTTTGAGGCTACTAAATCTCTCAAGATGGTCTAGCTATGAAAAGCTCAAGTGGGAGAGTATCCCTGTGCTCAAAGGCTCAATTCTGGTCTAATTTTGCAAGACTGGGCTCTTTCTAGAGAGAGAACAAGGGGTGGATATATATAGGGCTCGAAATGAGCAGTTCCCCAGCAAAAACAGGCCCCAGCGTTGTACAACGCTGAATAGCGTTATACAACGCTGGAATATGACCGTTGTAAATTCTAACGGCTCTTTAATATAGCCGTTGGTCTGTCAGAGCGTTGTGCAACGCTATTTGCCGTCGCACAACGCAGGAGTGTAAAATCAAAGGAAAGCTCCGACAATTCCGTTGGAAATTGTCAGAGCGTTGTTTGCCACTGAATGGCGTTACACAACGCTAAAGGGAGACAAAAGGAACAACTCTGACAGATTCAACAGAGCGTTGTACAACTCTATATGCCGTCACACAACGCTAACGTTATCCAACGCTAAAAGGCGTTGGGTAACGTGTCCAGAGACTTTTGCATGTAAAAACAGCACAGCTAACTTGGGATTTTTGTGGCGTTGTGCAACGCTATATGGCGTTGCACGATGGTACTCAGGAAAATTTCCAAGTTTCTTAACTGCAGCGTTGTACAACTCTACTGAGCGTTGTACAACGTTGTGAATCAGCGTTGCCTAACTCTATATAGCGTTGTGCAACGTTGATTCACAAAAGTATGAATTTAGCTGTTCTGGCGTTGTGTAACTCTATATAGCGTTGTACGACGCTAGGTTACAGAAAACAGGATTTTGCTGGTTTATTGAGCTTTTCGCTATCTAGACCATTTCAAGGATTAACAAAGACTAAAGTATACCTTCTATCCTAGTCTAAACTAGCCTACAAGCTCTCTAAAGACTTGATCTTGATCTTCCTTAAAGCTTTTATCCAAGTCCTCATAAATTGTATCTTCTTCCTATAAAACTCAAAGAAGATTGTTAAATGCCAAATGATATTGTTTTGCAATCGACAAACCTAGAGACGTTTAGTACAACATATATATATATATATATGAGGATGGCTAATGTGCCATAGATGGCACAGAGGGTCCCGTGCCATAGAGTCGTTTTTCGAGATCCAAAATTCAAATGCTCAATTTGAACCATCCAAGTTATTCACCACATTAAAATATCATTGGAGACCAAATTTTACATTTTTTCGAATTTTTCTGCTATTTATTATGATATTTTTAAAAAACGTTATAATTGGAGTATTTCAGACCCTCCAATTTGAACATATCAAAATAAATACCAAAAAAATTCAAAAAAATGTAAAATTTGGTCTCCAATGGTATTTCAATATGCTGATCAATTTGAACGGTTTGGATTGACCGATTGAATTTCAGATCTTCAAAAAATGACTCAAAAAAGGCATCTATGGCATTGCCATCTATGGCACTTTATCCTACCTCTATATATATATATATAGAGAGAGAGAGAGAGAGAGAGAGAGAGAGAAAGCCTTCAATCAAAGCGCTTTGACCGGAGTCCCAGTTAAACCCCGTCAGATCTCAATTTTGAAAGTTCAAACGACCGATCCGAACAGTCAAATATGATCTCCTTGCCAACCAAAATTTTCATTTTTTTGAATTTTTTAAGTATTTTTTTCGGATTTTCAAAAATCGTTAATCTAATTTGTTCTGAACCCTACAAAAATTGCTGTTTTTGAAAATCTGAAAAAAATACTTAAAAAATTCAAAAAAATGAAAATTTTGGTCAGCAAGGAGATTTCAATATGAAGATCATATTTGACGGTTCGGATCGGTCGTTTGAACTTTCAAAATTGAGAACCGACGGGGTTTATCAAAGCGCTTTGATTGAATCCATTCTATATATATATATATATATATATATATATATATATACACTAAAGCATACTCCAGCATACAGATCAAACCCGTATGCTAGAGTCGTTTCTCAAAATCTAAAATTCATACAGTCGATCCAAACCGTTCAAGTTGTTCTCCATGTAAAAATATCATTCAAGACTAAATTTTATATTTTTTCGAACTTTTTTGTTATATATTATGGGGCCGTTTGGATTGCTTAGGAATTTGGAGAATTTGGAGAAGTTGTAATTTCTAAGAATAAATTTATTGGGAAGTGTGTAATTTTGTGAAGAGTTTGGATTGTTTATAATAAATTTATGGTAGGAAGATGAAATTTCCCAAAATCCCATGGGGATCCAAACGGCCCCTATGCTATTTTCAAATTGAATGGTCAGAAATACTCCTTTACAACTCCCTTATAGTGTTTTTCTTAAATAACATAATATATAGCAAAAAAAATTCGAAAAAATATAAATTTTGGTTTCCTAGGAAATTTCAATATGGAGAACAATTTGAAATGTTCGGATCGACTGTATGCATTTTAGATTATGAGAAACAACTCCAGCATACGGACTATCTGTATGCTGGAGTATACTTTAGCCAATCTCTCTCTCTCTCTCTCTCTCTATATATATATATATATATATATAGCCTCCTTTTTTATTTTTATTTTTTGAGAAAAGATACATGTGTTTTGGTATGTTTGGTTGGATGTGAAGTTAGTGGTTGGAGTGAAGTTAGAGATTGTGAAAAGTTAGTGCTAACTTAAAGTTAGAGAATATTATTTGGTGTTGTATATTGAAGATAGAGATGAAGAGAATGAATAAAAATTTAATTAATTAATTTCTGTAACTAAATTAAATTTAAATAATTATAACTATAATAAAAGAACAAATATAATTAAAGTTCATATAATAATAATAATTATTATAATAATTATAACAATAATACAATTATTATTATGCAATTATATCATTTATTAATTTTCTTATTATTGAGATTATGATTACATGAATAATATATGACACAACTTTTGCAAATAACAATAATTATCATATTGATTGTAATTATGATTATCATTAATAATATGATTAAATAATTAATGCATTAATTATTTTACTTTATAATTATAATCATAATTAATGTTTTATTATAATATTAAAATATTATATTTTATTATTATTAATCATAATGAAATCATAAACTTTGTAGAAAGTTTGTTAACTCGGTGTTTTAGTATTTTTTTGTGAGGTAGTAAATCAGGGAAAATTAGCACTCACTTAGACTAACCTTGTACGTCTGGTAAAATACCAACTTAAAATTAGAATTACTCCGATTTGGAGTGAAGTAGTGAACCAAACATGCAAGTTGAGTGAAATCCATTCTAATCAATCGGAATGGAAAAAGATGAAGATGCTAGCCGGACTGTTGTGAGCACAGAGGCAATCAAACCGCCGAGGCTAGAGGATGCTGGTCTCGAAGACTGCGCTCTCCCGTTGGAATCCATACTGGAGGCCTTCTCCAAAGCGGCCTCCGTCTCCTCCATTTCTCGCTTCTCCCACTCCCTCGACGACGACGCTGAAGATGATGAAGAAGAACATAAAGTATCAGTTGTCGACCCGACCGAAGATAGAGGAGAGCGATCTCCAGTTGAAGTTGTTAAAAGAGAAGAGAAGCACGAAGAAGGGGATTCAACTGGAGCCGACAGTTTACTCATGAGAACTGGAGAAGAAGAACACGCTAAATCAGAGGAGAAGAAATTAGGGGAACTAAGGATGAAACCCTGATTAGATTTGAATCTTGCTCGTTTTCATTTTAGTTATGTATTTTTTCCTGGTGTTAATTAGAACTGAGAACATTTAATTAATTTAGTTGTTACTGAGATGTTTGAAATTGTGTATGTAATAATGTGGTGTGCAAGTGATGATTGCAGTTCATAAACACTAGAAAGATATTTGGAATGATTTTTTGATTTGAAATTGCAAACAGATGATATGGGACGAAGTGGGGTATGAGGTAGAAGAGAGAGAAAGAATACTGGAAGAGCTAGAAAGAGAGTGTACAGAGGTGTACAAAAGAAAGGTTGATAGTGCCAACATGGCAAGAGCAAAGCTCCACCAAGCTTTGGCTGAGTCCGAGGCTGAGTTCACCAATCTACTTCTCTCTCTAGGTGAAAGGTCCTTTCCTGGCAGAGTAAGAATGTTACATCTTTTGTTTTTATATATCTTCTCACTTTTGTTTGGTAAAAGAAGGGATTAAAATTATATGTCCATTGTTTGTGTGGATTTTGACTGGAAATTCCTGTTAGTGTCCACATTTGATATCTAGTTATCAGCTTCCTGGAGTTTGAAGCTTTGTGCGCAACCTGTAAAAGTTACAAAGATATTCACTTGCTTCGCAGATCCTTGAATCATGCTTGTAATTAATACCATCTTAAATAAATTGTCTTCTGTTGTTGTTTTTTTTTTTTTTATTTGTTCACTAGATTTGTTACAGGAACAACAGCAATCTCAATTACCTAAACATATACATCTCATAAATTAGAAGTTAGATGCTTTTACAAATTGATCCTCAAAAGTGTATTGCCTTGTGGAGCAGCGTGAGAAGTTAACAGGGACACTAAAGGAGCAGCTTAATTCAATCACACCATCCCTTCAAGAGATGCAATTGAGAAAGGAAGCAAGGCTCAAACGGTTCAAGGAGGTCCAAGAAGAGATCCACAAAATTGCTTCAGAAATTGCTGGAAAACCAGATGACCAAAATGAAATTGTTGTAGTGAATGAAGGGGATCTCTCTACGAAGAAGCTTGAAGAGTTCCAAAATGAGCTCCAGAGGCTCAAGAAAGAAAAGGTTTATTTTTAAACTTTTCTACTAAAACATGACAGAATACCATTGGATCACATCCCCATCATTTGGATTTGGAAAGTAGTTATTGAATTTTCAAGTAACAACTAGTAAATACTCATTTAAGTTGCAAATATTAAGATAACCAAAAAATTAACTAAATGTGCTTTCTTAAACTATTTGTAATTCATTAACGAGGCAAAAAATTAGTATTTACTCTTGGTTAGAGATACTGAATTGTCATAAATGCTTGTTGGCATGGGGTGATCAGTGAGTTCACGCCCCCTGCGAGAAGAATGCTGCCATATAAACTGCGGCACTAGTTCTGTGCTGTCCAATCAAAATCCAATTGCACCAATTTAATGGGATCTTTAGGGGAGGGGGATGGTGATCTGGTCGGTTGATTTTGTTCAGACATCCTATGGGTGGTGCTATAGTTTTTATGGTGGGGCTATGAACTCCTTGACCAGTGTGCAATTCCAGCTTTGAGGGATTATTCTATAAATTTACCTGTTATTTGTAGAGGGATAGGGTACGTAAAGTAGAGGATCTTGAAAAGGAAATTCACGAGTTGGCCATTGCAATGGGGACGGAACCTTCCAAGATCATTTCTGACGTGCATCCCAGCTTGTCAGAGGGCGAGAAATCGAAGAACATTAGCGATTCCATTTTAAATATGCTAAGTGTTACAGTGCAGAAGCTAAATGAAGAGAAGCGACTAAGAATGGAAAAGGTCAATGATTAATTCTTTTTATGTCATTTTTGTTGATATTGGTTGTTGAGCAAGAAAAGATGCCCAGCTCTTGAAATATCAGTTTGAACAGATACCATTTCTGCACACTGTAATTTGCAGATACCAATTTTATTATTGATTTACTACCTGTAAATTATTTGTTTGCATATTTTCTTTTAACCAAACTTAGGTATCACTGATTGTGAAATATTTGTAATTTTCCTTATTTTGACATCATTCCTTGCATAATCATTCTATAATAAAACAAAATTAGAAATTTCATTGATAAAAAAAGTTAGGAAAATGCATCAGCAATTATTAATAAGATTATACAAAGTTTCAGATTCAAGGCCTGGAGAAAGTATTGACAAGCCTTTGGGGTATTCTGGACACAAAATTTGAAGAACGGCAGCCGTTCGTACACATCAAGCTTTTTGCTGCTTCGAATTCTCCAATCTTAGTTTTGAGTCCTGGAAGCCTAGCAATTGACAAAATTGAACAGGTAGAGAAGGAAAGACAATTTAATGTTTATCCCCACAAAATTATTGATTTAATCTAATGTAGAAAAAGTAAACCTACATGATTGGTCTTCCACACATAGACCATCTGATATTTTTTCGATTAATCTTTTAGAACTGTTTTGGTTTAGTCAATACTATTTACATGCTACAAATAATAGGTTGAAGCAGAAGTAAAAAGATTGGACCAACTAAAATCATCCAAAATGAAGGAGCTATTCTGGGAAAAGAGGATAGAGGTGGAGGAAATATGCAAAAAATCACACATGGAATTACCCTCTCGGTCTGATATGGATAATATCATGACACTTATAGTATCAGGTGAGCTTATATTACTAAGAGTTGATATAGTTGCTACTTTCTAGTGTAATAAAGAAGGCTATTATTTAGGTCGAAAGAGTTCAATTTCTGAGATTTTGGCCTGTCTATTCCTGTTTTAAGAGAAAAGCTCATATATGTCTGGTTCAAAAGAAGTCAAAAGTCTCATTTCTGACCACATGGCCAAAACTATGTTTGACTAGCTTCAGTCACATTCCCTTGATCAGAATTCAAGCCATAGTACTGTGATTTTTGTTGGACCATAACCATTTGGATGTTTCTTCTTAAAACAAAGTTTTATTATCAATCCTAGTATGCGACCAATTTTGGGTATGTTGTTCCATGATTATGGAATTTAACTGTGGTATATACAAAATTTGTCTAAATTAGCCTTCAGTTAAGCAACTATAGTTTCTACACTTAAATTGACCTTGTCTGTTATTTCTTTTTCTTTTTTTCTCATCCTCTTGAACCTCCATACTTGACAAACATAAATTAAATTAACATGAAATGAAGGGAAAATGGAACATGAAGAGCTCCTGAAAATAATGGAGGAGTACATGTTGAGGGTCCAAGATGAGGCTGTCAGCCGAAAGGAAATAATGGACAAAGTTGAAAAGTGGATTTCATCATGCGATGAGGAGCGCTGGCTTGAAGAATATAGCATGGTACTTGTGCTTATTAATTAAGCCAGTTTTGTCTTGTCTGGGAAAAATATATTATTCTTGTTTAGAAGATTATTAGCCTGAAAATAATCAACTAGCACAAATATTTGGGGTCAGATGTGAACCAACTGGTCTGGATTTTGATTGTCATCTCAGATATTTTTACAATTATCTTCACTAATTTTAGTTTTCAAGGATATTGATACTGGAGTAGATATTTAATTTACAGAAAATTGGTATAAAAATGTAAGGCACAACATTATTTTCTTTATTTTGTTTTTCTTTAAAAGTTTCAAGCAAGACTCTTGAGGATAAGAGGTGGGTAATCAACAATTTTCCACATAATAGCAAGGTACAGTCACTGAAATGTATGAAATGAATACAGGATGAGAAGAGATATTCAGTAAGCAGGGGAGCTCACAAGAATTTAAGACGAGCAGAACGTGCTCGTGTAATGGTAAATAAAATTCCAGGTAATTTTGTAAAATTAAGTAAGATTAGAAGTTTCCTGAAATGATGAAACAGGATTTTATAGCTGAATGGAAATGCAGGGTTGGTTGAAATGCTGGTAACAAAGACCAGGAGGTGGGAAGAAGAACGAAAGAAAACTTTCTATTATGACGAGGTCAGAAAATATAGATCTTCTATATGATTTGTCAATTATGACTGCTGGTTCAAAAAAACAGGATTGCTGTTACATATTTTGGACTGGTAGCACCGCTTGATGTTTAGGTTTATGTTAAAGTACTTAAAACTGATACCATTTAGCTCAAGCCTGGTATAGGTACCCCCAGAAAAAAATGTATAAATGAAAAATTAAAGCAAGCAGGAAGCAAGCTGGTCAGTACCGTGCAGCAATACTTGGTTCTCTGCAATTTGTAATTTGTTTGGGCTGAATTTTGGGATCATTGTGAATACAATTTTGGCCCTGCTGAGTACAAATTGTAGCTAACATTCTTCTCTTTGAGCAATTTATGTATTTTTTTGTTTTAATTTATTAATTCATTGCAGATTCCTCTTTTGGCAATGCTTGAAGAGTATGCTTTGCTAAGGAAAGAGAGGGAAGATGAGAAATACAGACAAAGGGTCAGCAGTCTTAACTTTACTAACTACAAAAATGTAACTTGAAAATTAATGAATAATTTAGAAAAAGCATAACTTCTAAAAAAAAAAATACCACAACAAGAGTTTTAAGTTTTAACAGTGAATATTGTTATTTTTTTTCAATAGAACATGGTAAATGCAGAATTTGGGATGAATGTATACTTAAGTAATGTGTATACCCTATTCATTCAGAATCGATTTAAGCCAACACATGGATTTTTTCTTTTTGTTGCCAGGAGATAAAAAAAGTTCAAGCCCAATATATGAGGGGTCAACCATCTCCTATTTCATCAAGGCCACCTACCAGCGCAAGCCGACCTCCTTCAAGTAGAGGCTTCAATAAACCTTCTAGTTATTCACCAACCTTTTCTAACAAGAGAATTTCTAGTGTCCCTAATAATGTGCCAAGGTCTTCCAAATTGATGCCAACTAAGAGAAGTCTCTTTATCGCAAAAGAAGATAATGCATCAGATATTTTGGTGTTGAATTCGGGCCTACCATCTCCTTGACTTTTTTATAATTTCCTTTTGATTTGTTTTTAACACAGCATATGGTGTGCATTTTTTTATTCTGTAGAAATTAATGTATCGTGTGCTAATATATTTGTTGGCCTTGAAGAAAGAGTAGATCCTGATTTTTCTTTTTTCATTTGGAGTTGGTTTGCTGAAGTTGCGATTGATGTGTAGAACTAGCGTAAGACAATGATTGACTTTATGTATAGAAATACCATTTGTTAATTTATTTCCTTTTCACAGTACATTTTCAAAATACTGCTCTGTTTATATTTGCTTTTGGCGATCCAAAATATTCCTAGGAAATAAAGTTATCTATTACTTGGGAAAAATATTTAGAAAAGAAATGATTGTCATCGTCTAAGAAAGGAATACGGTATCAGGATGCAGATTAATCTGACAGATTATACTCAGGTACTTCAGCTGTTCAAGCTCGGTCTTCTGTTTTGAAAACCGTTTATCATAATTTTTTTTTTCCGATCTTGACAACTCCATACAAAATTTACTGAGAAGAGAGAAATGTCAAGCCAACATAATGGGATACCAAGCAAAAGCACACCTTTCATCGTAGCCGTGCTCGCGTATCACTGCCGATCAGATTTCCGTCCGTGTATCTCTCTGATCATTTTCGTTTAAATCTTTATTGGAAATTCATATACCAACTATGTCAAATAAACGTTCATCTAATTAGTGTCACACCCTGCGCCGACACATCGACACACGGGGCGGGACGGTGGGACGGTATCTTCTGCATCCATCCGACGGCCCGACAACCTACGTCGCAAACAGAAAAAAACAAAACGGATGTCAGCTATAAAGCTCAGTAACCGGTTATTTAACGACGCAGCTTCTCTATATTAGTTGTTAAAGCAAATTAAACATGACTGGATTAATCCACATAACAAATCATACATTTTACGACGATAAAAGAGTGGACCTACAGTTTTGATTAACTCTAGCTTATTTGGAATTTAGTTATTCAAAAGATTAGAACTCAATTTATAAATTAATGTCAATCCTGTCTAGGAGACTTTTAATTGTTTTTATTTAAGAAAAGAGATGAATGTGATTCGGTGTACTTTCATGAGGAATAGCATATAATATAATACGAGAGTATCCACCTTACATAACTCCAACCCTGCGGGAATAATTCCCGTGCCAAATCCACCCTACATGTCTCAATCCTTACTTAGACCTGGGGAAAAGGTCTCGCGCCAAGTCCACCATATTGTATTTCCTGACCGTACCCGTGCTTAATCGATCCTACCCATCGAGCGTATACCTAATGTATAGACACCCGACCCTAGTTGCTTTGCAACCGCTCCTGCCCTCCACCGTGCACTAAGTGGGGACTAGTATACACCAGTACTGGGTTACTACCGCGGAGTTCCGTGGGGTAGTCCGCTTCCACACACCTAATGGTTCCAGCCAGTCCAACCAAAACGAATATATACCAAATGACCGCTAATCCGCCTAGAGGCTGAATAGCCGTGTAGATCAGTATGCGTTGCCCGTGATCGCTATCATAAGGAGACCACCGGCATTAAGCTGGGGTGCAATCTTCCGATAATGGAAATCACAAGTAAAACAACTTAACTACTCGGTCTCATTCTGTTTCACTTTCATCATCCATTTTCTGTTATTCCAAGTCACTTTTATATTTCATAATCAAATTTGCTAGTTCCTATCAAAAGAATAACAAAATCTCAAAAGACATCCACACGTCATAAAAAGACAACCACACACGGGCATACACATGCAAGCAAAGCCAAGCGGTAATCAAATCAAGCAATACGGAACTAATTATAGAGAAGTCCGGTTACCTGACTGAGCGATCCATAGCACAAGCAAATCGGGATGACTATAACTGCGACGTAGAACTCGAATTCCAAATGGCCGACTATTCAAAGCCAAGGTGGTATTCACAGTTTGCTAGGAAGAGAGAGAAACATAAATGATATACGAAATGAAATGAAATGAGACTGTGGTCTATTTATAGTAGAGGTCTGGCTAAAATGGTAAATATTCTAGATTACTTAATGGCTAAGTAAGTAGAAAGAAATTACTTAGCTATTATTTCTGAAAATATTAATACTATTTATAAAAATAACTGAGCCTATTTATAAAGATATTAATTATCAGAAATTATTTATATAAATATTGATTACTTAGCTACTAAAAATGTGGATAAGATCAAATAGATATTTTCAAAGTGGATAAACATGGACATTTTTCAAATAGGACCTTAGAATTCGATGTATTGCAAACATGTCCTAAAATTCAGAGATGTCACAATTAGAGTAAATTGAAGTTTTTTAAGTTGTATTTAATAAGTGCTAATCCAATTAAAATTGAGTATGAGTGTTTGTATTTTGTAGCAACAATAACAAGTGTTAATGCCCACCTCGCACTTAACAAGTGTTGATTAAGTTTGAATAAAGTGCTAACTATCATATGCACTAATGGCACATTGAAAGACTTGAGATTTGTAGTTAAATGAGGAAGAAAAGAGCAGTGGCGATTGGAAGGGAGGATTAGCCTTGTGTAGTTAATGCGTCTTGCGCTCTCACTTTTTATTTCTACTGATAGCCGATGATTTAAAATTTTATTTATTTTTTTTTTGCAAAATACTCAAATTCATATAATGTACTAATAAAATAGAATAAATTTTAAAGTTATCTTAATTTTTTTGATGGTCAAAGTAGAAAAAAAGTTGGCATCATTGGATCTTTTCGTAATTTTCTAAGAATGCACATAAAATTTTATACAAAAATATTTGGGAAGGTCTTTAAACAATTTAAAAGTGAAATATATTTTTGAAAGTACAAAAAATCGGCACGAGTTTTTGAAAATTACAAAAATATTTTAAATCTAAAAATAGAAAAAATTATTTTCAGTGAATTTTTATAATTTTTGGAGCATGAATATAAATTTTTGCAGATTCAATTTTAGGAATACCCTAAAACAATTTAAACATTTTTCTGAAATTAAAGTATTAAAAATTGAATGAAATATTTTGAATATTCAAAATGAAAAAAATACAACATCATTGATTTTTTTTTATAATATCCCGATCATGTATTATAAAAAATTCCATCATTGAATATTATAAAAAATTATAAAAAAATCATTGAGCATGCTCAAAATATTATATTTGAACAAATTTCATGCAGAATAAATATTAGAAGACTTTCAAACAGTTAAGAAATTTAAATATATTTTTAAAAATACAAAAATAAAAGTATTAGATTTGAATTTTTTTAAAAAACATTCTAAAATTTAGAATTGAAAATTTCACTAAGGTAAAATCTCCGTTTGGATCGTTTAGGAATTTGGAGAATTTCATATAATCCTAGGCATAAATTTATTGGGAAGTGTGTAACTTTATGAAGAATTTGAATTATTTATAATAAATTTATGCCTAAAAATAGAAAATTCCCCAAATTCCCACTTCCATTCAAACGGCCTCAAACATTTATTAAATTTGAAACAATAAATCCAGAACTTTAGATTTTAGTGCAGTCATATAAAATTGAAACAATAAATCCGGAACGGCCTCAAACATTTAAAAACCTATCTATATTATAACTAAAATTTTTTAATGGAGTTGTCCTGTATTGACGGAATCGAGAGACCGACTAGAAGATCGAAATAATCAACACCTTACAGGTCTAAATGTTATAAATTATTAACGTCGCTATCTATGGTCATATCTGTAAAAAAAATGTTAGTATAAAGTGACCATGCCAGCATTAGTAATTTTCCAAAAAACAAAATGACAAATGAATTGATAATAGCAACGATTAAAATGCCTAATTTATAATAGAAACAAAGTTAAGCTTTTTCTCAAGAAATTTAACCCTACAAAATCGCATAGCACATTTCAATCATCTCTAAGACTCTAATTTTCTACATAAAAGTTAAATTAATTGGGTCAGCCATTTATATTTCTTTCTTTTTTAGAATGAGATGAAAATTTAGATCCTTAAATCATCTCAATAACTAACATTGATTATTGAATTGTAACCTTTTAAATAGAGAATAATTCTTTAACCAACTGTTTTATACGCGATTGTCTACGGAGACTACCACTAATACTAATACTCACAGGGAGAAATCACACTTTTACAATACTTCATGAATACATGTACGTAATAGAAAGTTCAATCATTGAAAGAGGTGGTTAGGCGCCACTTATTCCAAAAAAAGAGAAACAAATAGTCAACGAAAGCAACAATGCACATAAAAGAGTTTAGAAGGCCATTTCAAAACACGAGTAGTTGGAAATATATACGGTATATATGGATATGCGGCGAAGGATAGCAACTACATAAATGATATATCTATTGCTGGATGCAGTACACATTCGACAGACATGGGGTTTATTATATACAAGTCATCCATAGATCAAGCCATCAAACTAGTTGATTATCAGATTGCTAGTAATTCCATAATAATTAAGACCAATGTTATTTCAAAAGGCAATTCACCGACTGCAGTAGGAGCAATATAGTAACACAAATTGAAGCTATGAAACTTCTTTTGGATTAATAAACATTATCTATTTATGATTCTCTCTTGTCTCTTCATATTTAAACTCATTCAAACCAGCAGAAGTCATCTAATTAATTAATCTCCCTGATATCCTGTTAGAACTGAGGCAGGTTGCTACTAGAATTGTTTGAAATAAAATAGTGACAGAGGAGCAACAAAATAAACCAATAATCTATATCATAGTAGCAGAATAATCGGAGCATTATTCCATTTATAGATACATGGAAGCCACTATTGCACTCACTGTGCCCTTTTATAAATAGGAATTCTTTGGGCTTGAAATTAAGCATAGTGACTGAGGTTTTAGACACAAAAAACAATGGGGAGAATGATATGTTCTCTGCTTTATCTGGTTTTGTTCATATCGGCAGCGGTCTTTGGAAGCTCTGCTGCTGCTAGTAAGAGGCTAGCGGCAGAGCAGCCCTTGTCTCAAATTGCTATTCATAGAGCACGAATGATGCTCGACAGCTCGACATCTGTTCATGCATCTCCATCAGTACTGGGATTACAGGTATAACAAATCGTCTGTGGTCACATGTCAGTCTCACATTGTGCAATTTATAAATGATGGAATCATATATAAGCTTATTTCATGAGGTATCAAGAGTTTGTAACCATGTTTTATAGCATAAATATTAAGAGTACTAACTCTTACCATGTTAGCAGAGTCCATGTTTAGTCTCTGGTAATCTGGTTGATGATGATTTTATATTTCTTTAGTAAAAGAAAGATCAATTCAATTATATTTGGAAATGAAAATTGCCATCAATTTTTGCACAAGAATTTTACTTCTGTAGTGGATGCTTTCTATACAACAAGTTGAGTGGCTGACAAATGGGAACAATTAATTTTGATTTTGAGTATAGGTATTAAATACGGATAAAACATTTGGGAGCAAAAATGGAACATGTGCCATGTGCTTTATTTTGCAAGTCGGATATCTATTATATCATATAATGATATGAAATGTTGAGATCTTTTTATAATTTTATAGAAAATAATTATTGCAAGGCACCCATAATTTTATTTTATTTTGTCTGCAGGGACAAGATACAGATGTTGTAACCGTGGAGTACAGTTCATCTAATGCCAGTTCTAATGATTGGATAGCAGTCTTCTCCCCAGCCAAATTCAAGTAAATTATCTCTGTGTCTCAACCTGTTTTTTTTTGGCCCCCTTTTCCCAAAACTTTGCAAGTTGTATTTGTACATTAGGATTCCCAGATAAGGTTAGCAGCATTTTGAATGGTATACATGTGCTAACATTGTTGGTCGTAGATACGCTCATACACAGTCAAAACTCTTCACATTTATCGAACACCTTGTGAGCACTATGTGCAATGCACCGAGGGATAGGGTGGGTTTTCTTTTACCCGTGGGCCGTAGCCATACCAGTCCATTAAAAAAAAAAAAAAAGCGCTAGGAGGGCTTGAACCTCCGACCTTGTGGTTAACAGCCACACGCTCTAACCAACTGGGCTATTCCAGCTTACTTGCACATTATATTCACCATTCGTTTTTTAAAAACTATTCTAAAACTGTTTTGTGTTACTCGTTAAATGGATTATGCCAGGGTTGCCCACTTGCATTTATAGTTTTCTTTTCCACTGTCCAGGCAAAAGGATTGCAACAATTGGAAAAAGTAGTTTCGAATTATCTTATATAAACTCTAAAATATTTGGTGTATTCTTTTGTTCTGAACGTATATAATATTTTATTTTCTCCTTTTTGATTCAGCGAATCAATTTGTCCTGACACTAGCGGCAAAGGGCAATCCCCTTTTCTATGTACGGCACCAATTAAGGTCTGTTTCAACAGAAACTTATGTGTCCTTTTCAAAAAAAAAAAAAAAAAAAAAAGAAAACCCACAAACGTACTGTGGTAACTTTTATGGTTCTATTGGGTAATAATTTATCTTCTTTTTTTATTTTTCATTTCATAGTTTCAATGGGCAAATTATTCTTCAAGCTACCTTAGTTCAGGAAAGGGGTCGCTTCAACTTCAGCTGATCAACCAGCGTCAAGATTTCTCATTTGCATTGTTTACTGGTGGCATGTCTAAGGTACAGTAACTGACTCCTATCAGCATAATTAAGTACTTTTTAGTAATTTCACTACTGTTGTATCATATACCAGTTTTAATGGACTTGACTTTTAGTTAAGTCAAAAAAATATCATCAAAGATATGTAAACCAATAATTTTGCGTCCTAATGCTATATTATTGCAGCCAGTACTGGTTGCTGTTTCGAACACAATTTCCTTTGTGAATCCAAAAGCTCCGGTATTTCCACGCCTTGCACTAGGAAAACAATGGAATGAGGTATGTTTGCTTTTTCTCTTTTCATTTCTGGTACATACATATAGTTAATTTACACACTTGTAGGGGAAAAAGAGATTTTAATAGTTGCTTTAAATACTTTGTTAGCTGTATGTACTAATACAAACAGCAAAAAATTAAATTGATGAAGTTAATTGACAGCAAACTTACATAACAACCAATACAATTCTTATGAAGCCTCCCAACACAGTACTTTATTTGTAACTGCTCAGAACAAACTCAGACTCTATAATAAATAGTTTCTTTCACCACTACTAATATCTTAAAACAAATGACTTGTAAATGAACCACTGTGGTTTGTGGTAAACTGATGAGTACATCTTTTAAACTTGTTTCACACGTTGCATAAAAGAAGCTAATGATTCTTGATCTACTCCATATAACAATTTATCCTTTCTTGGGCCAGATAACTGTGACATGGACAAGTGGATACAGCATCAGTGAGGCAGTACCATTTGTCGAATGGGGAAAATTTGGCGGTGCTCCTGCACAAACACCAGCTGGGACCCTAACCTTTAGTCAGAACAGCATGTGTGGTATGGTAGATAACTCAATATATTAAGGAGAAGATCTAAATTTGAGTCTTGATTATTATTAGAAAGCTAGATTAGGGATTGTTACAGATCAGTAAAATTGAAAAACCAGGCATTACAGCACCAGTGGTATTGTACCCAATTCACGAGCCCAGTGTAACATTCACCTTTTCTGCTTCTGGCATGCCATTGAATAATTGCACGGTAATTGAGAAAAATTTGAATGAAAGGAGGGATGTGTTTCGTAAAATTGAACTTCACTATTTCTAATGGTTTAATTTGGTCTAAGGTCTGGAGGTAGTACTGTTCCAAACCAGCAATTAGGAACCTGACATAAGTCGCAAGCAACATCATATGACAATACTGATATTTTAGTCCGCCAACAATGATAACACAAATATATATTATAAGAAACTTATGGAAGAGGATGATTTACTGATCTGTTTTATTGCATATAGGTGCACCTGCTCGTACTGTCGGCTGGAGAGACCCTGGATTCATACACACCAGTTCCCTTCATGGATTATGGCCTAACCAGATGTACACATCTTACCTTTTTTATAATATTATGATAATATGTTATGTATCGCTTGGACTCTTTTTAATCATATCAAACCAGCATATCATACTCTAATAATTACACCCTTTGTAGATTCATAATAATACTAGGCCTCATCAGCATGGTATATATTGATCACCAGAAGTTTCTAATTGAACCTAATTTTTCACATTGAAGCTTTAGCCATCCCTTAATTCTAAGATACTGTCTCAAGCCAGTCCAAACAAGCTTTAGTTTTCCTTACTTGGTTAACAATGATGATGGACATTATAAAAAAGGCACAAACTGCTGGATTTGGTTCTTGATAACTAGTGCATCTGTTCTACTGTTTGAAGTGTCTTAAGGATGTGAAATGCATTTACCTGTAGTGCATTTCTGCCCTAAAATTTGTACATAATTTGTAATTAATAATTCAAATTATATTTCAGGTACTATTACAAGGTTGGCCATCAGCTGTCAAATGGAACTATTGTATGGGGCAAGCCTTATTCTTTCAAAGCACCTCCTTTCCCTGGTCAGGAATCGCTCCAAAGAGTAGTTATTTTTGGTGACATGGGCAAGGTCAGATATCGAAATATTTCCGAAACTATATAAAAATACAGTTTCTATTACAGACCAGAAATCTGGTAATTTATCAGTTTCTTCCATATTTCATTATAACAGTGCAATTAACGTGCATCATCTTGATTTGTTGTAGGCTGAAAGGGATGGATCAAACGAGTATTCCAACAACCAGCCAGGGTCACTGAACACAACTGATACACTTATCAAGGATTTGGATAATATTGATGTGGTTTTCCATATAGGAGATATTACCTATGCTAATGGTTATCTCTCTCAGTGGGACCAATTCACTGCTCAAATTGAACCCATTGCATCTCACGTTCCCTACATGCTGGCAAGGTTTTTTACCTATTTAATCTCGTAGTCTCTGTAAACGCCTTTTATGTCCTCTATGTTTGGGAAGTGTCATGTAATGATACATACGTAATGATAAGCTATTGGTCTAATATTGAGGAAGAACTAAATGAGATACACCTCAGCGATGGGAAAGAAAGTAAACAATTAAGAAACTAATATGGTTGATGATATGAAATCACTTTATGTAGCTAGTCCTTATTTTTGTTATCTGTTTGTATGCAGTGGAAACCATGAGAGGGACTGGCCTGACTCAGGGTCTTACTATGATGTAAAAGACTCTGGAGGCGAGTGTGGTGTGCTAGCTGAGACTATGTTCTATGTGCCAGCTGAGAACCGAGCCAACTATTGGTATGTTTGTTGAGATTTGAGCCAATTATATGGCAATTTGTGCCAGACGCCTTGGATTAGTTTTAATTAGGCTGCCACTGGTCAAATTGGGGTAAATTGATTGGCCAACTGTATAGATAATATACATGGTACCAACTTTAGTATCTGAGATTTTGATGCCTTGTTTTGATAATTGTATTAAATAAACATCTAACTGAAAATGAGATCAAAAGTAACTTACATAACCCAAAATGATCAGTATAAAATTATGAAACATTCATCCTGCCATCACTTCAGCCACTTACAAAATGTTGAATGTATGCATCTCTTTTATTCCAGGTACACTATCGACTATGGCATGTTCAGATTCTGTATTGGTGACACAGAGCACGACTGGACAGAAGGTTCGGAGCAATATAAGTTTCTTGAGGAATGCTTTGCCACAGTTGATCGGAAGCACCAGCCATGGCTCATCTTTGCAGCCCACCGTGTGTTGGGTTACTCTTCCAGTTCTGGGTATGTTGCAAAGGGCTTAACTGGAGAACCTAATGGCAGAGAAAGCCTTCAACCATTGTGGCAGAAGTACAGGGTTGATCTCACATTTTTTGGCCATGAGCATATGTATGAGCGCACATGCCCAGTGTATGAGGTTAGTGCCGTACCACATTAAGTAGTTTATAAAAGAATCATACTTTCATAATGCTCCTCAGAATAAATTACAAAGGACTTCTCTTTAACTGTTTTTATTGATCCAAACAGAACCAATGTGTGAACACCAACAAAACTCAGTACTCTGGTACGATGAATGGTACCATCCATGCTGTGGTTGGAGGTGGAGGGAAGAGCTTAGACGACTTCAGCACCCTGGTACCAAGCTGGAGCCTGTATAGAGACGTAGACTTTGGATTTGTAAAGCTGACAGCCTTCAACCATTCTTCTCTCCTTTTTGAATACAAGAAGAGTAGAGATGGTCAGGCGTATGATACATTCACTATTACTAGAGAGTACAAAGATGTGCTGGCTTGTGTCATTGATAGCTGCCCTCCTAAAACCCTATCCTCTTAAAAGGGCAAATAATTATAAGAGGTTATGAGCTTGAAGGTTTGACCAAATAATGTTTTTGTCATTTTGTGTGTTCTTCTTCATCCTCTTCCTCATTTTTGTTTTCTTTATTTCTTTCTTCTATATAATTTTGTTTTATTTTATTTTTTGCTGTGAATGTTTGATTGATTATGGTAATGAGTTAAATTCAGTTGAATTTCGTTTTCCGATTAGACATTGTTTAATAATTTTGAAGTGAAGAGTAAAGTTCTAAGTTTACTTTAATGAAATTAGAGGTGCCGATTATTGATCTGACCCAACGATTTACTTATATCCAATCTGATCTACAAAGCTTCTGTTAAAAAATAAATTGTTTTGAAGATATAATTTTACTGAAAGAAATAACAGCACATAATTAATACAAAGTATCTTAATTACCCCTATCTCTTGCTGCAAGTAAGTTCATTACTTCAAATAGATATTAAAAAAAAACGTTTATTACTTTTAAATATCAATCTACCGTCTACATTTAGGTTTGGCTAGTTTTTTCCTTCGTTTTTTCTCAGCCTTAGGCACCTTGGTAATTCGTGCCTCCCTCTTTTCCTCCTTCACCTTCTTCTTGTTCTCTTTGCGTGCCGTTTTTCTCTCCTCAGGCCTCACTTTCTCTCTTTTCTCACCCTTTTCCTCCTCATCTGAATTAGCACACAATTCGTCCCCACTTGATTCACCATCGATTTCTTCTGGCTGGTTGGTGATTTCTTCTCTCTCTACTTGCCTATCTTCTCTGGTTTTCTCTCTTGTGTGAACATACCCTTGAAAGGGCTTATCATACATAGCAGTGGGGAAAATGGTGTCATCCTTGGCAGCTACATATTCTCTTTCCAAAATCTTTTGCTGGACCTTCTCTAGATACTCATCCACAGACTCGTCAGAAATTTTCGGGTCAATCACAAAATCAAACAGCTCCTTGACTGACATTGCTGCAACTCCATGCTTTTTAAAGAAATCAGTAACATGCAGACAATCTTCATTTAAGAACTTCAGAGCTAACTGGTGGTCCAGATGAACTGATTGAGACACATCAATAATGTATATATGACCATGGAAATAAAGAATGTTGTATTCACTCAAGTCTCCATGAACCAGCTTGCACTCCTGATAAAAGGTCCTCATTGCTGTGATAATCTCAACATAACTCTCCCGCAACTTTTCTTCAGGCAAATTGGCATCCTTCAGTCGTGGTGCAGCGCATCCCCCTTTTCCAATGAACTCCATCACCAAAACATTCGATTTCAAGAGCAGAGGTTTTGGGCATCTTATTCCAGAAGCTTTTACACTAAAATTAAGAAATATACATGTATCAATAAAAGAAAAAGGAACCAAAAAGTAAATGATTGTGCTACTCAGTTTTGAATTTACCGTTCGAGGTTGCGCCTCTCTTTCTCAGCCCAAGTTTTGACCATCTTGCGGGGATTGCGCTTGCAGTATCCACGGCTGAAACGGCGATCTCCCCGGACATACCGGTCACGATTCTTGAAGACGAGAACAGAAGTTTTGTAGACTTTTATAGCTAGCTCCTCCTTACCATCAGATTTTGTAGCATGATAAACATTAGCATCTTTCCCAGTAGCAACACAGCCATTGATTTCATCAAAAACACCCTTGTTTATCATCTTGAGTAGAATCTGTCGTGTTCTGTTGTCTATTGTCTGCTCGACAGTTGCTCGATCAGCCTTGTCAGTTTTCTTAGTCTTTCCAATTGCCGTCACTTTAATACTCTTTCTTATTCCAGTTTTAGCTAAATTAGACATCCCTACATTCATTGGCTCTTCCAATTCCTCCAAAGGATCGGCATCGGCTCTGTTATGAGATGTGCATCTCTGGCTCTGATTAGATAGCGGTTGGACTTGGAGGGTTTCCATGAGGTCGTGGTGCTCTCTATCTTCTCCTCCTGCCTCTGTTTCATGCGTTGATATATAGCGTTTCGTCTGCCGCCGCTTCCTTCATCTCTCTTGTATTCTCGAATTTAATGAAGCGCGCTTCAGAGAATATATATAGTATAATAAACCCTAGTAATATTAACAGGCAGGAGGGAAGGCGCTGCTTTCCCACGCGTCGAATTAGCTATCACGCCAAAATTTAATAATAAATGACAATTGACAAAAATATCCCTTCCCTTTACGAAAAGAACTGCTGTTTCGGGTTATATAACAAGGCCCAAGCCCAACTCGCACCCTCTAACGCAAATAACAAAACAAAATGTTCCATTCCTTCCGCTCTGAAAAATTAAATAACCCCTGCTGTGCTATTTCTCGCATCTCTCCTAAATTCTCAAAATCAACTGTACAAATGAGATGCGAGTCTTAGCCTTGTGTTTCATGGAGGTACTTTTCCTTTCCTTTCTCCTAGCCTTGTGTTTCATGGCTTGTTTTTTGTTCACTCGCTAATGCGCGCCAACTGTTTGTTGAAATGCTCAAGTAAATTTTGTTGTTTTTCCTGTCTTAACTTCTAATTTGAATACTTTATTTTGGCCGAATAGCCTTGAATTCCTTCATAACATATGAAAGTGCTTGGTGAATCAAACAAATCAAATGATCAATTAGTCCAACATGATGACAATTGACAACATAAGAGGACAAGAGACCAAGAAAATTAATCAATGGCTATAGAAAAATACTTCACAAAAAGTATCTCTTCTTGATTAAACTCATGTCTATGCATCCTTTCATGCTTTGTGTTTACCACACTGTCGCAGTATTGGAATTATGCATTCTTCTAGGTTACCTGTAAGTTAGAGCTGGGAGCTGATCTCACATAAGTTCTGATTTGTTTTGTTAGGAGTGTCATTTTACCTTTTTTTTTTATTCAGTTGTAATTAAGCTTTGCTTTCATAGTGAAAACTGGCATTTATGCTTTGGTTCTGTAGGATTTGTTGCAAGATTTTCGGTAGCTTTTTTTTTTCGTAAGTTACTTGTATTCTGGTGCCAGAGTGCAAGTGTCCACATCCATATAATAACAACAATGGAATGTTATGTTTTTCAGATTCGATGGAGCAGCAATTGTGTTGGATTACAAAATTGCTTTTCTGCCTGTGATAGCGGTAGTCTGATTGCTGTCCACCATGTCATTCACCGGTGGCTGCTAGTAGTGAAGATTGGAAGAGGGTAAGTTTAGACCCGAGAAAATATAAATTAATCTCCTCTCAGAATCTATAATCAAAGTGCCTGCTAAATATGAGCAAAATAATTATCATAACGACTAATTTTGTTGCAGCTGTTTGCAATGACAACTTAATTGATATTTTGTAACAGCTCTTTTAGCATATTATATTTGCCTTTCTCTCTGGCTGGTAGATTAAATCAGATTTATTGCTCTTATTTCAAACTGCAGAATTGACACTAGCATTGGATGGCTCGGCAAACACTACAGATTCTAGTAATTGTGTATGAAAGATGTGATGGATGTCCAAATTGACACTAGCACTAGTTCCTATTTGGTTGATGGGTCTTGATCTTTGAATCATTGCTGGATACAATTAGCTGGAGCTATGTTGATAGTCTTTTATTTTTTTACACCCTTTTTAGGGGAGTGGAGGACTGTTGGAGATCTGATATATAGAGGGGAGATTGGTTTTGGAAGTTGTTCCTGCCAGAAGGTGTATATCGAAACCATGAGATGGCTCATATCTTTGATTCAGTATATTTGGGATCAGGAGGCATTTCTGTTTTGCATTGGTTGTTGTCAAGGAGTCGATCTGCTACCTGTTTGGTAATGCATGGTTACTCAAAATATCGGCCAAACCTTAGAATAAATGCTTTACTTGAGAACAGTGAAAATAACAGTTAAACCTTGGAATAGTTCTTAATTGAAGCCTCTAATGGTAGCTAATTATTTTTTACTTGCCTTTTTTTTTTTTTTTGAGGAACTAGGAAAATGACCTTAAATGGTAGGTATTTAAAAAAAAAAAAAAAACTAACCTTCACCTCTATACACTTTTTAAGTTAAGTTGTGAATATTCTCCCTCAAAGGTGATTGATTTATATTATCTTTACTTTGTGGCAATCGGATCTAGGGTATAAATAAACATGGGCACAGATGAAAAGGCCTATCACTTACCTAATAGGCCTAGGCACAAATGAAACTTGGACTAATTAATCTTTTTTCAGATTTATACTTGGGCCGCATTTTCCAAAAAATTAAAGCGCTTGCCTGAGCTTTTGAGGCTTATATTTATCCCTGCTTTGTGGTGTCTTGTGTGCCTCGTTTGGTCTGTCAACTCTAATTTATCTCTTATCACTATATCCTTCTCAGACTTTATTTTCTTTTATTTTCCTTTTCTCTGAACAAGCCTTTTTCTCTCCTTTTCTCAGGTATCTTTCCTACCTCATCGTCCTTAATATCTCATTATTGATTGCTTTTTATTAGCTTAGAGTGAATTTTATGGTATTTATAAGATTAAGGTATCAAATTACCTTGTCTATTCCAGTTAGGTTTTGTGACTAATTTTGATCGTTGCGGAAACAGATTAGCTTGGATATGGGAACACGAGTTGATTTTCAGTTTCATATTAGGTTTTTCCTGCTACAAAACTTGTAAGCTTGTTAAAGATTGACCAATTGTTTGATGGTACTTGTAAGATTATGGTAGGCAAATCTTCCTATTCTAGTTGGGTTTTCTGACCAATCTTGATCCATGCGGAAACAGGCCAGCTTTCATGTGCAAACACGAGTTGATTTTCAGTTTCGTTTTGGTTTTTCCAAATAAAAATTTATATGCTTGTCAAAGCTTCAACAAAAAATTTATCATCTTTTCATTCTTCTATTTCTTTCCCCTCTTTGTTAATTAAGAATCTCACAGCTATTCGGGTTATTCTTTGCTTCAGGGTTCTGCACATTACTTGTTTGACAAAACTCCTGAAATAAACTGAAAATGTCTGGTGAAATCAGTGATTTACCTGATGCACTGCTTCTCCTAATCATGTCCCTGTCACTGATGACGGCAAAAAATGCTGTGCAGACTAGCTTATTCAACAAGAAATGGAAGAACCTGTGGACCTTGTTGCCTCATCTATATTTTGACTCGAGAGAATTCGAATCTGATGCGAGATTTTGTGATTTTGTGGACACCATGCTGTCCCGTCGCGAGACTCATCTGGAGAAGTTTGAGCTCTGGTGCAAGCAACTCGGACAACACCACTATGCATCAATCCAGAGATGGATCCATTATGCCGTGCAGCACAAAACTAAGGTACTTAGAGTCAATGTTTCCACTACCAGCGTCGTTTCCTATTGCATCTTCAATTCTGAATCACTTGAGGAGATGGATCTGGTTTCAGAAGAGCTTCAATTGCGTGACATTAGAGAACCTACATTCATGGTTAACCTTCCCAGGCTCAGAAAATTGCGACTTGAGGGTGCAGGATTTTGGCTGGTTGACGGTTTTTTAGAGAAGCTTCTGTCGGGGTGCCCCGTGCTTGAAGATCTCTCACTGTCTTTATGTGGATTCAATCTATGGGAGCCCTTTAGTTTATTGACCAAAAGGCTAAAAAGTTTGACAATTGCCAAGTTTCCTGGTGCATTCATTCAATCCAACAGTGCTCCTAATCGTAAGCTTTTGTACTACTCTCGGTCAGTTGAAGGGCTGGCTCGAGTAATCAATCTGGAGTTGTCATCTCTGGTAAACATGAATATGTTCTTTCACGTAGTTCAGCCTCTAGAGATTGAATGCTACTTGGGTAGTATTCTTTCAGGCATTTCAAATGTGGAAATGCTTCAGTTGTGCCTGCACATACCAAACCCGGTATGTGACTCGATTATTAATTTTTAGTTGCATGAAACACTCACAACCACATTGTCTGCTTTGTAGCTACATCAGTCAGAAATAATATGTGAAGGGCATTTCCTAAAATTGAAAATAAATAAATGAACATACTAAAATACTGCTGCTTTTGATAGTGGTGGAACCAAAATTGTAGAATTACAAAAATTCTTCTTTACTCTTTCAACCAGTCTCATCTATAGGCTATAATGATATATTATTTCTTGACAAATGTTTTTAATTATGTTAAACCTATTGATCATAATTTAAAAGAATAACTAAGATATTCATGCATTTAATGTTGTGGATGCTGTTGGTGTTATATTGGATTTAGTCATTAGGGAGTTGATAACGCTAATGCACTGGTACCAGTAGCTAGGGTGCCAGTGCAGATGCGGAGTTTATAGTTGTGTTTTTGCTTCTGGTAAATGGAAGTGGTAGCTCGAAACAAAGCTCCTCATGCAGTCTGAAGTTGAAAATATGAGATCCTGAGTTAGCTGCCTAACCATAAGCCTAACCATAAATTCTGGTGGTTTTGCTAATTCATAGATACTGAATGGTTCTTGTTTCCTTTATGCTTGATTGCGCATTTTAGGCTGTTGGGCTATCTTCCCTTGCTGTTGGATTATAAGAATTTGTAGTTTACTTTCTGAGCTTGTTATTTTGTAAAAATGCAGGAGTTTGATTTGTTGGGCCAATTGACATTGTCTTCAACACTGGGTAACTTAAAGCATTTGTCCATTTGTGGATTTTTTGAAAGGGATGGATTTTACTACTTATCTGCCCTTTGGCAATATTTGCCTAATCTCAAGGAACTCACACTGCAGCAGTGTTGTCAGGGTTGTCCCTTTATTAAGGTAAAGGTCTTAAACTAGGTGCAAGATAATTGTATGTTTATCCATGCAAGGGTATATTTCATTTTATCGGTTGGTGTAATAATAACTATCCTTTTCTGTGAAAAGTAAAATTGAAAAATGTGTGCCAATGCCTTGTTAATTTGATTTTTGGGTAATCATAAACTTGAATTACCTGTAAAGGTTATGGACTCAGTCCAGATTATTGCCTATTTACAAAATCGTGGGTTTGAGATGCATCCATTTCACTGAAGGAATTAAAATTCTGGCGAAATCTCTCAGAAATATTTTGGTGTTCTTTTGTTTTTGGCGGAAAGTTGATTTGGATGGTAGTTGTTATATTTGCTTTGTTTCTGTTATACGAGTTTGTAAAATTTCTATAGTTACTTTTCACAGATGTTTCTGAAAGCCATATTTTTCTTTTCAAATATGTTTATCAATGGTCTTAGTTTGTTTCTGTTCAGGATAGAGTCAAGAACTGGAAAGAAAGTTCCTGCATTGTATTAGATGAAAACATGGAAGTGTGGGGAAAAGAACTAGCCAAATGCAGGAAGCTCAAGAAAGTTGACGTTCGCATTACAAAAAATAATGATAAAGTCCAACGGATGGTGCATGCTTTGCTCAAGTGTTGGGGGGATCTCAAAGATGTCCATATGTGCATTATGAGCTGCAGTTAGCTTGTGAGCAGGCTAAAAAGACTTGTTTCCTGTTTTAGTACTTAAGATAAAATTGTGTGGTGTGTGCCTTGCCTTGCTTTGCTTTGTATTTTGGTTTTCATTTCTTGTGCCTCATGCTGTTTTAATGATTTTGGCATTTCTTTGGATTTTATTGTTGACAGCTAAGATGAAAAACTGGTTTCTTTCTTTTATCAGGTGCAGGATATGGGCGTCCTTTTGGTTACTTTTTTCCCTGGAACTTTTGTTAATTACAATGGGCTTCTGAGCTAACTTGTTCAATATTTAATGGGAGCTGAATAGTAGCTGCATCATGTTTTCTTAAAATAGTAGCTGCAACGATCCATATTTACGGGGTTTTTTTTGCAAACAGTACAACTTTGTGCTGAAGGATATATCCTACTATGCTAAGCAATTTTTTGAGGGGGCATTTGGCAACACCATAAGTCAGCGAGTTTAGAGATTAGAGTTAGTATTTTTTGAATTAGTGTTTGAGATGAAGTAAATATTAGTTCTAACATGAGTACTAACTCTGTTGATCTCAAAGTTATTTGACAATTGTAGGTTAACAAGTTAGGTTACTAATCTAAAAGTTTGGCTAATCTCATGTAAACCGTTTACTTTTCTTTTGGGTTTTTGAGATATTTGATTTAAAGGAAAATAAAAGCAGGTTCTTCTTAAAACATTAGGTGCGTATAAAATAAGTACACTTCATCCCTGACTAAAGTTTTTCAGCGTTTTTTTCCAAATAGATTAAGCTTCATTTATCATAAGCTATAGATTCCAGAGAAGAATTTCGAATTTCAGAAATTGGTCAATCAATAATTTCTCCCTCCTGACACTCCATCAAATACAAATTCGCACATATTCTTTTTCCCAGTTCGGTCCCTTTATCCTTATATTCACACCTCGCACTTCACTCTTGTTCTGTTTTTCTCCACATTTTAATTTTAATTTCTGTTCTTGTTCCCTTTTCTCCATTGTCACTTGTTGAATTGTTTGAGGATAAGTAAAGCACTAATAGTTATTGGAAAAGTAAACACAGATGGCGCATTTCATGGGGGAGAAAATGTTCATTTTCTAGTGCTTTTCTAGTGAAGACTTAGTAAGATGGAATGAAAATTTGAGTGATATCAGACAATCGCTGCTTCTAAATAGGAAATTATCAATCATCTAGAAGGATTTTTTATTTTTTTTCTTTCTAAAGTTGTTATCACAGGGAACATTTTACAAGATACAACGACATACAGAGGAACGAAGAAGAGTGATTATGACGACTGTCCTAATATTCTTACAATTTTTTTTTCTTTTTTTGCATATGCCTTGAATATATCTTTAATAGACCTATTAAATAAAAGAACTTAGAATAGATCAAAATCTTCAATTATCAAACTTTTTCTCCTTGCAGTGCTCTAATTTTAGCATGGGCCAACATTTCTTTCTCCAAGAACTCCCTCGCGACCCCAGTTTCTCCACTCAACCACTTGTTAAATGCTAGGAGTGTAATACTGCGTCCCCAACACCACCACCTGACAATTAGGAAAAACTTTTCTAGAAGGAAATAAGAAAAAAATAACAAAGAAACTAACAAAAAAAAAGAGCGTGACAGGGACTTAAGTTCATAAATGGGAGCAAATAAGCAAAACAAGCCAGCCAGTACATCTTGTCTTGAGGTAGGTTGAGGACTTTGTGGTCCTTTATTAGAGAGAATGACACTACAAAGCAAATGCATAAAAAAACTTTAAACACAACATACTACCACACACATTGAGGTCGACGATATGGGAAATAAACCAAGCACACAACCACCCATGAAAATGCCCTTGAAAGATCGGCTGCTTCTCTCCCTTGCCGGTCTGCACAGCTTGGCGCGCCGCCCAGATGGCACTGTCAACCGTCGGTTGCTCTCTTTATTGGATCCTTACGTTGCTGCTAATCCAAAACCTGTCTTGGGGGTTTGTACTTCTGACTTCACCATTGACTCCTCTCGTAACCTGTCTGTTCGTGTTTTTGTGCCGTCTGATCCCTCCATTGAAGGTGTTAAGAACTCACATTTCCCTTCTGTATTTGCCAGGGTTCTGACTTTTTATTGGTTTATAATTTATTTGTCTTGGATTAAGATCATTAATTGGCACTTCACAATACAGAATAATTTTTTTTCATGTGAAGAGTCAAGAGTAGATGATAAGATTAAGAACACCTGTTGAAGATATCTTTTAATCTTTTCATGAATGTCAGGAAAGCTGATCCCAGTAATAGTGTATTTCCATGGTGGTGGGTTTAGTTTGTACTCTCCTTCCTCCGAGCCATATGATACGTTGTGTAGAAGGATTTCGCGTGAGATCAGCGCTATTGTTGTTTCAGTGAATTACCGGTTGGCACCAGAGCACAAATATCCTGCAGCATATGATGACTGCACTGATGTTCTAAGGTTTTTAGATTCTGAGGGAACCAGATCCATTGATGCTCTATCCAATCTAGAGTTGGATTTTGGAAATTGTTTTCTTGCTGGTGATAGTGCTGGTGGGAATATTGTTCACCATGTTGCTCGTCGGTGGGCTGCTAGTACTCAGAATTGGAAGAAGGTTATTTTTGATATTGTGATTATATATTATATTACTTCTATTAGGACCATTTTGGTTATGGTTTAAATTGTGCTTTGCATCCTCATATCATTTTGTTTGCACATTGTTAGCTCAGAACAATATGTCGGAACTTATCAGATTAGCACAGAAACCATATGTCAACATGGGTAATTGGCAACTCTGTAAAATCTCTTATATTTGCAAAAACTCTGTAAACATAATAAAAGTAATAAGCCAATAATTGTTTGATCAAATTTCCAATCCACAAGCATGAAAATAGTCGACAATCAAAAACAAAAAAAATACTGAATATGTGAGGGTTGAACTTTTGCCAGATTAAATTAGCCGGAGCAATGTTACTACAGCCATTTTTTGGTGGAGAAGAGAGAACAGAGTCAGAGATTCGACTAAACAAGGCCCCTATAATCACTGCGGATAAGTGCGATTGGGCTTGGAAGACATTCCTGCCGGAAGATGCAAATCGAAACCATGAGGCAGCACATGTCTTCGATTCAATCAAAGTGGGAATTGAGGAGGCATTTCCACCAGCATTGGTGGTTGTCGGAGGATTCGACCCACTCCATGATTGGCAGATACGGTAAATCTTACAATTACATGTGTTAAAACAACTATGATATTTTAACAGATATTGGAGCTATGCCATCTTAAATTGCTTGGAATCAAATTCACAGTATTATTGGGAGATATGCACTTGGTTCTCTTGCTTTATACGTACACACTGTAAATTATATTGTCTACAAATTGCAAATAAACATTTTGTTCTAATTTAAGCATTTAAAAAATGTGCATGGCAATGAGAGGAATTATCAACAGGAAATCCCTTTTCTGAGCTTATGTTTCTTCTGAACACTACCCTAGGACTAGAAGAATTACAGCCTCTTAAAAGAAACACTACATGTACAAGAGGTCTCATGACCAACAAGGTCCTTTTAGATTTTTTTGTGAATTTTTCTTCATTTTTCACTTATTCATGTCTAATATTCATACTCTTTACTATTTCTAGTCTTGGGTTGGGTAAATCAAATAGGGGTTTTCAATAAACTTCTCTATGGCTCCGTTTAGATGGTGTAGAAATAAGAGAAATAAGAAAAGAAGTATTGGGAAGTGTGTAACTTTGTAAAGAGTTTGGATTATTTATAATAAATTTATTTTCTTATTTTCTTATTCTCTAATTTCTAGGGCTCATCCGAACGGAGCCTATATTTGCAGTAGCCAATTGACTATTTTATTCGTGCAGGTACTATGAAGCGTTAAAAGAGAAAAGAAAACAAGTGAGATTAGTAGAGTATCCGGATGCCTTCCATGCATTTTATGTTTTTCCAAAATTCAGTGACACATCCAAGCTGATGGAAGAAATAAATGGGTTTGTTCAAGCTAATAGATAATCTAAAGATTGATTGTATTCAGGTAATATTACTAATAACAAGACTTTAAAGTAAAAAATCTTCTGTCTCAAACAAAATTGAAAGGAAAAGAAAAAGAAATGTTAGTAATTTAGTTAAAGGAATTACCCGAGACTATGCTAGCTTCTACTAGTTTTAAAAATATAGAAATTGATTACTTTATGCTTGAGCAAAATTGTTGAGCTCGACATGGAAGGCAACAAATTTTTCCTAAAATATTAAGTCCGAAAATACTACTAATTTTTATTATAAATATGTAAAGATGATTAAAATTTTAATCATCCCCGTACCGAAATCGAACATTTGAATTTGTTATAGGCTCCGTTTGGATGCGTTGAGAATAAGGTAGGAAGAAGGAAGAAGGGAAGAAATTTATTGGGAAGGGGTAAATTTATTGGGAAGTGTGTAACTTTTGTGAAGAATTTGAATGGTTAGAAATAAATTTATTGGTAAAAAGTGATTATTTCTTATTCCGGGAAGAAGCCATCCAAACGGAGCCATACATAAGAAGCAGCGTACATGTTTTAATGAATAAAAAATAATTATGTACTATACTAATTTAACATGATTTTAGTATTCGAATTTGTCCTTGATGACTACCGATTCGTACCATCCGCAAAACTTCACAACGACCCGCAGAGGCACACTGCAAAAATCTTTGGGATCACAGTTGTTCAGCTGTAGGAGCAATGGAGCATGCCAAATTTCTTCAATCATTTTATAGTTTTCGTTTTAGCTCTGTAATCAAATAATTGGACGACTTATCTGCAAAGCCGCTAATTTTTAATCTCTTCATTATGAAAATGATGTCACATATATCTTTAATATGTTGGACTCACTGTTCATGACAATGAGATAAACAATTTGGTGTAGAAAATAAAAGCTATCCTAACAAAAGTTTGTACAGAAGAAAACAAAAGAAATTTGCACTGATGGATATGCACATTTAAAGGGAAAAAAAAATTTCCTTTCACAAATAATAATGAATTGGAGAAGTTAGAAGGCGTACCAAAAAAAAAGGAATAATTAGATATATGTCACTCTTAAATTGTAAATCAGTTTTATGCCACCACAAAATAGTTAAAAATAATTTTATGCCATTATTTTCAATCAAAATTAGAGATATGCCATTCTAATTTTTTAAAAATGTTCAAAATACCCTCTCATTAAGAAATGATAAAGAAATTTATCGAGATGATTAAATTTTAAATTTCAAATTTTGAATTTTCAGATTTATAAATTTTTTATTTTCAAATTTTGAATTTTAAAAAGTAAAAAATTTTGAACTTTCAAATTCAAAATTTGAATTTTAAATTTTTAAAATTGAAATTTATAATTTTAAAATTTCAAATTGAAAATTTTTAAATTTCAACTTTTGAGATTCTAAATTTACAAATTTGAATTTTGAAATTTTATTTCTTTTTTTTTATAGCGTAAAATCACTTATTTACTTAACAGTGACATATTTCTAATTTCAATGTTTAACAATGGCATATTTCTAATTTTATTATTTTATAATGACATATTTAAAAGGGTATAAAGGTCAAATTAATTATCCGGTGGCATAAATCTATTTTTTATCATTTAGTGATGACATAAAAATAATTTGTCATTTAGTGATGGTATTTCTCTAATTTCTAGTTTTCACATGGCATAAACCTAATTAACCCAAAAAAAAAAATTGCAGCGGACCAATTATTTTATATGGACAAAAAAGAAAAACGTGCTCCTTCAAAACCTTTTAATATGGACTAAACAATTGCTACTGATCATGACTCAATTTGGACTGAAAAATTTGATCAACGACAAAATATCCTATAATTTAACATATTCAATAGAGTTAATTAATACATCGTTAGAAAAAATGTTCTGAGCTAGACAGATATCTGAAAAGACGGCCGTATACCTCTCAAATCATAGCTAATTGGAAATATCCCCTTGTAATTTTCAAATTTGGAAATATCCCCCTCCAATCATATTGTCTATAGATATTTACCCTTTTATTACTTTTTCAATTAAGAATTGTTTTTTTTTACAAATTCGGACAAAAATACCCTCACGATTCATCTTCCTGTGCTGGCTCGTTCTGTTTAATAGGAAAGAAATATACTATACCAAATCTTCTCTTATTAGATATTCAATCAGAAAAAAAAATAATACTTTTCAGCCATTGTGTCTCTCCTTCATCTGCGTATCTTTTTAATGGATAGACTCGTCTATATTTTTTTTTTGCCAAATATGAATCATACAACTAGGCTTGAAGTCAAAATTCGTTTTTTTTTTTTTAAATTGGAATAACTGTACACAGGTAATGTATCTATTCGAGATTGTCTTTTATATCTTATCCATGATAAAAGAGGATGAGCATATGCTACATTCAAATATTCAACTCAGGTCCGTAGCTTAGTTAATATATAAAGAATCATTATCTCTGATGTAAGTTATATTCCTTTACTAGTTAGTATTATAGTACAGTTTTTCTTTTACCAGTATCATGACATAAGGGACGAAACTAATTTAATCAACACAAAATTCTTTGCAAAATAATCGTTGATTGAAATATGCATAATCGATTTACTTTTCACAAATTATCCATTTTGTACTAAACAAAATCAGTATATCAAAACAAAAATATAATGACGTGCCTCAATTTTTTACATGTCCCCCACGCATCACCATTGGTCCATTGCATAACTTGGCTTCTTCTTCTCAGAAACGATTGCTTCTAAGAATTCGAGACTTCTAGGGAGGTATAAAATCATTCTTAGTAATTTCGGGGAGAAATAAGGTTGTTTCCTTATCACGTTGGTCTAAGAAGAGAAATAATTATAAGAGGAAGGAGAAGATTTGCTATCATATTTTTCTTAAACATGGGAAGATGAAGAGGCAGGATTGAGGGTATTTTCGTCTAAATTTTAACAAAATATTTTTTCTTAACTGAAAAGGTGATAAAAGGGTAAATATCCATAGACAGGTTTGATTGGAGGGGATATTTCCAAATTTGAAAATTACAAGGGGAAATTTCCAATTAGCTATACCACTAATTTTCCCTAAAATTTATGCCGTGAGATAAATTCTATCAGCGTACGTATGAGGACCGGCATTTAAAACGGCACCAGTAATTGGGTCTAGGATTCGTACAATGGCCCTGGAAATTTTCAATTTGTTACTTTTTTCATCATGTGTGCAAAATACTAAAACAAAATTTTGGGCCGGGAATTTAAATTACGGACCTTATTACTTCCAATTCCGCATATGAGTTAGTTAAAAATTTAATTACAGACTTTAAGCTTATTAAATAAAAGTTTGGGAGTATGGAGGAAAGGAGAAGTAACGCGGTGTTGTGCAAAGTAGTTTGCTCCTTGCTAGTAGTATCATATCTTTCTTTTTGAGAATCTAATCAAATCATATCTGCTGAAGAGGCCAAGTAGAGACTGAGCACAGCTCCAGCTTACCTAATCAGCAAAAGGAGAACATTGCTCATAGACCCAATACCACGTTTGATGAATGCAATCGGTCCCCATGGAGTTGGGACCAGCTGATGCTAATTAGAGTAATTAGTTAATGAGATTCATTGTATCTAATTTAGTAACATAATTTAATTACTGTTATGTTCTTCCTTAGCTCTAACAAGGTCATTCATGATTACATTTACTCTCAAATATGAAATTTCTAACAATTCAATAGTGCTTTTTTTTTTGGAAAAATTTTTCTGCGCTGATGTCATCAAATGAACTGGTTTTTGTGTTCAATTAAAAACATTAAGGGATGAACTTAAAGTGCTTATGTGTTCAATTAAGTGCATCTCAAAATTGAATTTTCATATTTTTGTGTTCAGTTAAAGATGCTAAGGAATGAACTTAAAGAGCTTATGTGTTCACTTAGTTGCATCTGAAAATTGATTTTTCGTATTTTTTGTGTTAAGTTAAACAAATTAAGGGATGAACTTAAAGTGCTTATGTGTTTAGTTAGTTGCATCTCAAAATTGAATTTTCATATTTTTGTGTTCAATTAAACAAGTTGAGAGATGAATTTAAAGTATTTATGTGTTCAGTTAGTTGCAGCATAAATTTGATTTCGTTGTTTTTTGTGTTCAATTAAACTAGTTAAGGGACCAATTAAAATTGTTTATGTGTTCAGTTGGATGCAATGAAGTGAACACTGTTCATTTATTAAGAATAATAATATCCATTATTTCAACAAACTGAACAATTCTATTAATAATAACATCCATTAATAATAATACAAATCCTACACAGTTTTAATCACTACAAACTAATACAATTCATCAATTCCTCCTTCGATTTCTTCCGCACAACTCGTTTCGCCCTGTCCTGTAATTACTATACAAACAAAATAAAATACAATTAAGACCAATTACTAATTAAGCGCTCTAATAATATTTAATCCTTTCAGGTCATGTGAAGTTTTAAAGAAATACATAATGAAACGAGCTGAACCATGTAAAAAAAATTTTCAATATACATTAACAATCGAGAACAGAGGATAACATATTCAGAACTCAAATTAAAATAGTAAGTTGAAAATAAGAACCTAGATAAACATAAATAAACTTGAAATGAAAATCACAGTTAAGGACTTAGTCGGTTAATTAATTACCTAGGAAAGTAGAGCAGAATTCACATAACAGCTCTATCATATATACATGAAACAGTGTTTCATTTTCTTTTATCATTTGACATTAGTTAGAAAATTAGTTTTGCAGTAACAAAAGTATCGACATTCAAGAGAAAATTTTATACCAATCTTAGCGGAGATCGAAGCTCCATTAGTCGAATTCAGAGCTGGTGACATATCTTGAGTCGGTGACAGAGGGTGAGAAATTCGATCGCGGAGGAAGCATTAGAGGAGATAGAAGCTCCATTAGTTGAATCCAGAGATGAACCCTTGGAGAAGAACGCGTCGGAACTAGGGTTTCTAGCTCTGGAATAGAAGACAACGAAAAAACTTGTCGATTCTCTCGATCTAAGAGGCGACACTGAGGTCGGGAAAAGGAAGGATCAGACTGAGAGAGAGCGAAAGAAGCGAACCGAGGTGGGAGAGGAGAGAGGCGGTTCACCGCCATGGTTTTTTGTCGCCATCGCCAATTCTGTCGTCATTTTTGAAGCTAAAATTCAAAAAACGGAAAGAGGTGCGAACATAAGAGGTATGACAGTGATTCGGCTAGGTTTGGAGTGAGAGAGAGATTTAGAACGATATAAATAATTAAATAGACTGGCCAGTCGCTAGATCCATAAAGGTTTGTTTGGACCCGTGAATGATTGGATGGTAATTAATTAGTTGAATGGTAGATACCAATTACCCTCATAAATTGCTAGGAGTGTGAAACTACGTATCCAACATCACTACCTGATAATTAGGAAAACTTCTCACATAGGAAATTTAAAAAAAATAACAAAGAAAATAATAAAAAAAACAAAAAAAAAGGAGTGTGACAGGGACTTTAAAAAACTTCAAGCTCATAAATGGGAGCAAAATTGCAAAACAAGCCAGCCAGTACATCTTGTCTTGACGTAGGTTGAGGACTTTGTGGTCCTTTATTAGAGAGAATCACACCACAAAGCAAATGCATAAAAAAGCAGTAAACACAACACACAACCACACACATTGAGCGCCAGGATATGGGAAATAAACCAAGCATACAACCACCCATGAAAATGCCCTGGAAAGATCGGTTACTTCTCTCCCTCGCTGGTCTAGACAGCTTGGCCCGCCGTCGAAATGGCACTGTCAACCGTCGGTTGTTCTCTTTATTAATGGATCCTTGCGTTGCTGCTAATCCTAAACCTGCCTCAGGCGTTGTACTTCTGACTTTACCATCGACTCCTCTCGGAACCTCTATGTTCGTGTTTTTGTGTCGTCCGATCCCTCCATTCAAGGTGTCAAGAACTCACATTTCCCTTGTGTATTTGCCAGGATGCTGACTTTTTATTGGATTTTATTTTGTTTGGCTTGCATTAAGATCATAAATTGGTACTTCACAATACCGAATCATTTCTTTTCATGTGAAGAGTATGATGATAAGATATTAAGAACACCTGTCGAAGCTATTTTTTTTAATCTTTTCATGAATGTCAGGAAAGCTGATCCCAGTAATAGTACTCTTCCATGGTGGTGGGTTTAGTTTCTACTCTCCTTCCTCCAAGCCGTATGATACATTGTGCCGAAGGATTTCTCGTGAGACAAGTGCTGTTGTTGTTTCAGTGAATTACCGGTTAGCACCAGAGCACAAATATCCTGCAGCATATGAAGACTGCACTGATGTTCTAAAGTTTTTAGACTCTGATGGGACCAGATCCATTGATGCTCTATCCAATTTAGAGTTGGATTTTGGAAATTGTTTTCTTGCTGGCGATAGTGCTGGTGGGAATATTGTTCATCATGTTGCTCGTCGGTGGGCTGCTAGTACTCAGAATTGGAAGAAGGTTATTTTTGATATTATGATTATTATATTCCATTTGGAGCATTTTGGTTATGGTTTAATTTTGCTTTGCATCCTCATAGCATTGTATTTGAACCTTTTTTGGTAGTTGATCAATCAGTTAATTATTACACAGCTGTTAGCTCAAAACAATATGTTGGAACTTATCTGATTAGCAAGAAACCATATGACAAGATGGCAATTGGCAACTCTGTAAAATCTCTTATATTTGCCAAAAGCTGTAAACATAATTGGAGTAAGAAGCCGATAATTGTTTGTTCAAATTTCCAGTTCACAAGCTTGAAAATAGTCAATAATAAAAGAATAAGAAAAGAAATAATGAACATGTGAGGGTTGAATTTTTTCCAGATTAAATTAGCAGGAGCAATATTACTACAGCCATTTTTTGGTGGAGAGGAGAGAACAGAGTCAGAGATTCGACTAAAAAAGGCCCTTCTAATTTCTCCAAATAAGTGTGATTGGGCTTGGAAGACATTCCTGCCAGAAGATGCAAATCGAAACCATGAGGCGGCGTACGTCTTCAATTCAATTAAAGAGGGAATTGAGGAGGCATTTCCGCCTGCATTGGTGGTCGTCGGAGGATTTGACCCACTCCATGATTGGCAGATACGGTACATTTTACATTTACATGTGTTAAAATATATTTGATATTTGAACAGATATTGAGCTTTGCCATCTTAAATTGCTTGGTCACAAATTCACAGTAATTATAGAGAGAGATGCACTTGGTTCTCTTGCAATTATATGTACACTGCAAATTATACTGTCTACAAATTGCAAATGAACATTTTGTTCTAGTTTAAGCATTTAAAAATGTGCATTGTAAGAGAGGAATTATGAACAGGAAATCCCTTTTCTGAGCTTAAGTTTCTTCTGAACACTACCCTAAAGAACACTACATTTACAAGAAGTCCTTTAGATTTATTTGTTAGAAATAAAAATTTAATTCATAATAATATTTCTAATTAACATCCTAGAATCAACTAATTTCATATAAAATTTATCAATCATAATTAAAACTTACAGGACTGTAGAGAAGACATCGTTATGTGGAAATCTAATCTTCTTTAATTTCACCTTAGTCCAAATGATGGCTGAAATTAATGGCATTTTTCTCACTTTCTGTCTTTTTCTTTTTGGGCGAAAATTTTGGGAAGAGGTGCCAAATTATGACAGGAGAGAGAAAATAATAATTGACTAAGGCAATTAAAGGGATCCGAATTTGTAATTAATCTGGTCCATTGGATTTTCCATCAAAATCCAATGTACCCTTTAGGTAATTTTCATAAATGAACTTGGTTTATATTTAATATATAGGTCACATTAATATTATAAGTAATAATATATAATTAATAATATTAATTATAACATTATTGTGAATTTTTCTTCATTTCTTCACTTATTCATGTCTAATATTCATACTCTTTACTGGTTCTAGTCTTGGGTTGGGTAAATCAAATTGGGGGTTTTCAATAAACTTCTCTATATTTGCGGTAGCCAATTGACCATTTTATTTGTACAGGTACTATGAAGCGTTAAAAGAGAAAGGAAAACAAGTGAGATTAGTAGAGTATCCGGATGCCTTCCATGCATTTTATGTTTTTCCGAAATTCAGTGACACACCAAAGCTGATGGAAGAAATAGATGGGTTTGTTCAAGCTAATAGATCAATCTAAACTGTTTTTATCTGTAGAACTTTGTTTGATTGTATTTCTGTTGATGTTACCAATAACAAGACTTTCAAGTCGATTTTCTTCGGTTTCAAACAAAAATTGAAAGAAAAAAAAAAGGAAAAGTTGGTAATTTAGTTAAAAAGAACCCTAGACTATGCTATTTGCTAGTTTGAAAAATATAGAATATTATTATTTTATACTAGCACAAAATTGTTGAGCTCGTTATGAAAATATGAAGGCAACAATTCTGTCCAAATAAATTGTCCGAAAATATTACTAATGATTATAATTACAATTATTATATAAATGTATAGAGATTTAATCATCTTGCCTATATCGCAAACAAACATTTTGAATTCGTTATACATAAAAGCAATGTATAATTATGTTCTATAATAATTTGGCATGGCTTTAGTATTCATTTTGAGTTTGAAGACTAGCGATTCGTACCATTCGCAAAACTTCACATGACGATGACGACCATAAAGGAAAACAACCAAAATAATTGGGGTCACAGTTGTCCAGCTGCACGAGCTTGCCAAATTTAAACAATCTGTAATCAAAATAATCGGAGGACTTATCAGCAAAGCCACTAATTTTTAATCTCTTCAATATGAAAATGATGTTAATTAATCAACGACAAAAATATCCTATAATTTAACATATTTAATAGAGATAATTAATACAAGGTTACAAAAAAAATGTTCTGAGTTAGACAGATATCTGAAAAGAGGACCTTAAAATCTATGCCGTGAGAAAAATTCTATCAGCGTATGAGGACAGGCATTTAAAACGGCACCAGTAGTTAGGTCTAGGATTCGTACAATGGCCCTGAAAATTTTAAATTTATTACTTTTTTCATCATGTGTGTAAAATACTAAAACAAAATTTTGGGCCAGGAATTTAAATTACGGACCTTATTATTGTCCAATTCCGTATATGAGTTAATTAAAAATTTAATTACAGACTTTAAGCTTATTAAATAAAAGTTTAGTGTATGGAGAAAAGGAGAAGCAATGTGTTCTGTAAAGTAGTTTGCTCCTTGCTAGTAGCAGTGAAATCATTTCTTTCTTTTTAAGAATGTAATCAAATCATATTTGCTGAAGAGGCCAGGTAGACACTGAGCACTGCTCCAGCTTACCTAATCAGGAAAAGGAGAACAGTGCTCACAGACCCAATAACCTGTTTGATGAATGCAATTGGTCCCCATGGAGTTGGACCAGCTGATGCTAATTAGAGTAATTAGTTATAAAATTCATTGTATCAGATTTAGTGACATAATGTAATTAGTGTGATGCAAGCTATAGGATATTATCTAATGCAGTTTACTGTTACACTGTTATGTTCTTCCTTTGATCTAATAAGGTCATTCATGATTACATTTACTCTCGAATCTGAAATTTCTAACAATTCAAACCTCCAAAACATAAAATGTACAACCAGTGAAAATGAAATGGCCTCAAACACCATTTGAGTCGGATCATTTTACACTGTCGGCAGTCAGCAAGTGTAGCATCTTAGATGAAGAGTGCATTTGGACATCATCATCATATCTCTATACAATAAATTTTCACATTCTTGGCTCGACGGACAACCTAACAAAAACCAACCAAAGAAAGCATGCAATCAATAGTAAGTAACAGTAATTTAATGCCACCAAATAAATATACCAACCAAATAAAAGCCTGCCAGTAAAATGACAATTCAGACCGAAACCTTTGAATAGTTTTCTTGTCTAGATTATTTTGCTTTGTTTTCTTGTTTAGATTATTTTGCTTTAACTCAAGTTTTACTGTCAATGGCAGACCACGTGTATTCTTGTGATATGCCAAGTTCAGTAGCACAGTGAAGCTGACTAGAAATAAGAAAAAACGCAGAAAAAGTAGTATATTGTAGGAATCGGAATTAACACCAACAAAAATCCTGATACAACCAAGCTTGAATAAAACTTTCTGTTCTCGTGCAAAACACCTACTCAATTGACCTTACAACAAATAAGAAGAGACGCACAAAATTTAGGTCTGGAACAAAGTACAATAGGCAGCCTACTTTTTCAGCCAGGCATTTAATCAAACACTTTGGCGCCATTACCTCTACCAGCAAAAGGCAAGTTACTAGGCCTCACCTTACCAAACTATTGACGTCATCCAAAGTTAAGTCATAAAATGTAGAGAGCGTGAGGGATGACATAAATTATTGTTAGAATGAGAGAGAGAGAGAGATCAGAGATCGCGAGATATAGATAGGAGAGGGGTGTTGTGATAAACAGCAGTACGTACACTAGTACAGTCAAATTTGGGAGTGTTCGAAAAATTGGACATGCCCATATCATCAACGGTTGAATTGCCTGCACCCACTGAGTTTCCGATATAGATATTGGAAACTAGAAAATGTTCTCAGATTCTTGGTCCCTTGCAAGTTCCAACCTTCAACTGTCTCCTTGATACCATAGAATTGTTTTCACCCATTAATTATGGTTGAGAAGAGGACAGAGTTTATTACTTGTAATAAAAGATTCAGCCGTTGCCTTTAAAATTAAATCTGAATTGACAAAACAAGGATTCATTGAGGATACTATTAAACAAAGTGTTGTAATTTGTAAACATGAACATGTATGTACTACTAGGGGTGCTGACGAAGCATTCGTCTAGATGTTTTGGTGTCCGTTCCGCCCAAACAAAATGGATAACGAAATAGATTTCGGCATACATTTTTGAAACAGAACAGTAAACGGAACGAATTTCGACATACGTTTGTGTGAAATACAGTGTAAATTGAGTCATTTTGCCATGTTCCGTCCAAACGAAACGGCTAACGAATCGTTCCGGTACATACTGTTACTAGAATGGAACGGACAACGAAAAGCTTCATTCTGTGGCCGTTATCAACGTGAAAGAGGCCTATGTACTGCTGGACGTGAATGGGTATGGGTCAGCCCGCCGAAAAATTTATAAATAATATTAAATTAATATAATATATTAAAAATAATATCAATATAATAATATTTTTTTAAATAGTATCACGAGATCGGAATTCGAGATTCCGACGGCTAGATCGGAATCCCAGGCTCCAATATAAAAAGTAGGGTCTTTGCCGTGCATATTTCGACGGGAATAATCATATAGTTCGACGGGAACAATCAAGATTCTGCAACTTGAATAAATACTTAAATAAGAGGTCCCTTTGGTCCCCTCTCCGTCACAATTTTGAGACCTTTTGCTGCACTTTAAGGGTGCGTTTGGCACCATTGAGTTTAGTCCTGACCTTGGTTAGTGACTAAACTTTCCTAAGGTTAGTTTACCAAATGAGTTGTGGTTAGAAAGGTTAGGGACTAACCAATGTCTAATTTTCTAACCATGCAAAATGGTGAGTTAGAATTTTCCCCTTACATTAACATGGAGAGAGAAAATATTAAAGTAGTTGCTTTTAATTTTTTAACGATGATTAGTTATATTAATTATTAATTTTTAATTAAAGATGATTACTAATAATTACTAATAATTAGTAATTAAAAATTAATAATTTAAAATAAATAATAATATTAATTAATAATTATGGTAGTATTTATAATAATTAATAATAGTTATTGTTATATTAATTATTAATTAAAGATGATTAATAATAATTAGTAACTAATAATTAATAATAATTAGTAATTAATAATTACGGTAATATTTATAATAATTAATAATAGTTATTGTTATATTAATTATTAATTATTAATTAAAGATCATTAATAATAATTAGTAACTAATAATTAATAATAATAAGTAATTAATAATTGATAATTCAAAAATAAAAATATTAATTAATAATTGATAATTCAAAAATAAAATATTAATTAATACTTATGGTAATATTTATAAATAGTTAATTGAATATTAATTATTTATTAATAATTAATGAGAAATAATAATAATATGTAATTAATAATTAATAATAGATTAATAGTTAATATCATAATAATTAAAATAATTAATGATTGATAATTTAAAATAAATAATAATATTAATTAATAATTATGGAAATATTTATAATAATTAATAATAATAATTGTAATATTATTTATTTATTAATAATTTATGAGGAATTATAATAATTAGTAACTAATAATTAATCATAATTAGAAATTAATAACAGTTAACAAGTAATATAATAATAATTAAAAATAAATAATATATATAATTATGGTAATATTTATAATAATTAATAATTGATAATAGTTATAGTAATAATAATTATAAAATTATAATAATAGCGATATTTAATAATAGTTACTATCATAATGTTAATAATAATTAATAATGGTTTATTTTTTATAATTTATAGTTGCTAAACTCAAAATACTAACCTCAACATACCGTGCCAAACAACATTCACTAACCTTAAATTTGAGCTAATCCCATCAAATCACTATCCTCACAATTCTACCCCTCTAGATGCGTTTGGCAAACAATAGATTAGCACTAACCAAGGTTAGTGCAGCTAACTAACTAATCTCAACTTACCAAATGAGTTGAGGTTAGTTAAGGTTAGCACTAAACTTGTGCTAACCCACTACCTCTCCCAAAAGATGAGTTAGCAAATTCACCCCGTGGGGTTAGCACAAATCTAGTATTAATAATGATGATTAATAATTAAATAATTAATAAATATTAAATATTAATATTTAATAATAAATAACTAATTAACATAAAATAATAATAATTAAAAAAAATTAATGAATAATAATATTTTATAATTATCAATTATTATTATTAATTAGTAATTTTAAAACAATAATAATAAATAATTAACAAATAATTTATAATTAATAATGTTAAAGATGATTAATAATCAATAATAATAACAAATAGTTAATAATTAATGATGATTAATAATAATTAGCAACTAATAATTAATAATTAGTAATTAATAATTAATAATCAATGATAACTAATAATTAATAATAATTAGTAATCAATAATTAATAATAATTAGTAATTGATAATGGGTTTTTTTATAATTTATTCAACCTATATGATTATTCCCGTCGAAATATGCACGGCAAAGACTCTATTTTTATATCGGAACCTGGGATTCCGATCTTAGCTAAGATCGGAATCCGATCTCGTGATACTATTTAAAAAAATATTATTATATTGATATTATTTTTAATATATTATATTAATTTAATATTATTTATAAATTTTTCGGGTCAGCCCGTTGTGATCGCTGGGGCTGGGATTGGGATGTCAGGATGTCAAAAAAGCTGGGATGCCAGTTGCCAGATATCACGATCGGCCGTATGTTGGAGTCGTTTCTCACAATCTAAAATGCATACATTCGATTCGAAGCTTTCACATTGTTCTCCATATTGAAATCTCCAAGAAAACTAAAATTTATATTTTTTCGAATTTTTTTACTATATATTATGCTATTTTAAAAAAACATTGTAAAGGAGTTGTAAAAGTGTATTTCTGACCATTCAATTTTAAAATAGCATAATATATAGCAAAAAAATTCGAAAAAATGTAAAATTTGGTCTTGAAAGATATTTTTATATGGAGAACAACTTGAACGGTTTGGATCGACTGTTTGAATTTTAGATCTTGAGAAACGACTCCAGCATACGGGTTTAATCCGTATGCTGGAGTATACTTTAGCCAATCTCTCTCTCTCTCTCTCTCTATATATATATATATATTGTAATAGCCGCTTGAAAATTTTTTATTCTATCGACTAAAAAAAACCTTTGAATATAGATTGTACATTTAAAATTTAATTGGAAACAGTAATCATTTTATGAAAAGTACGATGGGCTTTCTGAATAGGAACGATCAGGCCGAGTTGAATATCGGTCTCTTTAGCTCCAAAGATTTCCCACTTGGGTCACAGGCTCACAGCCTAGTTGTGTGTTGCTCCGTGAGACCGTGACACATGGAGTCAAAGAGTAGTGCTGGAGATCCGCATGATCATGATGTGATATTATTTGACAATATTATCAGTGAAGATGCAGACAAAACCGAGGCCGCACAAAGCCAATTTGCATACACATCTAAGATTGACAAATGTTCTATCATTACAGTTTTTTTGGCTCAATCATGTATCAGTTGTTATTAAAGCCATAAAAATAAACATGATTTTATTTTTAAATAAATCGTGTTTAAAAAGTACTAGTCAAAAAAAAAACAAACAAATCTGACTGCATAATAATAGTAATAAAGTGATTTGTCTATTTATCAATCAATATAGGTAAACTTGCAAGCACTAACGCGATCAGAAGTTACCTTTATTTTTTCGTACCTGTTTGACAGTCTCGTACTATACATTAATTTCTATTTACAAGCGCTTATATGTCGATGTGATCGCAGTTATTGAAAAAACCATATATCCTGAATGAAGAATGAACAGTGTCGGGCTTTGTGTACTGTTTCGTATTGGTGTGGTTGTTTATGTGCTGGGTTGTATTGCCTTGAAATAAAGGCTGCGATTAGACTGCTGCATGGATTTTTGTATTGTGGCTGCAATTTTTGATCGAGTTTGGGCAGGGCAGCAATTAGGTTCAATAATTTTGTGGTCTAAGCGTTGTCAGGTTGCCCAACGCCTGGTGTTAATTTCTGTTCATGTGGGTCCAATGCATGTGCAGCCTTGGTTTTAATTGGTGTGCCTTGCCTTACTTGCTTGGATTTGCAGCTCTTTGTTCTAATGTGGCAGAGTTGGCTGTTGGTCTTCCAATGACTGTTAGTCATTTTTTTTGCTTATCAAGATCCGCCACATAGTGTCCCTCTTCACCTCGACCACAGGATGCTTGCTCTTTCGGTTTGAAGAATAGACATGGCCTACATATTACACCTATGCATGCAATGTTGTGCAAAGGATTTTTTCTGTCATGCGGGTCTGGCAGAGATACGGTCCATGGGTTCGGATTGTTCAATGTGTATGCAATACGAAGGATGCACTGCGGTCAAGCTATTATTCTACTTATTTCTCTTGGGCAGTCATGGGCAGAAGAAAGGTTTGTGGGGCCTGCTCCTGTTGCAGCCTGTAATATCCCTGGGCATGTTGTAATGGAGTGTGCCTTCTGTTCCTGTGCGTGCACTGCTGGGTGGAGCCACCTGTTCTATGGTTCATATGCTAGATGGGTGGTCTGTGTTTAGGAGTTCCAGTGCCTGCCGCCCAACTGATGTGTATTGGCTGCTTTCTCTGCCATTTTTAACATGTTGTTTCCCCTGGTACAGGCACAACATATTTGTGACACCAATGTGTTGAGATCGGATGTGGGGTCCACGGTCAGCGTGCATTTCGGTCTCTCCTTTTGTGCTCCACTTCCACAAGTAAGCCTATCTTTCTTTGCCATTCCATTGGTCTATTCAAATAATCCTCCATCTCCATCTTTCCTCATATCATCTGTCAGTGTCGGCTTGGTACAGTTGTATTGTTGCAATTAAGGTTAGGTTTTCTTCTGTGTGTTCTTTTGTTGCAAAAATTAAATGCCTGTTATTTCAAATCTAATAATGTGGTGTACCATGTATAAAATTGGTATTAATTTTTGGGTTTTTAGAAAAAAATGAAATGGTGTGCGATTTATTCTGGTCGACAGTTCTCCAAAGTGTGCCTTCCACCTTTCTGGAGCTTTCTTCTTCTCCACCCAAGGTTAGTGCTGTCTTGATTGGAATTTACATTTCTACGTGTAATTGTTTATACTATTACTGTTATCGGGCTGTTTGTTATCATGCTGTTGCACAACAGAGAAGAAGCATGGTGTTTTTGAAACAGCCACTACAGGAAACAAAATGCAATGTACTTCTCAAAAAAGGACCACGAAAAGAAACTGTGAGAAGCAGTTTCGCTGTTAACATGATACAAGTTTCACCTCACTCACATGTTATATCTCTCAAAGCCTTATCTATTTTTGTAAGGTACTATTACAAAATGAGGAAAGTCAAATAAAAATTCCACCTCAACCATTTGTTCCATAAACTGCAAGTTGATCTGTTTCATGCTTTTCAGGTCTTTTTTTTTGGGGCTAATGCTTTTCATGTCTTTACATCATTTCTTTTTACTATTCTCTACACATAAAAAACGTTTCGTTCAGATGATGTCTGCACTATCTCAACAAAGACATGTTCCCTTTCACACACAGATATTCATGTTTCTATATCCACCAACGAACCGACTTTCATTTACTATACCATTACAAACCCAAAAAAATTAGTCACCACAACAAGAAAAAATTCACCACGCCCACCACGTGCACAACAACGACACCCAAAAAAAAAATATATCAAACATCAGGGAATATAAAAAAAAACAACGACAGGTCGCGGCGGAGCCGCGACTTAAGCATCTAGTTTGTTAACAAAATATAATAATCTTTCGATACTAAAAATAAATTTTCCGTTAATGTTTTTCATAATTATATGTCAAGTAGCCTACTAATTGACAATCATATCCACATAATTTTAAAAATTTCCACATTTCAACATAGAGATTAATTATTTGTTACGTATCTACGATAAATTACCAACTACACAGCAGGAGTTCCATAATCCGCATGAGTCCAGCGTCATTGCATCATGGTGTGTGCAGTGTGCGCCAGATACATCTAAATTTAATTTAATTTTTGATGTGCTACAGAGTGAACTAACAAAATTCAAATTTTTTTAATATTATTCATACTTAATCTAATGTTTCATTTTATACAAGATGTACTAATTTTGACATAGACATTTGTATATGGTTCATTTCTATTTTGCACGAATTTGAAGTGGTATAGAATTCATACATGGACATCTTTGCCAGGTGATCGTCATTTTTCATCCAAATAAACTTTCAATTATTTGCTTAATTCCATTAAAGACATTATTTCGTGGTCACATCAATTTATGTTAAATATAGATGTACTTGAAAAATTACAATGCAGATAAAATAATTTATAATAAATAAATAAAGCATGTAACTAGAATCTGTGACAATGAAATAATAACTTCCATTTATGATTGGTTACTAGACTCGTGAATTTTGCGTTTGTGGGGACTTCACTAGAAAAGGATGCACATATATATGATATTTCAGAATGGGCCATCCCACCCCTAGATGATATTCGATCCTTTTGTGCAACATGTGCTCGTAACTTAATTGTCAAACTGCCACTGATAGAAGATACTATTCAGATCCACTTAAATGATGAGTTACTTCTTATATCTATTTAAAAATGTGCACCCAACTTGATTCTTAGTATTTTCCACTGATTGGAGATGCTCTGTTTAGAAATACTCTATTTAGCATCTACTTAAACGAATTACTTCTTAATTAAAAAAATAACAGCATTATTCTGATTATTACATGCTTGGCGAGACGATGTCAAGTTGTCATACACATCATAAAAACAGTTATTTTAATTGAATGCATCCATTCAGAAAAAAACACAAAATTTATCAAACCGAAGTTCAGAATAACTTGTTCGGATTGTCTAAAATACCATTTCTTTTTGATAGACAAGTCAACATCTCAATTTAAACAATGAGGTCAAATTAAATGAAAATTTAGTATTACAATATATGAACTTTAGAAAAAAAACATTGGCAGTTGGATATGTAACATCTATGCCGTGTGATGCGATGCATATGCGCATATCTTCTCTTATATCAAGTCAATGCTTCACAAATTTAATTCCTGTGTTTAAATAATTTCCACAAACAAGGATTTCAATTAGTCAAATGCTTGTAAGCGTCGGCATCATTCCAAAAGGAAAGTGCACAGAAAGAATCATTAGAGAGGAATATAAAAGAAGAAATCCGTAAGTCTACCAGTGATTAAGAAGTCTCCTAAGGACTTCATCCACTTCCCGCCTCGGTTTCCCCGGAATAAGCGCAAGCATTATTCGCTTATTCCCTCTCCTCGGTCCTATTCTACTGGGATAGGTTAAGCCACCAATTTCGTATAGTATTTTTCTGGTGTTGTGTTCAGTGTAGCGAGTGTAAGTGGTTTTCTTCTTATTTATCATCATGTTTTGAGTGGAAGTCTACCAACTAAAAAAAAAGTATTGAGTGAATGTTATAAAATGGAAATTAAATTGGAGGATTCATTGTAAATATTTAATCTTTGGAGACTTGGCCCACATCTTTATGGCTCCGTTTGGATGATTTTTTTCCGGAATAAGGAATAAGGAATAACCACTTCTTACCAATAAATTTATTTCTAACCATCCAAACTCTTCACAAAAGTTACACACTTCCCAATAAATTTACCCCTTCCCAATAAATTTTTTCCCTTCTTCCTTCTTCCTACCTTATTCTCAACACATCCAAACGGAGCCTATCTAAAGAAAACTATTTGTTACGCATATGGCTTTGCTGAAAGTGATAACAACAGATCCAGAAAAGAGTCAAATTAAAGACCCAACCCAACATCGCCCCCCAGTTTACTTACATCTCTCTCATCTCGGTCTCCGTTTCACACAGCAATTAATGTTAGAATCAAACAACTCGGATTTGGTTAATTAAAAAAAAAAATCCAAACCTTATTTTACGACATTGGGTTTGGGTTATAAAAGGAACCTTCTTAACACGATAAGTTTTGCAAAATTAATTTTTCTAATAACATATTTAGGTATAATGCATTAGTACCAATGAAATGCTCAAATGTGGGCAAAGTTGTCAAGGACGCGGATCCTCTGGTCATTTTTCGATCTCAATCGTCTGATTTGATCTCAACAGTTAAATTATTTCGGACTTATTAATCTAATATTATTCACGGAATATTTATATCCGTTGAAATTAAATCGGACGTTTGAGATCGAAAAACGAACAGAGGATCTCGTTCCAAGTTGTCAAATGCTCAAATAATGTCTCTCAATTCTCACGCCAATAAAATATAATTTTGAGCTTAAAAAACTTAGCACAATTGTTAAACTTTATATTTATCAATGGTGTGTTTTTTTTTTTTTTTGATAAAACCCGTAGGCTTATCAATGGTGTGTCAAATACACAAATGATGGTTCCAATTCTCAAAGCAACAAAAATATACATTTGAACTTGCTAAACATTCCATAATTATAAATGGTTTTTAAATGTATAACCAAAATTACATATCTGACCAAAAATATATCCAACCAAAATAAATAATTCCACCCATTTATAGCGTCGGATGCAAAACATAGCAACTCAAACAGTGCCTACTATCATTTCATATAGTCAAACAAAATAGCTTCCGTCTCTTTCTCTACCTTATAAAACCCACTATTCCCAATTATTCTGACAAAGAGAAAAACCCTTTGGGGCTTTCATAGAGACTAAACATTACAAAATGAAGATACCCAATTTCTCTTTTCTTCCTTTGCTGGTTTGCATTGTGGCAGCAGTACTAACCGGCGCAGCTGCGCGTGGACATGATCAACCTCTGGCAAATATTGCAATTCACCTCGCCAGAATAGCGCTTGATAATTCAGCATATATCAAGGCTTCTCCTTATGTTTTGGGAGAGAAGGTATGCTAGATTCATTGAATTGTTTTGCTCTTTTTGTGCATTTGGTTGATTTTGGTTGTTTTTTAATTAGTTCCTTTTTGGTGATTGTGTTAATGGGAGTGGGAGGGGGCGTTTGTTTTCTTTTCTTCTCCATTTGTCGTAGGAATGGAGTTTGGTTTTTTGAACTGGTTTTTATGAAACTTGATTACTTGAGTATACATTTTTTAGAAGGGACGATCATATATCTAGGGCTATGTTTGGATGGCTTTTTTCCGAAATAAGGAATAAGGAATAACCACTTTTTACCAATAAATTTATTTCTAACCATCCAAACTCTTCACAAAAGTTACACACTTCCCAATAAATTTATCCCTTCCCAATAAATTTCTTCTCTTCTTCCTTCTTCCTTCTTCCTACCTTATTCTCAACGCATCCAAACGGAGCCTAGTATATTTTTTAGAAGGGACGATCATATATCTAGTATAGTTTGAACATAGGAGTCCATATATGTTAGACTATTTAGTATTTTAGTACAAATGGTATATCTTTCTCATCTTGTTCATAACAAAAAAAATTGTTCACTACTTGCTTTAGCTATCTTATAGAACATGTATCCATTTCATCAAAACTGGAGAGAACGAAGAACTTTTACAAACTCTTTTATATTGTTTTGGGGCAAATGTCATACTGGTGTCGACAAATGTCGACAGTTAAATAAGTTGACTGGAGAAGTGTGAAAGCCGTGTTACGGTTTATAGAGTCACTAGTAGACCGGGTTGTTGCCTTATTGGGTTGATCCAAGGTATTGGCATGGACCTAAGAGTAGGGGTGAGCAAAAAAATTGTAACTCCTGAGTTATTCGAACTCGATTCGAGAAAAACTCATTAGTAACTCGAGTTAACATGACTCGAGTTTTAGCGACTCGAATTATGTCGACTCGTGAGTTATATTTGCTGAGTTCAAGTTAGGTCTAACTCAACTCGGTCCAGCTCAAGTCAGCATCATATACAAGCGAAGTAAATAAAAATATTATATCATTGTAAAGCCCAAAAATTTTAACTGTCTAAGTCTAACCCTTGTCCCCAAATATCTTTCCCTCCCGATGCACAGCTGAGATATTTATTTATGTATGTGTAAAATTTTTTACTTTGAGATAATTGTTGCATCTATTCACTATATTCACAAGTTGTCTATCGAGTCATGAGTTGACTCGAGTTACAAAATGATGAGTTCGAGTTAGCTTAGATAACTTGCCTTCCGAACGAGTCACGAGTTGACTCGAATTGTAACGAATTCGAATTCGAGTTAAGCTCAACTCGCTCGAACTCGGCTCGTATACAGTCCTACCTAAGAGTACTGAAATCATGTTTCCATCACTGTGTTGAATGTTGATTAACTGGTTGCCATATATTTTTTCCCTTCTCTGTAGGGTTGCATAACGTTAGAAATGGAGGCGAAATAAGGGTGTTTTGTTAACCGTTTAGTTTTGGTGACGAACTGATTTATATTTCGTTAATCGTATCATAGGGATGAAACGATCAAAATTTATGTAATTTTCGCAATTTACACTGTGAGAAACTATTTCACTATTTTGTTGATCGTTTCGTTAAACCAGACAAAATAAAATTTTGTTTCGTTAACCGTTTCGCCCTAATGGTGAAACGATTAACCTTGATTATTATTATTTTGTTTATAATGCACGCACTCTGCATATTGTTCTTTCGGTGCTTAGATCATGCTGCATATTTGTTGTTGTTGTTGTTTTATTTTAAGGCTATATTATATAATAAAGATAAATATACAAAAAAAGAAATTAATTCTATGTCTCATTCTGATTAAATAATATTTTTAAAATTATAAAATAGGTTTTTTTTAGTTAATGATACAGTATCTCAACATAATATTATGTATAAATTTAACATGCATATTTAAGTAGGAATTTATGTATGGATTTTGAATAAAATGGGTAGCTATAATTGTAAATGTACAACATCCAAAAGAATATTATTGATGCGTTATAAATAGTAACGGTAACTTATCTCTCTTTCGTCTTTTTTTCATTCAATGGACCGCTATAAATAAGCGATACTATTTTGTAATAACGATAACCAATGAAATAAGAGATGGGCTAAAATCAGTCATGACTGACGGATGCAACCGTCAGCTACGATCAAATCTCAATTTTTGATATTCTAACAATTGATCCGAATCGTTTAATGTATTCTTCATATTGAAATCTCGTTGGAGACAAAATTTTATTATTTTTCTGAAATTTTTTAGTATTTGTTTGATATTTTACAAAATTCTTAATCAAAACAATTTTGGACCCTTCAATAACTATGATTTTTAAAAATCTAAAAAAAAAATAGTAAATAAAATAAAAAAATATAAAATTTGGTCTGCAACGAGATTTCAATATGAAGAACACATTGAATGGTTCGGATCGACTGTTAGAATCTAAAAAATTGAGATTTGATCGTAGCTGACGGTTGCATCCGTCAGTCGTGGCTGATTTTAGCCCATCTCATGAAATAATTATCATAATTATTGATACTAAAAAAATTAAAAAGTTTAGATATAAATATAGATATGTTGCATATTATATTTGGTTTAAATTAAAATTATTTTAATCATCAGTAACTGATCAGTTTGGTTTAAACTTTCCAATAAGTGACTAGTTAATTTGCAAACTCTATCATAATTTAAACAAATTGTATTACAGAATATCTCACATAACACAATTGAAAAGAGAAAAAGCGCTTCATAATATCTTGCTCTTATTGTAACAATTTGACCGACTGCCAAGTGTCCCTCTCCAACAGCCCAATTCCATTGACCATAACAAATTAGAACAAATATGACTTTCTAATTTCTATGCCTCCGTTTGGATTGCTTAGAAATAATAGGAATAGTTTAAATCTAGACGGAAAGTTTTGGGAAGTATACAACTTTATGAAAAATTTGAATTGTTTATAATAAATTTACGTCTAGAAAGAAACTATTCCTCTTATTCCCATACGATCCAAACAGGGCCTATATGGCGTAATGGGGACATACTGTCGTCTCCCGTAAGTACAATAAATACAAATTTTGGGTCACTTGGGTTGAGAAAGCTACAAAAATATCTGGTTTTAGTTGTTTTCTCCATATCTTTTGGAGAAAAATGTAGTGCTTGTACTAAATAAATATGGTCTCGGCCATCGCTAGTTTTTAATGGAGTCCTTTTTACTACCAAACATTATTATTTAGCTTTCCTTTTGTATTTCGCTTGAATTTTTTTTATTATTATTATTTATTATATTTTTTTTGCGGCCATCCATTAGCGAGTCAAATTTGTAGGACATTACGTGAAAAAATTCTGCACTTGAATGCTCGGTTGATAATGGACTATATTACCAACCGTATAATGTTTATTGTGGGAACATATATATATATATGCATACTATTACCCTTTAATCAAATTACAGTAGTTTGCTTGTATCTATTTAGTATGAGGTTATAGTTAGTTGCTAACAAGTCAAGTTACGAGTAACTTTTCTGGGAAATGGGGAATTTTGTTATTAAGTTTGATCATTTTAAAACAAATACTAACACATCTGAAATATGCATGCAAAGTGTTTGAGGAAATGTCCAGAAGGACACTACAACACCACCCCACCCCTCAGCCCCTGCCATTGGTACTAACATCATGGTTCATTTTTTTATTTTTGAAAATATTAGGGAGATGACACGGATTGGGTAACAGTTGAGTACTTCTCTCCAAATGCAACAACAAATGACTGGATTGCTGTCTTTTCCCCTGCAAATTTTAAGTAATTCCTTTCTCTGAACTTTATCTATAATTATTTACATGTGAAACATTACATACTTTTTATAATCGCTATCTGTGTGGCTGTACTGGATTAATGGTTCTTGTTCTTTTATCTCAATACAAAGACTTGCATGCAATTTGGTAATTTTATTTTTCTATAGTGTTATTAAATTGTTTCTTGATTGCAGTTCATCGACCTGTCCAGCTGTAAATGTTGAAGGGCAAGACCCAGATATTTGCACTTCCCCCATCAAGGTTAGTTAAGAAAGGAACCTTTTTTTTTTCCTGTAATTGTTGTAATTAATTTGATTTGTATTAACTGGAATTACATTTTCAACCTATAATTATTTGGCAAAATGCAAGTTTCCTTGGATCAATGTGGCAAGGATCCAAACATAAAAAAGTTGGCCTCAAAATAAGAGCTCACCATTCAAATCAGCATTCAAACTGTAACTGACACTGGTATTGATTTATTCTGAATTTTAGTACCAATTTGCGAACTACTCTTCGGGATATCTTAGCACTGGCAAGGGCTTAGTGAAATTCCAATTGATCAATCAGAGATCAGACTTCTCGTTTGCTTTACTCACTGGTGGACTATCAAAGGTGAGTTCTCTCACTATTATTATTGTCTCACATCTGTAGTATTAATTAAAAATCGAGACCGCATTTTCAATAATTAAAAATAGTTTTCTCTTTTTTGGTTAAATATATTAAAAGTAGTAATATCAATCATTATTTAATTTAAGAATTAAATGTATTTGCAATTCTAAGTTAGTTCATGCCTAATTGTTATTTGGCCTCTTCAACTGTGCTTTAAATTCCTATGCACTAAATTTTATAAAATTGAAAATAATATTATATAATATAACTTGTAATATAATCATTGCAAATGATAATCAATATAAAAAATTTTAAGAAAATCTTTGTATAATGAAACTCAACTTGTTACAACAAATTTAATAATTAAATGTCAGTAAGAATTTTTGTATCAAGCGAAGCTCGATATATTCCTCTAGTGTATATAATAAATTAAAATGTCACTTAATGCATTCTAAAATTCTTGAACACCAAAAGTTTTGCTAATTTGAACACCATACCTAAACTTTAAGTTGATTGTATTAATTCGTTATCTTTTCCAGCCAAGCCTCATAGCAGTATCTAATACAATTGCCTTCAAGAACCCCAAAGCACCTGTGTACCCCCGCCTTGCACAGGGGAAAGAATGGAATGAGGTATGTCTTCTAGTTTCTTCATACTTTCTCCACACTTCATATTCAATTCTTAAAATTAATAATCAAATAAAGAAATATATTAATGAAATATTATTGAACTTTGTCTCACTTAGATGACTGTGACTTGGACAAGTGGATATGATATAAGCGAGGCATATCCATTTGTGGAATGGGGTATGTTGTGGGGCCCATCAACACGGACCCCTGCAGGAACCATCACCTTCAACCGTGGAAGCATGTGCGGTAAGTTTCTTATTTGAGTACTACTTGAAGTTTGTTCCATTTAACACAGATTTGTGTTACTGTATCAGGTCCAGTACTTTTTTCATACAGTCATACTAATATATATCAGCATTTTCAGCATTCTAATTTATTTTTTTATAAACCTTCATGTGCTATGCATTAAATTATGTACACTAGCTAACTAGCATATGCTGAGCAGATAATGACTTGTCCTACGCACGTCTTTTCTTTTTAAATTTTCATAATGGGCTTGCTGCGCAGGTGAACCAGCACGTACAGTTGGCTGGAGAGATCCTGGTTTTATCCACACAAGTTTTCTCAAGGATTTGTGGCCCAATAAACAGTACAAATATAATCCCATAACTATAACAATTATATTATTTGTTTGTTTTTTAATTCCCAAAAAGGTCAATAAATTACCAATTTGCTTACTCGTTGTTAATTTCATGACTTAGGTACTATTATAAGGTGGGACATGAGTTACTAAATGGAACTATTGTGTATGGCAAGGCTTACACCTTCAAAGCATCTCCCTTCCCTGGACAGAACTCGCTACAAAGAGTCATTATTTTCGGAGATATGGGGAAGGTTTGTCTGAGTAATTTGAATATCTTTATTAACATAAACCTTTTATAAGAGTTTGTACAAAGAGAAAAAGGGAAAAAAAACCCTCCAATACTTGTAACATTGTTGCTGCTGTTGCTTATAGTTTTTTATTGAGTATCATTTCATATCAAGTCCAAATATTCTAAATTAGATTGGTCGATTTTCTTTGTAATATAAATGCCAACAAATGTCAGGGTAGTTGATTGTAATTAAGAAATAAAAAGTTGACCTTTTTAACTCTTATTCCCAGGCTGAAAGGGATGAATCAAATGAGTACAGCAACTACCAGCCGGGGTCACTTAACACTACTGATACCCTTGTCAAGGACCTGGACAACATAGACATAATTTTCCATATCGGAGACATTGTCTATGCAAACGGGTACATCTCCCAGTGGGATCAGTTCACTGCTCAGGTCGAGCCTCTTACTGCCAAAGTTCCCTACATGATGGCCAGGTATGTTATTTTTTCAGTTTTTATATTTGGAATTGATTTCACGCAATCTAGTATGTTCTTAAAATAATTTCTTCCTTTTGTTTGCTTAAATAGAGTCTTGTGAATTGCTGAAACAAATACAGTAAGCTTAACAATGTATCTTGCTTTTAATGTATGGGTTTTCTTATTTGATTTCACTGGATGCAGTGGCAACCATGAGAGGGACTGGCCTAACACTGGATCCTTCTATGCGGGTTTTGATTCTGGTGGTGAATGCGGTGTATTGTTGGAGTCAATGTACTATGTACCAACTGAGAATAGAGCCAACTACTGGTAAGCACATGGACGCCAAAAGTTTTATATTTTCTTCATGATTGATATGACAGTACTGAAATCTGCATACTAGCACCACCTCATACGATCTGAATTTTGTTTAGCATTCCATAATTAGAAAAAGTGGCTGTGTATTACACTGATCCAATACACCTTTGGAATTACTAAAAAGAAGTTTTTCAATCATTGTGCTTACTGTGAAATGATATTAACTTTTGAACATCTGCTAAAAATATTTTCAAACAGGTACCAAACCGACTACGGCATGTTCAGGTTCTGCGTTGCTGACACAGAGCATGATTGGAGAGAAGGCACAGAACAGTACAAGTTTATTGAGAAGTGCCTTTCGACTGTTGACAGGAAGCAACAGCCATGGCTGATATTCATTGCGCACCGTGTGCTTGGCTACTCGTCAGGCTACTTTTACGCGAATGAGGGTTCTTTTGCTGAACCAATGGGCAGGGAGAGCCTCCAACAACTCTGGCAAAAGTACAGGGTTGACATTGCTTTTTACGGGCACGTGCATAATTACGAGAGAACTTGCCCTATTTATGAGGTGTGGTTCTTTCTCATTTTCTAACTTAAAAACTTTTGTTTTTCTTATAATCTTATACATACTTTGGGTTTTTGTATTGGTATGGATGGTGTTTTATGAAATGTACCAGTTAGTTCTTGCATTACAATGCCATATGTAACCTTGTTACTGCACTGTTAATTTTACTGCTGATAGTAAATAATTAGAAACACAATACTTGATACCAACAAACAAAGTACAGTTGAGCCTGTTATTTGTGGTGTTTAGATTTTCTATTAATATTCTAAAATAAGTTCTCATCCTTTTTATATTCTTCTCACAAGAACCAATGCGTGAGCACTGAGAAGTCACACTATTCTGGCACCATGAATGGCACGATCCATGCAGTGGTAGGAGGCGGTGGGTCACACATAGCTGCATTTTCTAACTCAACTCCTGCTTGGAGCATATACCGGGACTTGGATTACGGCTTTGTTAAACTAACTGCATTCAACCATTCTTCCCTCCTTTTCGAGTACAAGAAATCGAGCGATGGAAATGTGTATGATTCATTCACCATAGACAGAGATTACAGAGATGTGTTGGCTTGTGTGGTTGATAGCTGCCCTCCCAAGACCTTGGCCAATTAGACAAGGAAATTGTTTGTACAAAATTGAACTACTGGATTTTTTTACCCCAGTTTTGAGAAATAAAATTGTTGTTGCTGTTTGTGCATTTAAGATCCACCATATGCGGGTTACTTGAGTGCGTTGTTTGGTGAAAATTTACGTACTTGATTTTTAAATGTAAATCCAATAAAGTGTTCAATTGTGAAGATAACTTATATGATTTTTTGTTTTTTTTTTCACACGAAATTAACGTTTACCAAGTGCAAAACAGAAGTTTGAAGCAAATAAATGAAGAAATCAACAATTACGGTGGAAATTTTTCTTTTTAATTAGGTTCCATTCCAGCTCTCACTTGAGCTATAGTTCTGTTGCAACATTTTCATAATCTATATAGTATTAATCTAATCTAAAGTATATATATATTATATATTATTATTAATTAAATCCCGTGGGTGTCCGATTCCGTTATTTTTTTTCAAGTTCGACACGGCATCTGAGCCGTCCCTCTTACGACGATCACAATCTGACCGTTCATTTCTCTGTCTCTGTTCCTCCATTCTCTCTCATTCGCTAGAGCTTGCCTCCTCATCTCCTCCTCCGTAAACCATCCAACCCTAACCCCTCCTTGACGTGGCTTCATGTCGTCCACCACGAAGCACCTCCGCCTCCTCTCGAAGCAACCCCGATCAGCACCTCTGCCTCATCTCCTTGGTCAACACCTCCGCCTTTCTGTCTAAGCACCCGGTCAAAATACTTGGTGTCCATGTTAGCCTTCATGTTAATAGCTACCTCCGTCGCGCCATGCTCGGCTAGGGCTGATCTCCTGGCGTGGGTCTCAGGTCTTTTCCTTCTTTCATGTTTCATCCTCCCCTTCCGTCCTCTTTCTCTAGCTCGATCCCCATTTGCCTCCTCCTCCGCCACCCCTTCCCATCACCAACCCTTCAATTCGAGAAGAAGATTTCAGAGGCAATGAGGCAACACTTGATAGTCTTAAATTTCTCAGAAGAAGTCAATCTCAGCTCTGAAAGACAATAGGTAATTGAGTAAATTCAATCATCTATACTTGAATTTTTACATTTTTTATTTTCTCTCTTAATCTGCTAAAGTTCAATTTAAAATTTGTCTAGAGAAATTTTTAGCTCATATGGGACAGAAGCAACAAGGGGATCTACATTCTAAAGTTGTTTCTGATTTTTTAAATAATTCATTCTTCATGTGCATGTTAGATTTGAAGACCCTTGAGTAGACCCCATGCTGGCAATGATTTGTCTAAAAGTCTGACGTAATGTTACATTCTTATTTCATATGTTTTGTTTATTTTAATTTTTATTTACTCACCAAATTAGTTTTTTGGTTTCAGCGAATTACTTACAAGATGTTCCTCAAGGAATGCAATTATTGGGTCTTTATAAAGAGAGGGCAAAAAAAGGAAAACTGATGCGACTAGGAAAAAATAAGAATGTCAGAAGTAGAAGGACACTAGAGAAAGGAGAAAATTTGTGTGAACTTTCTTACAACATAAGGAAATCATACTTTTCCTATCGTTGTTCTTGCCTCTTTCATAGGTATATTTTTCTAATTCTGCTTTTACCCATCTCCTACTTGCCATTTTGTGCTTATTTGACTCTTTCAAAACTCTGTCAATAGTAAAAATGCTAGGCTCTTTGTATTGGTATGGTATTACTGTTGTGTTAGAATTTTGTTTATTTCTTTGGTATGACATTCAATCTCTTGCCAGTATAGTTAGATATTTAATGTTTTGGCTACATAATTAGAAAGATGTGGTTATGACTACAGACTTTTAGCATTATAGTTTTCTATTCCTATTTTGACCTTCTATTACACAGTGGATTTTGTTGTTCATTTTGTGTAGTCATTAAACAAAATAAAGTGGAAGTTTTTTTGGGTTTGAAGGACAAAATATGAAAACAAATATTTATTTAAAGTATATAAAATTTGAGGCAGGCTTGAAGCGTTTGTAAATGTTTTCAGAAAAAACTCTTATTTCCATAATTATTTTTTATCTCTCCAATTTTAAATATTGATGTGAAATAACTTTTTTTTCATTTTTGGTTGATCATTCTGTCTTTGTTTATTTACAACAATAGTTTTTACCCTAATTTTGATGAATGCCCATGATCACAGTGGTAATCTCCATTTTGATTTGATTTCAGGATAAATCAAATTTTGGTGAAGAACTTTGAAGTTCAATTTAAAACTGAAGTTAGGTGAACATATATAACCATAGTTGAAAGAATTTCCGATATTTTGATATATAAAGGTTTCTTTCTATATGTGCACATTTGTTTCTTTAATTTTCTTTAGTCATGAATAAAACCAAAAGAGTTTGATGACTATTCTAAATATGAGATGCAGAGCCTTTTGCAAGTACGGACTGATGATTTGCAATAATATTTGCAACTTTGGATGATTTACTGGGAGAGAATAGCATGGCCTCTACAATCTTTCCCAATTCAGGTTAATCCCTAAAAATTTAAAGAATTACAAATATCTTCTAGAACCACTTTGTGATAATTTTTGCTCCAGTATAAAGACAAATAAGGCGTCTCTTATCTCTTCATTTGCTTATTTTAGAGACTGAGTACTAATGTGCTACTATTTTTGTAATAGTGTCAGTAAATCGTTCAGACCAGATACATTTGATCTATTTTAGCTTCAGTTGGTTTCAAATGTTGACAAATTGAGGATCATTAATACCTTTAGTGTGAAGAACTGAAATTAGAGTAACTTACATCAGTAATTCAAAATATCCATCTAATATTGCCTTTGAAAGTACAGATTGTGGCCTAATCATTATAAGGTACTGGTCATGACCAGACTTCTGTAGTTATTTATGGTAAATTTGGGTAATTCTATAAATGCATTGATTTTGCAAAGGTGGCGGCTACGACACCCATTTTTAATTCAAAAAGATGTTACCTAGGATTTCGACTGTAAGGTTACTAATAATATTGCAATTGCGCACAAAAATTTTGGTGGTTCTGAACTGTGAACATTTTGTTAGTGAGCAGTTCTTTGTTATTTAGTTTTTTATGCACAATAGTTCTGGTGCTAAATCATTTTTCACCTTTGGAAGGTTGGTTAGCACTTATAATTTGTTTTTGTTTAAAGCAGCAATTTTGGATATGAAAAGAATGATTATTTTACTGTGAATCTAGAAGTTTTATTATTTATTTTTCTATTACATGAGAATTATAGTGTGATTTAATGCCAAGGATGTGTTGCATCCTTTGAGGCTAACTTCTAAGGAATTGAGTGAATGTGAGGCTAACTTCTAAGGAATTTTTCTATTACAAGAGTGAGTGATGTTTTCAATTCATGATGAGCAGTGTGCTAAAGACCATGAGATTTGGAATGAAAACTTATGGGTATGCTATCATTTCATTCTAGCTTATTTTTATCAATTGTACTTCGAAATAAATAACTTCTAAGCCCCTTTTTATTGCTTTATTTAATTTTACTACTAATTTAAGGGTTCATGTTGCTAAATCTGTCTATTTTTTATCTTTGAGACATGTTTGACTTAAATTTATCTTGGACTATTGTAGGGTACAAAAGAAAGCTAATTTTCCACTCGAGAAGCACCAACGGGATGCTGGTGGAGTGCGTAGAGATGAAAATATTGGGCTCTATTGAAAAATGAACGCATTCATAAAAATGAGAATTTTTTTTTCTGTTATATACATCTTGATTAAGATCTCAATACTTGAGAAAATAAAAATTACAATATAACTAATACCACAATGTATCTTTACTAATTTATTTATTTTTAATAAATACGCTATTGCATTTTCTTTATTGGTTTGATTCTAATTATAATAGTTGACACTAATCTGTATTAATAGCATAGAAAATTCTTCTATATCGAGGGAAGCTCGATTTACCCATCTAGTATTAAGTAAAAGTAGTGACCGCTAATGGCGCTATTGTCGGTTCTCGCTGCCGGCATGCGCTAAGGCCCTAATCAAAATCATATTTTCTTTTTAACATGGGATTTCCTTTCATTTCATTTCAGTTGAAAAATTCTTAATCAAAATGAATGAATTTGGTGCTATTTGACTGGAATTTTCATATAATTAGATTCAAGAAAATCCTATGAAATCAATTGAATTGAAATGAAATTCTGCGTAAAAAACATTTTGATCAGGGCCTAAATCTGATCGTTCGCTCGTTTTTTACGCAAAATCTGACCGCTGAATTGATTTCAGTGATTATTTTAAGTTTCTGTGGCGCATGGACTGTAACTATTTATGTTGCTTGTCATATTTGTCTTTTTCATCGACCTGTTACATTTATTCATCTTAGGACATGACATCTTAGCCTACATCATATGAACCAAAATAGTTCTAATATAGGTAACCTACGCAAGTCTTGTACTGAAAGTACAAAGTAGTAAATAAAAAAGGCGCCAGAAGGCCTTAAAAAATTAATAACTGAAATCGGTAAGTTCAGTATCGAATAGCAGGAGCCATTAATTTGAACGTTGTTGAACTGGAAATGAGCGAAGCATCATGCATCACAAGCATGACAAATGGGTTAACTAGAGTAATTAGGTCAAGTAAGCACAATAAAGGCTTGATGTTTCAATCAATTCCTTTTTCTTCTTATCTTGCACTTTTATTTATTTATTTTTGAGAATCGGGCCGTAGCCATATCTTGCACTTTTGAACTGTAATACTTTGTGATGTATTTGATAGTCCGTAACAAGGTGGTTACTTTCTACATGTGATGGTGATGCACGAACAACGGAGAAAGATTGTGGAAAAATACGAATAAGAGAGATCACACAGATTCTCAAATTAAACAAATGACTATTGCCGACTAAAATCAATATTCTGTATTCTTCCACAATCTTTCTCTGTTGTTCGTGCATCATTTGGTACCAGAGCCAGGATGACGGATGTGAATCGTGGTCGTGGTAGAGGTCGTGGGCGAGGAGGTCGGGGTCGTGGAGTCAACCTCAACCTCGAAGAAGAAGAGCCGCGTCGCCGAGACCAGCGAGATCTAGAGATTGCTGCGTTGGGAAGACGGATTCGAGAGTTAGAGCGCCAACTTGCAGAGGCAGGGATGGGCTCTACAAACGGAGAAGAAGGAGAAGAGTCAGAGTCCTTCAACTCTTCTGAAGCAGGCAACGAGGAGGATTACACCCGTGGGGGAATCCAAATCAGGGGCGAAACCAGAGATTTCGACCAGAGCCTGAACAATCCTTTCAAAACTTTGGGGTGAAGATTGATATTCCAGAGTTTGAAGGTAAATCTCATCCTGATGAGTTTATTGATTGGATGCATACTGTTGAGCGGGTTTTTGATGTAAAGAACCTGACTGATGATCAGAAAGTGAAGTTAGTAGCTATTAAATTGAGAAAACATGCCTCAATCTGGTGGGAACATGTGAAAAGTAGGCGTGTTAGAGAAGGAAAACCAAAGATCCGAACTTGGGATAAGATGAAAAAGAAATTAATGGCTAAATTCCTACCTACCCAATACAAACAGGAAGCTTTTATTGATTATCACAACCTTAAGCAAAGAAACCTGACAATGGAGCAGTACACCAATGAGTTTGATATGTTGCGGATGCGATGTGGTGTGGTGGAAGAGGAAGAACAGATTGTTGCTCGGTTTCTTGCCGGGTTAAGACCAGAAATAGCTGATGTGGTGTACCTACAACAATATTATTCCTTTGAGGATGTATGTAGGTTGACCTTGAAGGTTGAATCACAGCAGAAGAGAAGGGTCACTGGTTCTAGGTTCCAGGGTCGTTCTTCAGGGATTGAGACAGATAGGAGAGCACCTCCTCCAAAACCTAACTCAACAACAACCCAAATCCAAAATTCCAAAACTTATCCGGAGAAGGGACAACCTAGTAGAGGAGTTTCCACAAATAAGCGGTGTTTTAAATGCCAGGGTTTAGGGCACCTTATTGCTGACTGCCCCAATAAGCAAATTGTCACACTGGTTGAAGAAGATGTTGACCCAACATATGATGATTATGGGGATGATGATGAGAACCCTCTAGTTGAAGATGAGGACATCACTTATGCTGACTCAGGTGAATCATTGGTGGTTAGAAGAGCATTGGGCGTTAATGTCGGTGAAGATGAGTTATGGTTGTGACACAATATCTTCCATACCAAATGCACCAGTGGAGGTAAGGTTTGTAATGTGATTATAGATGGGGGTAGTTGTGAAAATGTAGTGTCTAATACCATGGTTGAGAAGTTGGGGTTGAGTACTGAAAATCATCCACAATCTTTCTTTGTTGTTCGTGCATCAGATGGAATAGTGTAAGGGATGCCACTAGTCTTAATTAGTTTGTTGTGATTAGAATTTTGGCGATATAGGAAGCTATAGAACTTACATAGTCGGTCAGGGACATTATATAGGGGTTTTTTTACTTACAAAATTTGAGATTCTATAGAGCTTAAATATGGAGCTTACTATAACTTTGGGGCCGTTTGGATGGGTTGGGAATTGGGGGAATAGCCAATTCTAGGCATAAATTTATTGGGAAGTGTGTAACTTTGTGAAGAGTTTGGATTGTTTATAATAAATTTGGCATAAGAAATTCTGGGAATTTGCAATTCCCACCTATTCCAACCTCATCCAAACGCCCCCTTTCATGTTTTTCTTTTTGAATAAAAGAGAAGTAATTAATAGGGTGTACCCGTACTTGGTTCCAAAAAAAAAAAGTAACCACAATAAAAAAAATCAATCGGATGAGATGTCATGTTTGGAGAGGTTGCCCTCCTCAACTTTCCTGCTCAAATTGTAATGGCGGATTTCTTGAGACTACTGGTCACCTATTTTTGCAATGTAAGTATGCAATATCTGTTTGGTCATTAATACAGATGCACTTCAAACTCCCACTTCTTTATTTTATGTACACTTGACATTGGTGTTTTCTGGCTCTCTTCCTCTTAGAAACACGTCTATTAAAGATTGGGATATCTTCTGGACTGCGGCATCTTGGAATATTTTAGAACGCGCGCAATAGGCGAAACTTCTCGAATGTCGAGACTACTCCATATCTGTTACTCAAGGATATTTGTGTTTATGTTCGCTCTTGGAAAGATTATGCTTAATTTCTAGTTATTTTCTCCTTTTTCTACCTGTACAGTTGTTAGGCTTTAGTGTCTTTTTTTTTTTGGCTTTTCTATACTTTCTATAATTAATTTTCTTATTAATAAAATTTGTCGGCGTGGGTGGTACTCGCCACCTGACCTTAAAAAAAAAAAAGAGATGTCATGCTTGGTTGTTCAAACTTGGTGAACTAAGAAATGTAATTTCTAGAAAAAATATTAACAAAATCATTGTCGCATATGCAAAAGCAGAATAAAAAAAAAATCAATCGGATGAGATGTCATGCTTGATTGTTCAAACTTGGTGAAAAAAGAAATGCAATTTCTTGGAGAATATTAACAAAAGGTCATTGTCGCATATGCGTCTAGCTAAGGTAATTATTGGGGACTGTTACCCTCGAAAAAAATATTGTTCTGGTCTTTTATTATCAATTTTAGAAAGCTTAAGTATCAATGAGCTGGTCATTTGTTGTGCAACACCCACCCCCTCCAAAAATGAGTAGTCACCAGAAATGTCATGATCAAATGGTGAGAGTTTTTTCTGCCTTTCTAGAAGCTTGCTGCAATGTATGTATCATTCCATGTATTGTGTCAGGATAACATTTCACTGTTGAAGCATCAGTTGGAGTCCGAACAGAATCGTGTCCTAAGGAGCCCTGATTTAACCAGACGTGAAGTGTTCGATTGGATGAAGGATTTAGGCGATGTCAAAAAAAGATCTGAAAATCTTTTGAAAACTCATGAGAACTGGGACGGTTTCTGTGGTTGTATTTCTGCCCATGTTGACAACTACATTGCTGCAACTCTGCTTAAAGAATGGAAGAAAGTCGATAAGGAGGAGCCGGCAGATCCAGTGGCACCAGACAACAGAACTGGTCCTCAGCTCACTCGTAAAAGTAGTGCTCCAATTGGAACAATTGATACAGAACTAAGTCTGTACCAACCAATTAACAATAGTACTGCCGGAGGCCGAGACGATTGAGAAAGGAATTATGGAGAACGGATTCATGGCAGAAACAACATTTGGGTGTTGGATACAGTGGGTTTTAGAGGCGAAGGCGATCAAGTCATAAGTGATTTGGTAAGTATAGTGAGGCTGGCTGCCAGAAATGACCGAAACGCAGAAGTGCAGAGCACTCGCATTCGGCTTGTCCGATCCAAATCCTTTGAAATAATCCACGAGGAGAGGAAGGTGATTCTGAACAGACGCCTTTTGTGAATTATCAAGGGCAGTGTGTAATGATTCACAAACTTTCGAACATTAATACAGTTTGTGGCTTTTGGTATTTTAAGTTTGATTGTGAAGGGAATGTTTCAGATAATTATTAGTGCATGTATTTTGGATTTGCATATTATATTGTATGTAAAAAAGCCTGGTTCTTCTCATTGACTCCGTGAAGTCTGTGACTATATGGGCCTCTACATCTCTAATTTTATTTATTCATGTTCTAAAGTGGTACGCGAAAAATCTAATGAACTTTTGTTAAAGCTAACTCTAAGGCCCATTTTGGTATTAACAATTGAAATAGCCTCTGCTAAGGAATTCCAGAGGGGTGGGACTCGTGGGAGGATAAACTTCGCTATACTTAACATAAGTTACAAGTTGAGTTAATTTCTTGAGCTTTTCTAACTCAACAAATTATTTTTAGTTATTTTCATTTGAGGGTTTCCGGGAGTAACAAGATATTGTAGGTTCAGACTGCTGGCTGGAGTATATGGGATTTCTAGAAGAAAATCTGCAATCTGAAGAATTTGAGTTAGGATCCTTGTTCTTGAGATATTAAAAGTACATTCAAGTTTTTGATTGAATGTAAAAAAAAAAGTCTGTTACATATTCTGATTGGATTCAATTTTCTCAAATCCAACCACTGCTTGGATTAAAAAAAAACAATATTGTGGGTTAAAACCATGTTTTTTCGTTTATTTCTCCTGGGTTCTTTTTTTAAAATTAATCCTTGAAAAAAAAAGACAGCTGTATCCTCTATCGCAAAATTCAAGCACATTACAAATCCAGAAAAACTTCTAATTGTGTAGGACTAACATATTGTTTGTAATAATAAAAGAAAGGTCAACATCTGAGGGCCCAACATCCATCTAATTGAGATACTTTTTTTAAATAGAGAACTAATTGCGATTCCCTCATGCTTTGCTTAAGTCTTAGCCTCTGATTTGTACTTAGGATTAGCGTTGCAGGGGATACAGGCAATGTGAGGGTCATTGTTTAAAACGAAAGGTCATTGTTAGATATGCTTGTAAATATCAATTATGTGGTATCCTGGTATTTCCTCAAATTGACCAGTCAATTAGTTAATTAATGTGATGATCAATTGTTGATTCCTTTGCGGATGCTAGGCTGGAAATTGAAAAGTATTTTTCTGTAGTGAAACAATGCCGTCTTCCTTTCCTCTCAAATATAAACACTATTGCCAAAGGCAGCTAGAAGAGGTGATGTGCAACCAGAATCAGCTACAAGTTTTCCAGAGTAAGACAACCAATGCTGAATTAGAATTAATAGTTCTTTATAAGTTATAATAGATAGTTTAATATGAAGTTATCCAGAGTAAGACAACCAATGATGCAATGTAAGAAGAAATATTGAAAAATGAGCTGGTCTTCTTTGTTGTGCAATTCCCTCCTCTCTCTCTATCAGACACCAAAATGGCCAGAGAGGAGACATCAGAAAATATCATGGAGATATTTTGCTCTGCCATTCTGAAATCTTGTTGTAAAGTGGTGATCATTCCATTTTGTGAAGATAATATTCCACGGTTGCGTGACCGGCTGAAGTCTGAACAGAATCGTGTCCCGAGGAGCTCTGATTTAAGCAATAATGAAGTGTTTGCTTGGATGAAGAGACTAGGTAATATAAAAAAGAGGTCTGAAAATCTTTTGGCAACACATGAGAACCGGGCTGGTTTCTGTAGTGCTATTTCTGCCCCATTCAACAACTACATTGCTTCAAATCTTCTTGAACAATGGGAGAAACTCGATGAGGATGAACCCGCAGGTCCATTTACACCAGTCAGTACTGGTGCTCAGCTCACTCGTGAAAACACAGCCCCGATCGGAACCATAGAGGGAGCATTAACCCTTTACCAACCGATCGAAAATGTTGTCAATGGCAGAGATGAAAGGGATGAAGGAGACGTGAATTATGGTAGCAACAACTTTTGGGTCTTGGATTCATTGGGTGTTAGAGGTGAAGGTGATCGAGCCACGAGGGATTTGCTGAGTACGCTGAGGATGGCTGCTGGAAATGAGGGGACTGCAGCAGTGCAGAGCATTCATGGCTTTCAGCTTGTCAGGTCCAAATCTTTTGAGATAATCCACGAGGAGAGGTCTGTGGTTCTCGGCAGACGCCTTTTGTAAATTATCAAGGGCAGTGGACATGTTTTCTTTCAACTATAATGATTCAAACATTTTTGTACTAAAAGTTTGATTGTCAAATTTTCAGGTAATTGTTAGTGTGTATACTTTTATTTGCATATAACATTACATGTAAAAGGTTGGTCCCTTCGGAATTTTTTTTTTATTACAAGTAACAAGTGAGTAAATTTCTTGCTCTTTTTCTAAAGAAAAAAAGTTAATTTTCATTATTCTTATTTCAGAGTATAGGGAATATATGGTATTTTAATTTCAGGCAGGCGTAATAGAGATTTTTACCAGAAAATGTTCAATCCAAGCAACTTGAATAGAGATAATTTTCTTCAGATTTAAAAAGCATATGTAAGTCATTGATAAACAATGTCTTAATACAAATTTTTTTCCTATATCATACAAATGAATGAATATGAAATTCATCATAAATAAACATGAGATTAATTTAATATTCTTATAATGATTGCCTTTGTAATTCTTTAGGCTTAATCTGAAAACCATCAATAGAGATTTATAATACATCAAAGTTTGGACTCCAACACTATGCTTCAGAGAGAGCGGGTAGAAAGAAAAAAAAAAGTGAGAAAAAAATAAAAATCATTCATAGTGTTTTCAAATTCTAATTTCAATTTAAAAATAAATTTAAAAAATCTTCATATTTTTCCAATATGTTTTTTTGTTTCCCACAAAACGACCGTTATTTTTATTTTTATTTTTATTTTCCTAATAAGGGTCTATGAAGGAACAAAAACAATTAGACTAACCTACAAAACAATAAAGGAGAATTGTTTCCTACACTCTTCAATTTTTGAGATCCACTCCATTTTAGATGAAAATACCCCTCGAATTCCTTCATTTTACATCTCTAACTTCACATCCAGATGGAAATGTGAGGGGTATTTTCGTCCAAAGTGAGTGAATCTCTAATTTGAGCGTAGGAAGCAATTCCCACAATAAAGGCCGAACCGAACCCAAACAAGTGCGACTGACCAATGGCCATGGAAACTCCGAGTTCAAGTTCAAGTACAAGAGGCAGACAACGGCAGCAACTATGGGGACACAAGCACCTCCCTCTCTTGGTCGGAGCGAGTTCAAAGGACTCTGTCGAGTACATCCTTCAGGCCTTGTGGCGCACTCGCAACACTGGCCTCGACTCCGCCGACCGCTCCATCTTTCGCGATATTCTCCACCTCCCTTCCGATTCCGACCTCGACCCAGTATCTCTCTCTCTTTATTTCTCCCATACCATACTGGGTTATTGGTCTTACATTGGTGTTTGAAATTGTTTGTGTAGCTTTTTGGTATGCCTGAGAATGCTGATAAGAAGGTGTGTGTCTGAAAACACGACCAAGGAGGAAATACAGAAGCTGTTTCCAGAAGATGTGTCGCCTGAACTACAAAAGCTTCTCACTTTGTTACTTCAGAAGTTCCAATCTGAGTGGAAAGATGATGTACTGAAAGATAAGGTATGCTCTTGAAAGAATGTTTGGTTTTGTTTGAATGAATGGTTCAGTATGTCATATAGGAATTTCTGTGGGGATAATCTTTGTTTTGTACATGTGTACTAAATTTGATATACACTAAGCTTGGTTTTGGTTGTTATACTAGATATTATGTACTGATATCCAGAGAAATGTTCATTTAATGCATGTTATTATGTACCAAGGGCCTAGACTGTTTTTATTTTTTATTTGATTTTTTCAAATTTGATTTATGCAGCATCGGGTTGATAAGGAGGCCTTACAGGGAGAAACTGGGGGCAATTTTGTGAGTTCGAAAGGAGATCAGGCATCTGATAATGCAACTGATCCAATTGCAACCAAATAGGCTCGGTACTTCTGATTTCTTCTAAAATTGTCAATTATTTTATCTCTGGGAATGTGTGGGTATTTTGGTGTGTTCATATGCATTTGTTTGGTAAATATTTGTTCAATTTTTCCGTAAGAAATCAACAAGTCTCCGTGAAGCACCGGAGATAGGTAAGATAGAAAGAGATGCTATAGTCTGAGCTGCTGGGGTTACATTTTTCTATAATTAATAGTTTACAAATTCTCTGTAGCGTGGTAGACTCAATTACACAGATTATATCCTTGTGTGTATGAAATCCGATTGTTGGGCCTGTGCATGTATTTGTATATCTTTTCTACCAACTGATAATAGTTGGGGACTTGGCCCCTAGTTTGACCTTCAGACCTTGTGTGTAACAAATAGGTCTAATGACCTCATCTCATTTCTTAACAGTAACATAAAGTTTATTTCTGACCAATATGGTAGGAATTGATTCATCATTGGAATAGACTCAATATTTCCAAAGAGGTTGCAATTGCGGAAGGAGAAATCGGGTTGGTTCTGATTTGGGGTTATTCGAATTATGGTTCTGGTTGTCTTAGATTTGATATTATTTTGGGTTCAGATTTTCTAAGATATCTGAATATATTGGGGTCAAGCAGTGTTTTGACTTCAGTCATTCTGGTTTCCGATTGAGTGGGTTTGAGAGTGTGATTGGGGTTACTGTCTTGATTGGTGCCGAATTAAGCCACAAGCCTGAGTTTGGCAGGTCGAAGGAAGTATCAGAGAGGTTAGATTTGGCTTATGGTCTGAATATGGCCAGTTCGTGTGTCATGTCAGTCTGGGTTAGTCAGATTTGGGTCACTAGTTGATAGAATTTGGGTCACACCAGATCCGGTTTAAATTTTTGCGCCTCCTTTTGATTCATGTCAAAGTTTGGCTTTCTAATTTAGTGAACGGATAACATTTGAACCGACTGTTAAGGGAATAATTGCAAATTTTCATGTCCATTGTAATGTAAATCGAAGTTATTCTGTGATTGTTAATTTTAAGAATGCTCTATAAAGAGACGAAGTATGCTTATTATGTGTTGCTGAGTACGTGACCATTGACTTCTCCATCCATTGATTATATTTTTCCTTTACTTTTAGGAGTGCAACTATTTCATAACGATATTTATTTATTAAAGAATATTGATAAACACTACCAGAGCTGATTTATGACGTCAATATTAAACATTATAAATTCACTAGAGTTAAGCATTAGTAAGCATGTCAGAGTTGAGAAAACTTATAAATTTACCCCGTACTTTGTAGTTGCAGTCGGTCGTTAGATGTTATCCATGTCTCCATGAAGGTGTTAGATGAGGCTTGATGGCAAATTAAGTTGGGAAAAAAAAACGTAACTGCAATTATATTAATATTATTGTTGTTGTGCTGTGAGCGAATTCATCCAAACAAGTGGATGCACATCACCGTGAATTCTCTTTTGATTCGAGGAAAATATTTTGTTCCGATTGCGTACAGTTTCATGTGTTAGAATCAAGAGAGATGTTAGAACGATAGGTCAGTACCTATCTAAAACAACACAAACAAAAGAAGGCAGGCTTTATTCAAACTCCACACCTCAAGCCCTGTAAGTACTGCAAATGCTGAGACTCCTATAAGCACTGAAATAACAGGGAAAAGAAAAGAAACCCTTCTGCCTTAACTCCACCCACTAAATATTTATTATATTCAAATTCACTCCATTGTCTGTGAACTCAGAGCTTAGCGGCAGTACTCCTAACATAGACATGATGCCATGAAGTGTTGAGAATCCCTCTCAGATTCCATATTGACATCACATTCTCTGGTTGCACATTAGCACTCGAGTCCACCTATCCATTTAGAAAATTCATCAAGCTACAAATCACATAATGTTGTAAATGGTAATTCAAACAAACCTGAACTTTAAGATTCTGAAATATCTAATTCCAAGTTCATCACAAGGAACCAGTTCTATGATTCGAACTGGTGAATGCTAAAAAAATAGAATTCTGAAAAGAGAAAAAAATTATTGGTACGTACTGCCTTGACGACAATGTCAGCATTTTCTGATTGTAGATTGACAATAGCTTCAAAGAGGACCCATGCCCACTTGTCACAGCTGCTATCGTCATCAGAGACATATGGCACACCAGTCTTCTGGTAGCGGCTGGCCTCAAACCAAGTCTTTCCTCCATCTATGGATACGTCAACCCTCTCTATGCCCCTGCCCCCACCAGATACAGCATAACCTGCAATCCTAACCTGAATCCTTATATATTAGCACATCGAGCTGGTTCAGAAAGATAGAGCTAACCAGATGGTATGTGGCAAGGTGCCTAATTTGGCCTCATACTTATTGTCAGCATCAGTTTGTTTGGTTCATTAATAAATACTGCTGAATAATCTTTACAAGGAGATGATAAAGGGGATAGATGATAAGGGTGATGGAAGATGGGCATCACCAGTGCTGTTTTTGGGGTTCTATGAATATTCTTGTGATGTGTATTGTGACTTGTTTGGCTATTATTTTAATGGAAATGGCAGTTTATCCACTTGTTTAAAAAAAAAAAATTCACAAAGAGCAAGTAATGATCACGGCCATCTTATGATGTCATACCAGTCAAATTGGCAAGTGAAGGCCTGAAATATTTCAAATTCTAACCGAGAAAGTGAGCTTATTACTTGTTTAGTTCAGTTCAGGCATCATATTTGGTTTTCACTTTTGAACAAATATGTTTTGATGCTCCATCATAAACAATATTAGAAAGCTAAATATTCATATCTTAACGAACCTTTCCTGGTTTGACAATATCCACATCATGTAGGGAGCAAATTGCACTCTGCTTACATCATAGGGTAAAACAAAAAAAGAAACAATTCAGTGCATAGTCAGGAAAATAATAATGATGATAAAGCTCATGTTTCAGACACACAAACCTGGACAGGAAAGTCCATCTGTGGTCGTCGGGTTGACCAATCAATGTTGTCCCAGTTAACTGATGGTGGAAACATTTTGTAATCCTTTTGCATGAAGAATCCCTATGTGTGTGTGTGTGAGAGAGAGAGAGAGAGAGAGAGATTAAATTTCTTGATTTGTAGCATAACAAAATCTTAATAGAACACAATAAAGATATCTTGTTGGTACATATCAGCCGTTCTGCAAACTAATTTCCTAGTGAAAAGACCTAAGGTTTATACGAGGAGTCCCTATTCTTTTATGTTGTAAAGACTCTATTATGTGCTGTGCAGTCTAATGAATTCTGGTAGTTCCACAAACACTGGCTAGAGGAGACAGCTTGATTAGTACCTGGCATTCTTGTTCAATAATGGTGATTCTGTCAAGCCATTTAACTGATCTTGCACCAATTACACCTGGTACCACTACCCTCAATGGATAACCATGGTCACGATTAAGTATCTGGAAATAACAAATAGAAAAACCAACATGCAAATTACATTTGAAAATAACTCAGTTTTAGCTGTTTATTATTATTTTTTTGGCGATGAATGTTTACCTGTATTGAGGGAAAAAGGAAAATAAATTATGTGACAAAGTACCACAAGTCCATAACTTAAATAATTTACAATAGAAAGGACCCTGCATACTCAGAAATACAATTTCATGTCCCGGTTGCCAGCTCTGCTAATGTACAAAGAGAGTTCGTATGTAATTTCTAAACAAGGAAGCTTTATTTTTGACATTTTTTAAAGGCTTTAAATATATTATAGTTAAATTACTCCCATAAAAATTACAGGACAAATCAAGAATAAACTGGTATGTTTGATTCTTCCCCAGTCACATGTTTTATTCAATAGTTGCATTTACTTCTTTACCTCTCCATTCATTTCATAAGCAAGCAACACATCAGCCTCTGGATTAGTGGCTTGGGATATTGGAACTGATGCCTTGTAGGGTCCGCCTTTCTCCTCCTAAAATGAAATAACAAATAAAACCAACCATTATCCATAGACAACGAGTACATGGAAAAAACTACAAGGAGGTTTGTTTGAAGTTTCAAAACATTTGATAATGAATAATAAGCATAGCACTGGAAATGAGAAATATAGGTAAAATATCTCACTGTTTGTTTAAACAAACTTATCTCACATTTAACCTGTTAGTTCCCTTCAAGTTGAAACTATTCTTTACATAGGAAGTAACAGGTAGGATAGAACGGCAAAGGTATATAAAAGTTAATCAAGGAACTAACTTTGCATTTGTCAATGCTGATAAACTCGACATGCTTTCCTCCTGATGATGTCACTGAAGTGAGCTTTGAGACACCTACCAATTCTAAAACATCTGACAGTTTTGCCCCTCCCCATACAGCTACAAAATAAAATAAACATATACAAATAAACAGAAAGCATAATATGATAAGAAAACATATTCTGGTACACAATACTGTAACAACAGAATACAATGTGACTTCTTGTATTCTGAGTTTCCTGATTTTGTGGTTTTTTCTTTACTAGTAGGCATGACCCTCTTTAGTTTAAGAGGTCTTGCAAAGCAGTTTGAGGTTTCTGCAGCAGCATATCACAGAAAAAGGTCCCAACAATGAAGCTGATTGGGGGGGGGGGGGGGGGTTGGAATATGAAATGTACCATTCCCTAAAGCAGATATGTCCCAGCCAACACCTCGTACCTTCAGTTGCTGACTCATAGCTGTCCTTCTATTACCTGCACACTGCAAGTGATGAAACATTATTTTGCTGCCACTTTCCATTATACTATCAAGCATTGAATAAATATTTCTAAATAAATAAAATAAAAAGACTTTGATGTCAACCTGTAAAGTGGCAGTGACGTTGTACTTAGGAAGCAGCCTACAAGTTAATAAGGATACTTAATTACTTTTTTATTAGACAGTAAGCAACTCATATTACCAGTTCTCAAATATAACTGACACATTATCATAAGTAGGTGGTTGTGTGCACCCCATTGAAAAAAAAAAAACAAAATATAGTACATGGAAATTGGAATAACCATCTTCAATCACGCTCAACAAGGTTATAGGTGTAAAATTCGAATTCTTTTGAGGTTTTATATTAAACAATGAACTTGAACCTTATTGATTTAGTACCTGATCTGAGCCATAGAAAGTTGTATAGGCTTGTCAACCAGACCATCAATAGCCAAACTGTACCTGTTTAAAATAATGTAGAAATGCAGAATATATAAAGATAAGGCATGAGAAAGGTCCTCAGAAAATCTGTATGAGCACAACATCAGAAGCAAGTAGCCAACCACTAGTCAGAACTATCCAGATACTGGTATTGGTACCTCATTGGCTAGCTAAAATAAGGACTATTTTAACTATTACTCTGATTTCAGTGAGGTCCAGTCAAGTTAAAACTCACAATGTTGATGAGAATTGGATGTTAAAGTGCAAAACCTGTCAATGTCTTCAACAATTGGAATTGGGCCATGGTTTCTCTTATAAAAATAGTCGACAGGAGTGATGTATGAAAGGATGAGATCCTGACGAGTAGGCTCCGCATTGAATGGTTCCTACATCAAAATTTGAAATGCCCATCTGCCCATTAGTAATTATGTTGGTACCGATTACTTAGTAGGCAGTATCACTATCTATTAACTAAACAGCAGGTGGTATTTTTTTCATGTGTTTATGTGGTATTATTTGATTAGAACAGACTGTCAGCTACCCAAAATCGAAAATTGAGCGAAAATGATATTGCATGGGTAAACATGAGTGAATCGTTACGAAACTATAAGCATAAATTGAAACAAAAAGGAGTGAAGGCGAAAGATGAGAGATTTGAATTGATTGTGGTTGTGACCTTGGCGTTGATCTTGAGAGATGGATGGCGCGGTGGCTCGCGAGAGTAATCCGATGGTCCGATTAGTCCTGGCATCTCTCTCTCTCTCTCTCTCTCCCTCTCTCTCTCTTTCTGGCTCTGTGTTTCCTCGGCCTGAGAACTGAGATGTGGAAAGCTTTTCAGCTTTTAATGGATTATTAGTGGATGCTGATACTGAGAGAGACTTGGGTTTCGCTGTGGGGGCCACCAATAAATCAAACCGTATGGCATTTCGCTTCTTTGTAGACTTTGTTGGGACTTGATCCATTGGATCAGTCGATTAATTATAACATTAACTCGTTATTGTTATTGTTATCATCATCATCGCCATCATCATCATCATCATCATCATCATCATCATCATTATTATTATTATTATTATTATTATTATTATAATTATTATTATTATATTATCAACAATATTATCATCATCATCATCAGTTCCACATCCAAAATTTATACTTCATATGTTAATATTTTAAACAAATCGCTGTTATCGACTATTTTAATTGATCAATATATCTTTTCGACTAGTTAATACTCGAATTAATCTTTTTATCTAAGGCAACTTTAGCGTAGTTTCACTAGATTTCACCTATGCTCCGGTGAATTTCGACCAACTCGGATAGTGTTTTGAAAATCTCTAACATAAATATTATATCGAACGAGAAAATAACGAATTATACATAATTAACAATATTTTTTTGTAATTTAAATAATTAATAATAACAGATAAAATATCTATTATTTTAATTTTAATGAAAAATAATGTACGCAAACGGAACATCAAATATATTTAATAAATTACACATGATAAAGTTAAATAAAGAGGGAAAAAAAATAAATAGTCACATCAAAGAAAGATCGAATTTGAATAATCAGTACAAAATTCTAGAAAATTAGAAATAGAAATAACCGAACAAAAAGTTGTACAGTTCTTTCTAGTTCCACATATATATGGCACCCTCTTTCTTTGCCAGATGTGTATTAAACAATTTTTTTTTCTAAAAAGTGCAAGTTAATAATTCTAAAAGATTTGCTGAAATTTAATGACCAAATATGAAATTTGAACAAAAATATTCACAAATCATGTGGATCTGCCATGGGTGCCACTATATGTATCCTACGCTGTAAATAGTGTATAACAAGTCAAAAAAATTTTGATGTCCGATCCACTATATGTACTGGACAAAGGATCAGGACACGATGATTCACTGATTCCTTGGCTAAGCGAGTGTATGCAGATTATAGTGGGATAAGTGTACCCAAAGCATCTGAAAAAAAAAAATTTGTCCCCGTGAAGAATAACAAGTCCGATTAATATTAAAAAAGGTACATGACTTTTGAGTTGTCGACGTTGTATCTAATTATATATAAACTACATCATGATACTTTTGTATATCTAATTTGCCTCATTGTAGTTATCATTTTATCAATGTAGATCTACTTTAGCAAATTAAAAATCAGATCATAAAGAAAGAATGAATTAATTAATGCATGTTGATTTCTTTTAGTACTAGAAAATTGTCTCTGTTTGCGAACCAGTGAGCTGTGAAGTGTGAACGGCATCTGCATATGCAAATTGATGCCTAAAAAATTGCACCCTTGACTGCATAACAAATGTTCTTAGTGGTTTTGTCTTTTGAAAAATTATAGAAACAAGGATTCTAGAGGCGTCTAGATCGGGGATTTACACTTGACAAAGGGGGGTAGTTGGGGGCGTAGCAGTTTCCAGGATTGAACGAACCCAAAAAAAAAAAAAAAAAAAAAAAAAAAAAACCGAAGATGAACGAACAATAAAGGAAAAAAATGTGCAATATAGTCTTCGTCATTTTTTGAAGGAAATTACCTGTTTCTGAATAATGTTACATAATAGAAGACAGATAAAGTACCTGTTTCTGAATAATGTTACATAATACATATTCAAATTTATCAAATTATACACACATCATCCTAATCCCCACCATGAAAGGTAAAAATAAATTTTGTATTTAATTTAAGAATACAAATAATTTTGTATATTATTTAAATTTAAAAAACTAACAATTTTTAAACTTAAATTATATCTTTAGTATATTCAAATCGTAATTTTAAATCTCTCTGAATAATGGCCTTACTATTGACCGTATCTGATAAAAAAATTAAAAAAATATTAGATACGCCACGTTGACTGATACGTATTGTGATTGCACGTATACGGTATACCCGTAGTTGACAACTATATTGGATTCGGGCACAATGATTTGGAATAAGAATCTGGAAATATTGGTGGTCGTAAATTCCCCAATCCGACAAAATTATATTGCGCGTCAATTTTGACGTGAGGGTCCGGATTCTCATTCCGATCAGGCTCTTACTATTGGCTAGAGTAAACAAGGGAAAAAAGAGCTAACTAAATATCAAAATAAAAAAAAATAACTTGCACAATTGTTTATGGCCCGTAGACCTTATATATGCCATATGCATAGTAATCTGGTATCTCTGTTCTAGCCATTTCATGCAATTTCTCTGTTTTCTCTACTCGAAATTTGGGACTCGTATGAAATTTACATAATATTTATCTTTAAATTTTCTTGTGAAGTAGATATATTTCTGACTCTAATTTTATATATAATCTCAAAAAATAGTACATATTACAGGAAAATATATAAAACATAAAAACAGGAAGTACATAAGAAGTGACACAAGTTCACAACATTACAACCAATCCTACTGCCCATCGGAGAGTTCAAGCATATTAGCTCAAGGGGCAAAAATAAGAAAATTTGACTAGAAAAAAGGACAAGGATTTTTTTATTTAAGATGCTTCTCATGAAAGCAAATCTGAGGAAGTGTCCATGTGAAATTTCCATTCTGCTTTTCTTCAACAGATAAAGACATATACTTCTTCCAATCATTCAAAACGCTCCTTAAATCACTTAGCTTATTGCCAAGACCACCGCAACAATTTGACTGCATCGAATAGACCTTGTTTAAGTCTTTTCCATAGTTACAAAACCCGCTAAGGTAATCAGTTTCCAAAAATCGCATCTTCACTTGGAACGTTTCAACGAGCTCTTTCTTGATCTCGTTAAAAGCATTTTGTTCATTCATATCAGGGAATCTATTCCTAGCTTCGTACCAGAAATTGAGCACCTCTGCATTCTTCACTGTGCTCTTCACGTAAAAAAGCCCGGTATTTGGAAAATTACCAATATCTTCTGGCTGTCCCGAATACCAATCACTGGATAGTGTTATGTCATAGTAAACACTGACGAACTTAAAGATGTTACGGAGCCACAAAACATCCAAATCCTGTCAAGAATAATATCCAAAAGGTTCTCTTTTACTGAGGAGTACTTTTAAGTGTGAAAAATTGTGGGTGCGGCTTAAATTGAGAAATTATTATTGTGAAAACCATGGTACAGCCTTGAAAGAATACAATGTTGCTTGGCTCTGGGAGACATTTGGTCTAGAACTCTATTCAGCCTATATTTTAGGTACATTTTATGCAAGGTATTGTATTTACACTTACAATCATAAAAAAGAAGCTAATTATTCAAGATAGAAACAAACTGCGTACCGTGAAAACCACATTATATCCGAACTCCACCATTCGTTGCATAAGCTTAATCTTGGTCCAAACAAGGTCAACGAAGCCTTTTGACATAAAAAACTTCTCAGATTCAAAATTTTTACCATCAACCTTGAACAAATAGCAGTGGCGGTGTATAGATTTACATCTCTCAAATGCAACTTGATCCATTGCTATAATAATCAAGTGATCAAGGAGGTGCTTTATGTTCTCACCAACGTGGAAACTCTCGAGGAAGAGGTCAAGAATGGAACCCGGTTTGGCGAATGCATCGTTAACCTCTGTGAAAATTATTGTGTTGTCATCCATGGATGCATTTTTTAGTAGAGGGAGTAGGTCTTCAAAGGTTGTCTATGTATAGAAATATACAAATTTAACTGTAAGTAATCAGGATTTAAAATAAATATAGAAACAATAAACCTCTTTTGAATAGAACCAGCTCTTGGTCTAGTGGCAAATAACAATACACCTTGACTCTTTGAGTGAAAGGTCGTAGGTTCGAAACCCGGTTGGGGGGTCTTCCATAGACATTTAATAATAATTTAAAAATAAAAAATAAGTTGGGCGACTTAGACCTCCGATTTATCTTCAGAAAAATAAATAAATAAACTTTTTTTGAAAGAACCATTTAAAAATAAGTTGGATGGCTTAGACCTCCAATTTATCTTCAAAAAAAAAAATAATAAACCTCTTTTGAAAAAACCAGACAAAGAGCAGTATGTCTTGAGTGAAATGTTGCAAGTTTGAAACTTGACTGGATGTCTTTTATTGACATTTATTTTAAAAAATAGAATTGCAACCAAAATATACAGAATATTTGAGTACGGCAGAAGAATATAAAGAGCAGAGAGAATTTAAGATAAAGTAAAAAGATAGTTGGAAAAAAATGATATAATGTACGTAGGTACATACATATTTTTGAAAGGCGCAAATTTTATTTTATGATAAGATTTACTTATTAAATCGCATTGACCATCTCAATATCAGCCACTTGGACCTTAAAAACAGAGACTTGAAGCTAAAGCACGAGTAATCCATGATTTAAATCATTCTAGCCTAATTCTCAAAATACACTCGCTCAACAAATTTTCTAGTACACATATAAATTAGAACCAGAGCATATTGGAGGGGGAAAGGCAGACAATATGGAACACACATACATGATAAGTGCAAAAGAAATATGTGTAACATGTAGATGAGTACATATTTATTGTTGCTATTTATTACATATGATGACATAACCCTGTCATCATTCATACAGAGTAATTCTATTAAACTCTACTATACTTTGTAATAAGACTTTGTATATTTTTTAGCTTTCTTTAATGAAAGTGGTAGAGCACTAAAAGCTCTACTTGTTTAAAAAAAAAAATCATTCTTACAGTCTCAAAACATATATAGGTCGATATCTTTAGGTTGTTATGAATGGATTTTTATCTGGATCTCAACTATACCGAAAGAGAAGTTAGGAATTTGAAGTACCTCAGTTTTATTTGCTGGCGCATTCTTTGATTCACTGAGAAGTACCTCTGTATTATTTACTGGTGCAATCTTTGTTTCATTGAGACAGACACAATTAGGTCGAGCTTGAGCTCCCATTCTCAAGCCAAGATCAAGAGGTGTCTTGTTCTGTTCTGTGGTTATAGAGAAAAAGAACACCACAAAACCGGCTGATATAGCTGCTCCAAGAAGAACATTCCAAAGCCGCGCACAGTTTTTGTTGTCTGACTTCATCATCTTCTTCTCTCCCCCTTTCGCTCCCTTTCTTCCCCTATCACAAAAGTCCAATTATGGCTCTGTAATTTGGGTAGAGCAAATGATCAAACTACATAAGGTTCAAAGAATATATATTGAGAAGTAAAATAATGTTCTCTTCAAGATCAAGAGGATTATTTCATATTTAATTAATTATGCAAGAGTTTTGGGTCTATGGCATTAAACGACACACATACTTGTTGCATGTGAAGCATGTCTTGCGGTCTTGGTTAGTTGTTGTGACAAATATTTATTGTTTTCGCAATTAACTAGTGCAATGCACACATCATTAATATCTGAAGGTTTATATTAATGAACATCTTTTAAACGGTCAACTGTCAAGTTATATATATAGAGTTTTGCTACGGCGAGTTGCAACTCATCCAATGGTCGGTGAGTTGCGATCAAAATGTCTAAATCTAGTTCAAAATGACCGATCCAAACCATCGAATATGATCTCTTTATTGAAATCTCCATGAAGACCAAATTTTATATATTTTTTTGAAACTTTTAAGTATTTTTTCGGATTTTTAAAAACTGTTGTTTAAGAACGATTCAGAGCTAATTAGATTAACGATTTTCTAAAATAAAAAAATAATTAAAAATTTTGAAAAAATATAAAATTTGGTCTACATAGAGATTTTAATATGGAGATCATATTAGACGGTTTGAATCGATCATTTTGAACTAAATTTATAAATTTTGATCGCAACTCATGGAACCTTTGATGAGGTGCAACTCACCATAACAAAACTCTCTCTCTCTAAATTTAAACAATCTAGCAACACATAAATGCTTCAAACCAGACTGAGGCGTTGCACGTCCTATTTAGATAAAACATAAAAGTAATAAAGCAATTGCTACCACCCAAAAGGAATTAATTAAAGGCTGAAAATATAAATAAATGTAAAAATAAAAGCTAATACAATTGTTTATATATGGCCCACAGACCTTATGCCATGCATATGCATTATTCCACGTTTTTCCCTGTACGTCCTGTTCAACTGCTAATATTCCATCTATCTAAATCTTATTTCCCTTTTCTCTCTCTCATGAAATAGTTCAATTGCCATATAGTAGAATAAACGCCCACCCAATGTGTGCAAAAATTTCTAATAAACTAAGATCAGGGTCGGAATGGTGCACTAAAGGAATTGATTTGATTTCATTAGAATAGAATTGTTTGGTGTTGATTTCCATTGACGAGAATTGAATTACGGTGATTGGAAACATATAAAAATATGAAGGAAATGATTTCACCACTTATTGCCCGCAACTTTCTATGAATAGTAGGCATTCATTGCAAACATGAGAAATTTAGAATATAACTAGTAGATTCAGGAGAATACAAAAGTTAAATAAACATTTTTTTTTTAGAAAACTTGCTACCAAGTTTGCAGGATCTCTAAAAATTAGAAAAGGAACTAAAGAACAAAACAACTAAACCAAAAGGCAACGACGAATGGAAAACATCTTTGTGCTCAGACGCATCAGCATGTACTTGACATCTTACTGGCCTGACAAATCTGATTGAGGAAGCGCTCATCCTGCATCACCTTTTGTACCAATACTTGTACAGTTCTGGTCTTATTCCTGAAAATGACTTCCATGTATGACCTGAGGAAATAGTCCAATGGAACCTACGTTGAGACATTAAAATGCACACACACTGTGAGGTGCAAATTTCCTCATACTATTTTCTGTTTTCTGGTTAAAAAAATCTGACAGAGAACAGTTATGAAAAGGTGAAGGCAGAAAATTGGGGAGCTAGAGAACAACAGAGAAGAACCTGCTGGCACAATGGCCAACAAAACAATAAACTGAAAATTAGAAATAAAACATGTTGAGATATACAAAGAATAATTCATTCACCAGTCCAATGTTGAAATGCACAATGGCCAACAAAGCAGAGTCACAATAGGAGAGTTAACCCAACAATACAGAAGGTCCCCAGAATAAGGGGAAATGTTTTATGTACCCTCAAAACTAAGGAAATGATGGATTTGCCCCTCAAAATTAATTTCTTCTGTTTTTGCCACCCAAAATCACATCTTCTTTCTGAATTTACCACTTTCTTCTTTTTTTATAATATATTTAACAATAAAATAACAAAAACATAAATTTCGGACCATTACGCCCCCGGTACCCCAAGATCCCAAATCAATCGATCAAAACGAATCGATTCGAATGCCAGTCAGCCTCCGTTTCTCTCACTCGCTAGAACCATAGATCGAAGGGCGTCGCCTGGTTCTTCCCTCTGCCCTTGCTCTCTTCATCCCTGTGCCCCCTCTCTCCATCCACCCCATTTCAGCGCTCTTTCAAACGAAAGCCTCTCCTCTTGTTGTGCGCCGAGGCATGAAGATCTGGTTGTGCGCCTTGTCCCTCTCTCATGCTGAGTACCTCATCTCGTCGGAAGAAGAGTAAAGCTCCGCGTTGAGCAGTGGGACCAGCGTGACTACCTCAGCCTCGAACTGAGAGGTTCCCTCTGCTTCTCTGATTCAGATTCTTCCTTTGGCTCTACTGGAAAGAGCAACCTTAAAGAGAAGTGGCTGTTGTACCGCTGCTGCACCAAAAGCAAGTTTTTTCTCGCTGAAGCAAAATTTTGTATATGTAAACAAAGAGCTTCAGACCATAGTCAATTTTGTCAGTTTAGGATTATTACTCTTTACTCTTTTAATTAGAATTATGGATTATTACTCTTTATTCTTTTACTGTGATGAATTATGCAATACTGGTATTTACCTGTATCCATTTTGATGAATTAAATTTCAGTGCTTGAGCAGTACAGTATGTATTACAACCACTTCTCTTTTTTTTTAGTGCTTGGTTCAATTTGGTGTTTTGTTATATAACGACTGATATTTTCCTGTGTCAATTTGGTTTTTTTATGAGCTTATAAATGACTGATATTTACCTGTGTCAATTTGGTTTGCAAGCACTTCTTTGTTTTTTTTTTAGTTTTACCTTTTATTTATTATATAATTAAGTTTGGTATGTGGAGCATGGGAGGTGGCTTTTGGGTTCAAACGATCTCCAATTTATTATTGCAAATTGAGAATGAGCTGAAAAAATGCATGGTACATGGACGCATCAAAATGAAGAAAAGCATCTCCTAATAATAGTGGTACCTATACCATGCGCTATGACATAAACGCATCAAAATGAAAAAATAATAGCGGTACCTTTATAATTGCAAAACAGTGAAATATCTTGCCCACGCTTGTTCCAGCATTCTTTCTCAGAAAATAATGAAATTAATGTAGTAACAATGCATATTTGTCGATAAACAGAATACATATAACACAACATTTATTTTAATTTAACCAACACTAATACAATCAACATTACAAAAATCAGAAGTACAATAATAAAGCTAAGCAAGATAATAACAACATCGTTTTTCTTCTTCAACTTTCTTACAAAATATCAGCAGGTCTTAATCTTTTGCTTCAAGCTAAGTTGCTCTTGTAAAACCTGTCTATTCAACCTTACGGTGCTGAAATTTTGAGACGAGCATCAAGAGAGCATTCTTTCAGCCACTGCAAATTCATAGTTGTAACAAGATTTACATGACATCAATGACTCAAATCAAATGAGGGTTTTGAACTGCAAGTTGGAATATTATACACTAAATCAGGTGACTAAAAACTCGAAATAATTACCATATTAGCAGATCTCTGTCAGTTATGGCTAGTAAATTTAGGAAGTTAAAGACATATAGATCATATCGGTACATGTACTAGTAACATTTCATATCAGTACATGAACTAGTAACATCTCGAGTTCTCATGAAAATATACAAATAAGTTCTCATGAAATTACATATTAGCATAATTAAAGACCAATTACTTTACAAAATTCATGCAAATTTAGAAAAGCTCCAGGCCAAAATTTAGACAACCAGATATAAGTCCATGGCAATTCCTTTACTGTAGATGAATTCAAGACTAAAGCCTCTAAAATATAGTCATTAAATAAATTTTTAAAAATAATAAAGCAGATCTGAACCAGTTTAAAGCGTGCTAGTCATTACTTCATACCAAATGAACCCTTTTTATGAGCTGAATTTGATGCTAGTAAACTAGGCTTGTTAAGGAAAATGGGCTTCAAGCCTTGAGATTAGAATTTTGATCTAATGAAATAAACTACGGATCAGATGAAAATGTTATATTAAACAAGAGTTCTGATCTTATTTCACAATCGATTGTCGGAAGAAAGAGAGAGATACTTGTTTGAGTGAAATCTTGGACTGTTGCTTTCTTCATAATGCTACGAGAGATGTGGCGAATGCGAAGGTGCGTTGAGAGTATGAGGCGGAGGCAGAGCTGCAGATTCGAGTGCTTAGGCGGAGAGAGCAAGGTTCGTGCGAGAGAGAAGAATCAGGCGGAGAGTATGACAGAGAGAGTAAGGGTTCGTGCTTAGGCAGAGCGTACGGCGAGAAGGCCAGAGAGAAGAATATCGGGTGGAGGTTTCGTGCCAGTGAGAAAGATGGAGGCAGTCTGGTTTCGATCGATAGATTTGGGATCAATTTAGGGGTATAATGGTCCGAGATTTATGTTTTTGTTATTTTATTGTTAAATATATTATAAAAAAGAAGAAAGTGGTAAATTCAGAAAGAAGATGTGATTTTGGGTGCAAAAACAGAAAAAATTAATTTTGAGAGGCACAGAAAAAATTTTCCCCCAGAATAATCATAGATCTCAAAATTCTCAAATTCTGTGACTGACCATATTTCTAAAACTTTTAATTTTGAGAGTTAATCAATCAGATTTTAAGATATAAGCTGCAATAATGATAGATCTTAAAATTTAACGATACTAGATATAAAATAGTACCAGCATTTTGTCAGAGTTGATATTATAGTGCAAGACCCCACAACTCCTCAAGTGTTTAAGTGCAACGAAGAGCTGCTTAGCTTAAGCTACCATGGCAGTTAGGTTTAGTGCCAATATTCAAAACCTCACTAAGAAAAGCTTGGCCTGTATTATAATTAGTTGAGCAAAATCAAATAACTGATGGAAAAAAAAAGACAAAATCAAGTGAAAAAAATTTCTTATCAGATAAAGTGTCAATGGATACTGGCTTCCGACAAAGAGATGATGGGCGCGGTGGCACAGTGGTTACCAGTTCCCTGTGCTTGCGATGAACAGAATGAAATCAATGAATAGAAAAGATCTGGAGATCAAGAGGGCAACAACTCTTCTTCGTTCGCCTGGGACATGCGTTGTAGAAAAAAAAAGAAAAATTAAGGTGGAGAATCGAACTTGAGTGGGTGGGTAGCGAAACCAATATGCCTACCGTCCAGCGCACTTTTTCCTTTTGTATTAGATGGAAAACTAAATAAATGGTGTTGCTTCGTCTGGCGATTGATATCTGATCATAGATCAAATCGATCGAGCCGCAGGTTACGTACATACTAGATCTATCATGTAACACCCCTTGCATCCATGCATTTATAAGTTGTAGAGATATATAACTAATACATTAAAAATAGTACATACTAGAAGAGTAAAGCATGGAAGTAAATAAGTGACATACATGCATACTATGACATCAAATTCTAGGAAATCTTTTGTCCAACTATGAACGCTTAAATACTTTAGACAAGGACAAAATATCAGAAAATTAAACTAAAAAAAGCAGCAACAATTTTCAACAAGGCTCTCATTCTATCTATTGTTGATGTTTCGTAATTAATGCAAGCAAATTCGAGGAATTGTCCAGGTAAAATTTCCATTATTTTTTTCTTCAGAAGATAGAGACATGTACTTCTTCCAATCATCCAAGACGCCTCTTAAATCATTTAGCTTATTTGCCAGACCAACACAACAGTTTGACTGCATCGAATAGACCTTGTTCATGTCTTTTCCATAGTTACAAAATCCACTAAGATAATCGGTCTCCAAAAATCGCATCTTCACTTGGAACCGATCAACGAGCTCATTCTTAATCTCATTAAAAACAGATTGTTCATTCTGGTCAGGGTACCTATTCCTAGCTTTGTACCAGAAATTGAGTACCTCTGCATTCTTCGCTGTGCTCTTCACGTAGAAAAGCCCTGTATTTGGAAAATTACCAGTATCTTCTGGCCTTCCAAAGTACATATCACTGGATAGTGTTATGTCATAGTAAACACTAATGAACTTGAAGATGTTACGCAGCCACAAAACATCCAAAACCTGTAAATAATTCTTACTTTTGGTAAAACTACAGTTTTAACATATATATCGGCATAATGATCTTTAATAAAAAATTGTGGGTACCGCCTAAATTGAGAAATTGATCTTGATAAAACTATGGTGTAAGGTTTATAAATTTGAAGTTTGCTTATGTGAGAGTGTGAGACATTTAGTCTGAAACTCTGATGTGCTTATATTGTAGGGATAGTTGTCTTATGTGTTTGTGATTTGCAAATTCTATGCAAGATAACATAAGAAAACTAATATTTGATGGAAGGAACAAACTTTGTACCGTGAAAACAACATTATATCCAAACTCCACCATTCGGCGCATAAGCTTAATCTTGGTCCAAACAAGATCAACAAAGCCTTTAGTCATATAAAACTTCTCAGATTCAAAATTCAGACCATCAATCTGGAACAAATAGCAGTGGCGGTGTAGAGATTTGCATCTCTCAAATGAAACTTGATCCATTGCTATGATAATTAAGTGATCCAGGAGGTGTGCTATGTTCTCACCAACATGAAAACTCTCGAGGAAGAGGTCAAGAATAGAACCTGGATTGGCGAATGCATCATTAACCTCTGTGAAAATTACTGTGTTGTCATCCATGGATGCATTTTTTAGTAGTGGCAGTAGGTCTTCAAAGGTTGTCTACATATAGAAATATGTAAAAGAAATTGTCACTTTGTCAGTGCTAAGGCTAAAATAAAAAAGATATAGATATAGAGACACTAAACCCCGTCTGAAAGACCTTTTTGTTCCACTTTGGCATCTGTCGTCATCAAGATCATTTCATCCAACTTGTATATATTTTAGCTAGAAATCTTAAATTGTAGTGAACGGATTTTTTTTTCTGATCTAAACCGTTCAATGAAAACCATAGCTGATGTGAAGTCCCATATATATATCATAAAATGGTTGACGATAAATGCACCAGAGAAGTTGGAAATCTAATTGAAATACCTGAGTCTTATTTGTTGGCGCATTCTTTGTTTCACTGACAAGCACCTCAGTATTGTTTGTTGGTGCATTCTTTGTTTCATTGAGACAGGCACAGTTCGGTGGAACTTGACCCTTGATTCTCAAGCCAAGGTCAAGAGGTGACTTGTTTTGTTCTGTGGTTATGGAGAATAATAGCACCATAAAAGAAGCTGCTATAGCTGCTCCAAGAAGAACATTCCATAGAGGTGCACAGTTTTTGTTGTCTGACATCATTTCTCTCCTTTCTTTAGCTCTCTCAAAAGTCTTAGTAAAGGTTCTGTAATGTGACAAGCTACATATGGTTCAAAGGATATATTGAGCTAACGGTGTTTAAAATAATGCTTTAACAATATCAACAGGAATCATTGATGGTTTCCTAGGATTTTCGTGAAGCACCTCTGGATTGGGTGTCGCGACAAATTATTATTGGTTGTATTTGTCAGTATTTAATCAGTTTCATTTATTCAAATATGCATTAAATTTTTCGAGGCTAACAGGAATATTTTTAAAAAGTCAAATGTGAGACTTACATATGTATATAATGGCCTATCACTATTTGACAAGTAATTGGAATCATTTAAACAATCTATGAAATCCCGGTTCCCAAGTTTTAAATCTAGGAAAACAAAAACTTACACACATTAATTGCATCATATTCTAGATTTTTAAGATGTATCAGAAACCGTATTTATACAGCATATATGAATGTATACTTATTTCAGTTATTTGTTTTTTATATATGCAAAGCCACGGTATATCTTATGAAGGACACCAAATCTAGTGACTTAATAGCAGAATCGAGCACCCACCACACATGCAGTAAGACACCTTAACATATAAGTATAACTGCCAACCTTTTTTTAATTATGATTTTTTGAGTCAAACTACCAAGAAAATAACAACCCTGAACTAAACATAACAGGCAAAGTGGCAAACAGTTTAACAACCAAAAATGTTTTGATAAAAAACAAAGAAATCTAATAGAGTAGCACTGGTACGTGTCACCCTTTTAGTTCCTTGATGACCTCATTTGTTCTGTACCTTGGTATGGTATGATCTGCCACATTTTAATACTGATGTCTGGACCCACCGGTGCTGGAGCAGAAAAACTGCAATCTGAGGAAGGATATGAACTCGACAAATGATAACATTCCAGTAATCAGGCAAAGTTCTAACTGATGGATGATAACCATATGTATTTTCTCCTGCAAATTGGCATTTTGGTTTCCTTTCCAAAGGTTAATAGATGAAATTATGAAGTACCTAAAATCCTAATTAACTGATAAACCCTCATTTCATGGCCTTAAACACAGATTCTGCTAATATCCCTAAAACAATATCAATAAAATGCGTGAAACCTTGAACTAATTTTACGCTATCTGAATCTTAAGAGAAATGCATCTATGAGTAATTCTTGGACTTAACTTAGCGTTTTCTTCTTATTAATTATTGATATATATCTAAAAAAAGAAGTAAGAAATTTTCTTCTTAACGCTAATTTTAACTGGTGCACAGCTAGTAATAAATAAATAAAATTAGCAAGGTATGAAAGCCAATACATTTTTTTTTTCTAAAAAAAGCCTAGCTCCTTAAAGAGAGAACAAATGGCTATGCAACTCAATCAGTAACTTTTTCTAATTTTTCTAGAACTATATCCCAAACATCGAGATAATTTCTTAACGAGAACCGAGTCCAATCTAGATCATGTCCTTCCTAGCTCCGTTTGGATGATGTAAGAATAAGAGGAATAAGGAAAGAAGTGGGAAGAAGTATTAGAAAGTGTGTAACTTTGTGAAGAGTTTAGATTGTTTATAATAAATTTATTCTATTATTCTCTTATTCTCTTCTTTCCACACCTCATCCAAACGGAGCCACATTTACATTATATATAAATTGAGTTGCAGCTTCGACACCCAAAAACAGTTGGTAATTGTGTTAATATCCAAATAAATAAGTAGAATGTGAACTGTATTATTCATATTCACATATATTAATTGCCGGCATTTCTGATTTGACATTGGCAATTTTTAAACGCGACTAATTTTCAAAGAATAAAAGTAATTATTTTCTATTTTCAACAATTCTCATATCTGTTTGGAGGAAAAACAGGATGTTTATCTGCACTATTAATTTGACCACTTACTTTCTCCCATCACACTTGTAACCATTTGATAACATCAAGTACCAAAATCCTATGAAACAGATGAGCAACTAGAAAATAAATAAATAAATGTGGTTAACAGCTTAACAGCTCACCTATCTTAGATTTCGTTACAAGTAAAAATAAGAACTCATTTAACTATTGAGAGTACTTGACTTCCTACCAGAATATATTAATTTAGTGTATTCTTTTGGTTGGTGTCAAATTCGTACCGCTTGCTAAGTACTAGTACTTCCGAATGAGATCTCGGAAAATCCTAGTAGTGCCAAATAGTACAATTTAAAGAATACACCTTTTATTAACTGTCGAAAAATTTTAAAATAACAACCATATATAAATTATCAACAATAAATTTATTTTTAAATGCTGTTCGGAATGTCAATGGAAGTTTCTAACACAATTGTTAATTAAAAAAAAAATATATCTTGTAAGTTGTAAACACAGCATAATGCAGGACCACGTCTAGGGTCTAACTATGTGCCGCATAATTAAATGTTTTGGCTCGTAATACGAGGATACTAAACGACAATACAGATGTCAACGTTCTCCTCGATCGGTGATTTAACTTGAGGAAACTAACAGTAAATTCCTCTGTTACAGTGTCGAGTCAAAGAAAGTTTGGAGGGAGACCCATTTTATTCGGAACTGATACAGGACGTCTCCGAAATTTGACATCCTGCCATCTTATGGGTTTGACAAAAGAGGACCTGATTTTGGGCTCTGCCTCCTGCAGCTTTCTCTCTCCTGTCTCCTTTTCCGCTCCTCTTTTTTTTGTTGCTCCTCCTTCCACCCTCACCATCTATAGTTTTTTCTTCTTCTCCATCACCTCTCTTTCTTCTTCTATTTTTTCTTCTTATTCTTCATTTTTTATACAACCGTACATAATAATTTAATATAATTTTTAATTTGTAATAAATACTCCATTAAGTTAAGTAGATATTCTCTTTAGTCAAAAAATATACTCACTTATGCTGTAATATATTAATAAGGTACTTCTTTATGTAAATATAATTACTCTAATCAAACAAATTAATTACTCTTTTAAAATAAAATTCACAACTAAAAATACATTTGACACTCCCTTAATAAATTTTACATGCTCCCTTAAAAATAATTAGTTACTCTCTTAATATAAATTACGTACTTTCATAATAAAAAATAAATAAAAATATTTTAACACTCCCTTAAAAATAATTATTTACTTATTTATCATAGATTACGTACTTCTATAATAAAAGATAAATAAAAACATATTTGACATTCTCTTAATGAATCTTACATACTCTCTTAAAATTAATTAGTTATTCCCTCATTACAAATTACGTTCTTTCATAATAAAATATAATTTAAAACATATTTGACACTCCTTTAATGAACTTACATACTCTCTTAAAAACAATTAGTTACTCTCTTATCATAGATTATGGACTTCTATAATAAAATATAAATGAAAACACATTTGGCACTACTTTAATGAATCTTACATACTCCCTTAAAAATAATTAGTTACTCTTTTATCACAAATTACGTATTTTCATAATAAAAGATAAATAAAAACATATTTGACACTCCCTTAATGAATTTTACATAATCTCTTAATAATATTTAGTTACTCTATTATCATACATTACGTACTTCCATAATAAAATATAAATAAAAATATATTTGACGTTTGACATTGTCTTAATTGGGTTTCTTTCTAGCCTACCCCAACTTGTTTGGGACAAAAGACTTAGTTGTTGTTGTTTGACATTGTCTTAATAATAGAAAGGATGTTGGAGAAATGAGAGAATGGACAAGGAGAAGGTATTGGAAGAGACAACAAGGAAGAGATGCTAGAGAAGAAAGAGAGAAAACGGAGGGGGATCGAACCAGAGGCGAGAGGAGCAGAAGAGAGTAAGCAAAATTTAAGGAGACCGCAAGAGACAGATGCTGGAGAGGAAAAAGGAGGGGAGAATGACAGGGAGGGGGAGGAACAGAATGAAGTGAGCGAAATACTGGGTTGGGCCAAGTTTCATTAGGATGGCAAGGATGGCGAAATAGTCGTGATGTCATTTAGGATATCAGCATTTTATTTGCAGTGTCAACATTAAATAAAGAGGCCCAAAGTGGCGAAGCGGATATCATTGGGTTCAGTGCAAAATAAGCCCAGAATGTAGAAAACAAAAGAGCAAGACCGAAAACAGAAAATTAGTGATTGATATAGAATGGTTGATTCAAATTAAGACTGCTGAATCAATAGATTCTGATTTATTACACATTTGCAAAGAGCTTATAGTCCTTGGCATCCAAGGTTATTTGTCGAATTGCGGCTACATTTGCTAGCACCGTCACAATTGTAAAGACGACAATGAGAGTAGTGTTCAACCAAAAGATAATGCTCCGTTTCGACGGCTTGAAAGTGATGTTGTAGAAGATTGACGGCATAAGAAAGTCTAGTGGAAGAAAACCAAAGGCCCCTATAACAGCATTGATATCTCCAAAAAAGGGGAGCATAGCTGCAATTGTAGTTGCTACAGCAACTGATATTGATCGAAATAAGAGTCGGGGAATTACGTTTCGTGCTGAAAATTGATCCTTCGTCACATCTCCAAAGAGCCCTTCAAGCACCTCATTTGTAGGTTGCAAGTAGATCTACATACATCCATTCACAAAAAAAAAAAAAAAAATGTACTATTAATGTAGCACATGTTTGGCAAGCAAAAGTGTAATAAATTGTCATTCATTCTAAAAGAATATGGTCCAGCTTTTTTCCCTTCAAAAATTAATTTACTTCATCTTGTAATTCAGAGCATGTGGTCTAGTAGCTCAGGTGGTAAGAGCACTTGGTTCTCTTCTAAGAGGTCCAAGGTTCAAGCCCGCATGCTTGCGATAGGCTTGGCGAGCCAGCGTAAAAACTCAGCCATATATATAAGAAATGACCAGGGTCGGGGTGTCATTTCTAGCCTACCCCAACTTATTTGGGATAAAAAGGCTTAGACTTTAATTTAATTGTAATTCAGACAAATTAAGGGCCCAGTATAAAAGAACAGAGATAATTAATACTTCTTTCTAGAAAAAATGATGGGGTGTTTCCAAATTGTCTAAGAGCATTCCGAATTGTGAGAAGAAACCCCTCTCTCCCACGAAAGCGATTTCAAGAGAATTTTGATGGAGCAACCCCTCTCTCCCACGAAAGCGATTCAAATGGCGAAAACTAGAACTTGGATTGATGTGCTCAAAGACTCCAACCGAGCTGCTCCTCTTTCTCAGGTTTATCTTCCCCGTTTCTCCTTCGGCAAAGATGCCGGCCCCAAAACTTCAAACCCTCCCTTAGCAAAGAATTCATTTCCAAAACCGCAACACCCCATTTTTTCTTTTGGCAAAGATGCCGACCCCAAAACCTCAAACCCCCCCATAGCAAAGATGTCGTTTCCAAAACCACAACACCCCATCCCATCTTTTGGTAAAGAGGCCGGACCCCAAACCCATAATCGCTCTACCTTTAAACCTTTTGAACTTAAATCCCGTAGAACCAATGTCAAATCCAGAATTGCTCCTTTACTTCCCACACCCCCTCTTTCTATTCTCTCCCTCAATCTTCTACATAGTCCTTCTATTCTGAAAATACTGGAAAGGTCAGTTCCCATGACCTTTTACCCGTTAGATGCAACTCCAATTAACTTGGACAAGGTTGAGGTTAATCAAAGCATTTCCAAGGCACAGGGAGATTCGGTTTGGATCCCAGTGGTGCCTAAGAAAGCTCGTTCTTTCAATAATTGTTCTAAAGAAACTTTTAGCGCTTTGCTTGTCTCCAGAAAGAAGCATTTGATTAAAGAGAGGAAATGTTTCAACTGTTTGTTCAAAGGCCACTCGCGTTCTATGTGCAAACTCCCTATGAGATGCCTTGGTTGTAACAAGTTTGGCCATGCTATCAGAACCTGCTCACTCTTCTGCGCAGCTAATCAAACTTCAAAATCCGAACTGCCTAGGGAAGAGCAGGTTTATGTTCCCTCTTCTTCAAGCTCAGGCTCAGAGCTCTTGCCAAGAATTACCAACCACCCTCCAGTTCAGCAAGAAAATGGAGGGCTTGTGTCTTTACTTCGTTTTTGGAAACAAAGAATTTCTTCCTTTCTTCGAGGAGACATTCCTGTTAGGTCAGATATGTATCCTCTCTTTCTATCTTTTGTTACTTCTTCGACAACGCCTTTTGTGTTATCAACCTTTAATGTTCCTATTCTCTTGAGAGGATTTCATTCCTTTCCTTACTTTCAACCAGCTGGTCATTTAGTCCCTTTTTCCCATTCTCTTATGGATGATAGCCTTTCTACTAAAGTTGGTATGAAGGTAGCTCCAACAATGCCAATCACGCCGTTTCAGCTTACAAATGAGTCAAACTCTCTCTCTTTGAGTTGGATTGAATCAACTGATGATTATTTTTCACCTGGCTTTGATGTCCCTAATTGGGCCAATCAACAGGCCTCCTGTGACGAGAATTGGTCAGATGATTTTTCTGGAAGCCCGTTAGTTATTTCACCTCTTGCAATTCTCAGCCCACTGTTAAATGAACAAGGCTGTGATTTTTCATTGGACCAACCCAACACTTCTGACTCATTTGGCACCAAAGGATCTACTCTCAGAAGAAGTGCACGACTCAAGGATAAGTCCTCAGGACCCTACATCAGTGCTATAAACAAAGCACAGAAGGTCCAGTTCCAGTTTGCTGATGCCGCGCCGGCAAAATTTAAAAAAGTTCATGAAAAAATTAAAAAACCTGTACCAGACTTCACCAAGATGAAGGGGCCAATTTCGAGAGAGCAAGCAGAAGCGGTGGTCATTGGTGCAGGGTTGGAGTTTACTGACGAGATGTTGGCCTTATTGGTTAAGGCTGGGGTGCTTCTCTGAGAGTAGCACTCTTCTCAACTCTGGATGTTTCTTTTTAAAATCTTTTCTATGTCTGCAAAGATTAAAATTCTTTGTTGGAATGTGAGGGGATTGAATGACAAAGACAAGAGGATTGCTATAAGACAAACAATTTCACTGGAAAAACCACATTTTGTTTGCTTTCAGGAGACGAAATGGGATAACATTAATGATATTTTGGTAAGAGAAGCTTGTGGTAGTAGATTGAAGGGTTATCTTTCTGTTGATGCTTTAGACTCAAGGGGAGGCATTCTAATAGCTTGGGATGAAAATTTGGTTTCTTTTAGTAATGCGTTGACTACCCATCATTCTCTCTCCATTGATTTTAATTTCAACTCAGATAACACCTCTCTTAGGCTGATGACAGTCTATGGGCCACCTACAAATGAGAACAAAGATGTCTTCATTACGAGTCTCCTTTCACTTTCTCCTGGGCCAGATGTTCCTTGGATATTATGTGGTGATTTCAATATCATTACGAATCCTGTTGAGTCAACGGGTTATGGACATAGGAGATCTGATATAGAACTTTTCAATAATGTGCTCTCTAATCTTGAATTGATTGATCTTCACCTCACTGGAAGATCATTCACTTGGTCCAATAACAGAGATCGACCTACTTTTACAAGGCTTGATCGCTTCTTCATTAATCAAACCTTATCTCTCAAATTTTCTAACATCCAACAGGAAGCTCTAGCAAATACTTCCTCGGATCACTCCCCTATTCTTTGTTCATTAACAACTAACTTTCAAGGTTCAAATCTCTTTCGTTTTGAAAATTTCTTCTTAAAAATTCCTTCCTTCACGGACTTGGTTAGAAATTTTTGGTTCTCGCAACCGCTGGCTACTACTCCAGCTTTGCTCCATGACAAGCTTGGATTACTGGCTAAAGAAATCAGGCTTTGGTCTAAAGGAAGAACTTCTCTGGTTAAATCTCAAGCTCAAGTAATCCGTGATTTTCTACAATGGTGTGATACGGAGATGGAACACAGGCAACTCACAGATATTGAAAAATTAATTAAATGTCTTTTGAAGAAGAGGATGGTGGATATTTCGTTGTGGGAGGAAGAAATTTGGAAACAAAGGTCTTCTCTTAAATGGCGTTTGGAAGGAGACAGGGATACAAAGTTTTTTCATGCAAGGGCTACAACAAATAAAAGGAAGAATTTTATTCAAAAATTAGAAACTCCTATGGGCACAGTGGTTGATCAGAAATCTAATGGTTTGGCTTTTTTCAAGCACTTTTGCTCCTTGATGGGTTCTACTGTTCCTTGTACTATGCGGCCTGTTGACTGGACATTACTTTATGCACACATACACAGAGAATTGCTTTTGGGTTTGGAAAGTCCAATCTCAGAGGAAGAAGTTTTACAAGCAATTAGAAATTGGCCTAACAATCGCTCTCCAGGTCCAGATGGCTTTACAGGAGACTTTTTTAATTTTTTTGCAGAAGAACTTGTTTCAGAGATCACAACTTCTTTGAACTCTGCTTTACAAATGGGCACACTCTATCCACTGAATGCGTCCCTAATCATTTTGATTCCTAAGATCGAACATCCGTCTTCCCCGAAGGATTATAGACCAATCAGTATAGTTCACTCAATTCAGAGAATTTTGTCCAAAGTTTTGTCGAACAGGCTTAATCCTCTTTTATTGGACCTGATTTCTCCAAATCAAACAGGTTTTATGAAGGGAAGAAGCATAACAGAAAATTTCGCTTATGCTCAGGAATTGGTGAACTTTGCAACAAAATCAGAAACTCCTTTGGCTTTGTTTAAGGCAGATATCCATAAAGCGTTTGACACGCTAAACTGGGATTTTATTTATGATGTCATGTTGGCTTTAGGCTTTCCACAGGTCTTTGCTCGCTGGATAAAATATTGTGTTTTGCAAGGAAGTTCAAGAGTGGTTGTCAACAGCCAAGCAGGTAAACCAATCACACTGAAACGAGGAGTTAGGCAAGGTGACCCAATGTCTCCATACATCTTCATAATAGCCTATGACTTTTTAGCAAGATGGTTTCAAAGGCTGGTGCATACTGGTGCTATTGCTATACCGTTTGAAGGAGTTTTCTCTAGTCTGTTTTATGCAGATGATTCTTTGGTATTTTTCAAGCCACATAATGACCAGGCAACACTGATTAAATTGGTATTGACTGTCTTTGGAAGCATTTCCGGCCTATGTATTAACCCGGAGAAATCTGACTTGGTTACAATACAAACAGACCCAAATGCTGCAATTCTTTTAGCAAATATCCTGGAGTGTAGATTGGCTTCATTCCCGATCTGTTATTTAGGATTACCATTGTCGGACCGACCATTGAAAAAAGAAGATTATAATCCACTCCTCTCTAAGTTTTACACGAGATTAAATGGTTGGTCGTCTTCGCTGCTCTCGATTGCGGGTAGAATTGTTTTGATAAATTCATGCCTTTCCTCTCTCCCTGTTTATTTTATGTCAGTTTTTAAACTACCGGCTTGGGTCATTAAGGTTATAGATGCTCTCAGGAGATCCTTCTTGTGGCATGGGAGATACAACAATGAGCGAAAACTGATACTGATATCTTGGGACACAGTGATGAAACCAAAAAAACGGGGTGGTTTAGGAGTGTGTGATCTCAAAGCTTTCAATGTGGCATTACTCTCAAAGTGGCTTTGGAGATGGGTGTCAGATAAAAAATCTCTTTGGACCTCTCTAGTGGCAAACATTCAAAATTGTTCTCTTTCGATGTATCCAATAGCAAGCAAAATTACTCATTTGCTGAGTGATTTTGTTCATTTTTTCTCGGTTGGTTTGCAAGTGAAGATGGGAGATGGGGCATCAACACTTTTTTGGCACCATAACTGGGGATTTCAAATTATTAAATTCAACTTTGAAGTTATCTTTTCTTTTGCCACAGATGAGAACATTTCTGTTTGAGATTTTTCTCTGAACATTTCAAATGTTTTGGCCATGTTCTCCCCTCTACTGTTGTCTTCTGCACAAGCCACACAGCAGTTGCACGTTCTACTTCAATTGACCAGATCAACACTTTTATCCCTGAATCCAAGTGAAAAAGACATTTTTAGGTGGAATTTAAATAAAAAGAATGATGATTTCTCGACAAAGTCAGTTTATACCTTTTTGAAATCTCATCCTCAGCACAATTCTGAACTGTGCAAAATCTGGAAACTAAGAATTCCACCGAGATTCAAAGTCTTCTTATGGCGGATGCTACAAAATAAAATTGCAACCCTGGATACTCTGAAAAAAAGAGGTTGGTCTTTCCCGAATCGATGTCAGTTGTGCAAGGAAAATGAGGAGTCGGTGGACCATCTATTCAACTCATGCCCTTTCTATCTCTCTTTAAGTCATAAAATCTTTACTGTTGGAGGATATGTGCTACAACCACTGGCAACACACTCTTCTATCCTATCTTTACCTTTTCTACAAGAATATCACAGGGATATCTATGCAACCATGTTTTTCATAGTGTGGAGAGAAAGATGTGCTAAAATTTTTAGAGACTCCAAGAAGACTCCACAGGACTTGGTATTCGAAGTTTTGCAAGAGTGGAAACCGTTGAAAAGGCCTGGTTAATTTGTTGCTAAGCTTGATAGTCTCATCTCCTTTATTTTTCTTTTGTTTTATGCTTAATTTGTCCTAGCTTGGATCCTTTCTTTTTCTTTGTTTTTTGTTTTTTCGGTTTTTTTGCTTAAGTCTTTAGCTGCTGGCTAAAGCGTTTGTACTTAATTTTTCATCAATATAAAGATAAGGGCTCTGACCCTTATTTTTCTTCAAAAAAAAAAAAAATTAATACTTCTTTCTTTGAGGTAATAATTACCAGTGCAACAGCTGAGAGCTGGAGAAGAACAAAGACATTGGTAATTGTGAGTAACCACTTGGGGATGAGATTGACCCCATCTACTGTGAAGTTACTAATTAAGGTACCAGCAGCTTCATTGCCAAAAGCCCAGTACCCGGATATTGCGACACTAAAGAATGTTGCGACGACGATTGTGTAACAAAGGCACAACCCCTTGAACATCTTTCCTTTCACGGGAAGAGCAATGGTAGCCTGGAAATTAAGCAAAATTTACAAATAATTAATACGAGGAAAGTTATTCTTAAGCATATTTAAATAACTATAACATGACAATTCTCTTCATCGGCAGCTAAACCTCTGTGTTTACATTATGTGTTTTTGTTCCTTTTCAGTATGTATATTAGTATATGTGTTGATTTATCTTCAAATGTAATTGTTACCTCCATATTATATACAGAAATAATGATTTTTTAGAAAAATGACATTAAATTCGAAACAAAATTGATGCTTCATTATTTCACTCATTATGTCCATGTACAACCAGGCAGTAGAAATCATTGCCAGGTCTCAAATGTAGAAATTTGGGGGACATGTACATGCCTGTATCTCAGGGATAATTCCATTTCCATATGAGGTGGCTATTACTGCAAAGGCATTAAAAACTCCGAAAACACGATGAGTGGTACTGCCTGAAATGGAGTAATCTCTTGTAGGGGCACGATCCGAGTGTCCTAAAATTTATTATGATAACATTGCAATAAACAATGTAAATATCACTTTTTACTCAATTCAATTTTTACTAGTAGTAAATAGTGGATATTTAAATAGAAGCTTTGATGTACCTGCGTAAATGGAACCGGCTGTTGCACAAATGCTGTAGGCAAGACAGAGCACAAGGGAGACAAGATTAATGTGCCTCAAAGAGTAAAACGATGGCATTTGTGCCATAATTAGCATGAAAATCCCAAAAATAATCACAAATTCATAGAGTTTCATTGTTCCCTCGGGTTTTGCAATTAGATATATAGCCTGCAAATAGTGGGAGCTAAATTATATTGCATGCATATGTAATGTATTCAATTTACATATGGAAATCTGTTAAAGAGAGAAAGCTTTATGAAAAACACTGTAAAGTTCAATAGAATGAGGCAGTGAAAATTTGTAAATACCTTCATGCTCTGGCCACCAAGAAGGGTATTTCCGACAACAGCTCCAAAACATACCGCAAATTGAATAGGACCTACACAATACCGTCCCCATCCTGGACCTGAAATTACAAATATGGTGTAAATCTTGTTAATAATTTGTACTTATTAAATTTATTCTGAACTTCGTATGGGGAGTTAATTAATTATATCATAATTTATTTCTGAGGTGGCAAAAGTTAATTTTTTAAATGCCTTCAGCTCAGAATTAAACCAAGGGGGGACAAAAAAAAGATCTGCCTTAGAGAAAGCCAGTCTTGCCTCCAGTTACTTTTAATATTATTAATTCTGGTTTATAAATTTTTGGCTTGAATAATTAAAATAAAAATGTACTGTATCACAAGAGATCTTCCCCCCTAATATGAACTCTTTGACTCTGTTTTGCACACTATGTACTTCTGCATTTTTTGATCTGACTTATTTTTCATGTATATTTTCGAAGCAACGTTTGTTGATTTGCTTGTTCTTTCGGCCGTATTTTGGGAAACAAAGCACACTTCAAAGTCCATATTGTCGTGTTAATTTAACTTTCCACTTAATTACCAGTTAACAATACATACAACCGCTTTAACTATCCACTTATTAATTATTAAAGTCAAATACATAACTATTAACGTATAACGACATTATAAATTATATACAACCGTTTTAGATAATATCTGGATGTTAACAATATAAAATAAGTTCAGACAATAATTATTAATAATAATAATTACATATATAAAAAAAAGATAGTTCAATATACAGGGCAAAGGCCTTCTTCTAAAGCTAGACTTTGAAAAGGCTTTTGATAAAGTTAGCTGCGACTTCCTGTTAGAGGTGCTCAAGTTGAGAGGTTTCTCTCATACTTGGATAAACTGGATACAAAGTATCCTGGTAGGGGGTAAGGCTGCTGTGTTAATCAATGGGGAAATAGGAGATTCTTTTGAATGTAAAAAAGGGTTGAGACAAGGAGATCCTTTGTCCCCCTATCTCTTTATCCTGGTAGCAGAAGGGCTAACAAAAATCCTTGAAAATGGTATTAGTTCAAATCATTTTCAAGGACTAGGCCCATATTTACCTATTAAGGGGAAAGTGTTACATCTTCAATACGCTGATGACACTTTACTTTTCCTAAAATATGATAGTATAATGTTACAAAAGATTTCTTGGGCTTTGAAATGCTTTGAGAGCATCTCGGGTCTCAGAATCAATTTCACAAAGTCAGAGGTGGTTCCTCTAAACCTGACTTCAGAAGAAGTGGATAATATTTCTAGTATTTTACAATGTAAAATAGGAAATCTTCCTTTTAATTACTTAGGTCTTCCTCTCCATTGGAAAAAACCTAGCAAAAGTGATTGGAATGTAGTAATAGATAAAATAAAAAATAAATTAGCCAAATGGAAAGGTAATCTTCTCTCAATAGGGGGTAGATCAGTTTTGCTCAATTCAGTGATCTCTGCGCTCCCTCTGTACTATCTCTCTATGTTTAAATGCCCCTGTTGGGTCATCAGTAAAATAGATAGAATAAGAAGACTCTTTCTTTGGGGATCTCTTCAAGGAAATGAAAGAAAAAAATATAGTTTAGTGAGTTGGGACATCATTTGTAGAAGAAAAGAGTTTGGGGGTTGGGGTGTGTTAAACCTCTACCATATGAACTCAGCTTTACTAAGTAAATGGATGTGGAACTACATGCATATGGAGCATAAGGGTATTTGGAAGGAGTTAGTCCAGTACAAATACCTAGGCAAACATGGCATACTAAATTTCTCCCATTTCTGGAAAAATTTACAGTTTTTAATTCCAAGTTTTAAAGTCAGAAAATTGACTTTTGGAACGATATCTGGTATGGTAGCATCTCAATGGCCAGGAATTTCCCTAAGCTTTATGATAAGTCAAGAAGAAAAGAGCATCTTTCCTTAGCTCAGGTCTGGAACAATGGGAGCCCAAATTTCTTTCTCACTAGAGGCATTTCCAGAGAAGTGAGAATCGAAAAAGATGTCCTGCTAGATATAGTTAGAAACCAAAACTTAGACATAGGAGGAGAAGATAGCATCTGGTGGAATCTAGAAAGCCATGGTTATTTCTCTGTTAGATCTTTCTATAAGTTTCTTAACAATGGGGGAATTAGTAGTAACTTAGAACTCTCAGTGTGGAAATTAAAGATTCCTCTGAAATATAAGTGCTTTCTATGGTTAACCACTAACAATAGGATCTTAACTTTTGATAACTTAATGACTAGGGGCTGGCATGGGCCAAATAAATGTCAGTTTTGTGCTAACTCAGAGAGCGTTGACCACCTTTTTGTCAACTGTCCTTACATAAAAAGTTTTTGGATAAATTTTAATATGTTTAACGATAGGAACATTAATTTGCATATTTCTAGTCTTAATACTATTTGGGATAGCATTAATTTGCTGAGTAAGGAGGATAGAACTTTCTCCAAAACTCTGCTTGCAGCTCTATGTTGGATCCAATGGATGGAGAGGAATAAGAGAACTTTTAATTCTGTAAAGGGCTCTAATCCCCATTCCTTGTATTTTAATATATTGAGCTTATATTTCTTTTGGACAGGTTTTGAAACAGGTATGGAAGCCAACTTCAGGAGCTTAGCTGAATTGCAGAGGCAATTAGCAGAAAAAGATGAAGAGGGAATCCCGACTGACGATGAAGATTTGCTGGATTGAGCCCTCGACATCTCCTCTTTCCTGAGCTTCCTTCGCTTGTTGGAGTTTTACCTTGTCCTTGTCTGTTTGTGACTGCTTTCTGTGTAATTTTGTGGATTTATATTCAGCTTATTTTGCTTGCTGCTAAGTGCTTTAGATGCGGTGTTTACTCTAACAGGGAATTGTGGTATTGTGCAGTAAGTCTTTAGCTGGGTAGTAAGTAGCAGTTCTATCTTAGTAGTAAGGTGTAGTTTATGCAATCTCTTGGTAGTTAGCCTGGAGATGGTTAAGATTTTTGTATGTTGAACTCTTTTCTTTTCAATGGAAGCCTATCTCAGGCTACTTTTACTAAAAAAAAAAAATATACAGGGCAAAGATTAAATTTAAACTTTTGCAGGGAAAAAAAGATGATGCGACTTGTTCAGCACCACAATTATTAGTATTTTATACTAGGAAGGCGTGTTGACTATTGACTAATGATACTTTAGATATTTTGTTGAATTGCTACTTTGCTAGCTTGTTCTTGTTCAGTCATGCCTTTTTGTTTTTATCCACCTGTCAAGTCAAATACGACAAGATCTAGATAGCTACTTTTTTGTTGAAGAAAAACCGCTTACGTGTTTATTTTATTTTGATTGGTATCTTTACGTTCTTAGATTGAATTGCTTCTCTCGAATAAGATTCCTTCCGGAAGGATCAAGTTTTCTGGTGAAATTTATTAATTGAATGTCGTTTTATTTTTTTGGACCTAATAGTTTCCTTGTGTTGAATATTCTATGGCGCAAATTGTCTGCGTTTCTAATTTTCTTTATGCATGTTTCGCACAAGACATAAGAAATTTCCATGAGTGGAAGGTCTAATATACCTTAAGAAAGCCAAACTTAATTAAACCGGAATATGCCATTTAAAAAAGAAAAACAAAATCGACTTTTGGAGATAAATTATTTGTGGCATGTATTGCACATCTAAAAAAGGAGCTTAAAGTAAAGCAGCTTTTGTGTCGCCATCACCATCTTTTAAAACCAACATACCTTATGCACATTATTGCTTATGGATATAATATTCTGCTTTTTGACTTAATTAGATTCGTTTTACTTGTGTATTAAAATACATAAAATCTCTTCATAAAGACGCATTTTTCATTTTCCCAGGCTTGAGATTGCTCTGCTTACTTTTGCAAGGTAGGAAGGTATCAATTATCAATTTATCATTTGATTTGTAGTACTTATGTTAACGAATATATATATAGAACACTAGTAGTGAATACATATTCAATATATATAAACATATCTATGAACTAACCATTCAAAAGGAGTATACTGGGCGTTTGGCAACACCATAAGTTAGTGAGGTTAGAGATTAAAGCTAGTATTTTTGGGATTAGTGTTTGAGATAAAGTTAGTAAATATTAGTTCTAACGTGAGTACTAACTTCGTTGACCTCAAAGTCGTTTGGCAATTGTAGGTTAACAAGTTAGGCTACTAACCTAAATGTTAGGCTAATCTAATGTATGCCAAACGCCCTAATAATGGCTAATGAAAACACATATAACAAACGAACCTAGGATGTCATCAGCCATATCCCGGAAGCGGAGTTGACGACGGCCGAGCTGTGCATTGTGCTCAAGCACTAGTGAGATGAGGTTATATGAGTAGAACGTGATAATTGCAGCCAACGCAAGGCATATTATTCCAGCTTCCCATCCTAACGATGCGAATGCGAATGGCAAGCTCAGGAGTGCCGGAGCCACAATCGATGTTGTCAGATGGTACCCACAGTGCAGCCATGACCCTACATCAATTTAATTAGTATCATATATCAATTTATGTCTAGATGTCTATGGCGCAATTCAAATACTGGCCTTTTCGATGAGATGAAATTCATTACTATCATGATTATTATGAATAATTATGTAAACATAATTACTACTTGGAATAATACCATGTGTTTTAAGACTTGAGAAGGCACAATAAGTAAACCAACAAGCAAGCTCTTAAATTAAAACTTCTAGGAATTCTTTCTTAGGAGAAGGGGAAAAAAAGAAGAGGAAAAAGCATGTAACGAACCTTTGGACTGGAGAACAAACAGAGCACCAGCATCCAAATTCTCTTTCTCAATTCCAGTTCCATTTCCAACACTCTCTTCATCTGCCACTCCATTCCCTCTGCTTTGGTCCCATGCTCCCATGTTTGCACTTATTAATTGTGTGTGCAACTTATTTGCCTTAAAAATCCCTTCTCCTTGATTAGGTGTGATGAAAAGCACATGGAGGTAGTTAATTATAAGTAGGTAGCAAATGGAAAGGGAAGAGGTGCACAGGTGTTCCCATTTGCTTTGGCAAGTCAAAATTCAATAGCCACTTGTGGGGTGGATCAAACTATTTGCAGTCCCTTTCAAGAGGCCAGTTGATTTCGATATGATATGGTATTCCACGTTTCTTTGTTCACCTCTTTGTTGATCTTTTGATTTCATTTTGTAGGTTTAACTAGGTATAAACCTATATGCATATCTAACCTATAAGAATAACTTAGAGAATTAGATATACCGCAGCGAAAATGATCGAACGCCTAGACCCGCTTGTCGGAGTTCGGTTCTGCAGCCTTGTCTCTCTCCGTATGCGTCCGGTACACCACAACCTCACGTTAGGGTTTGGTGTCACCTTCCACGCTTCCACTTGCCGATCTCGACTCGTGTGTGTGATCCAATTGCTCCAAGCAATTGGATGGCTTCCTCCCTCTCAGAAACTCTCCTCTCTTTCTGTGTGGAATATGCAGAACAGCAGTTCCAAGAACCAGAGAGACGTTTCTGTTTAGAGGGGTATATATAGGAGTTGATCTGAACAGATCACGTCTGTTCAGATCCCAGTACCAGCGGCCCGCAGGCCTTGCCTGCGACCCACTGGGTCGTTCAGTATCTGCGGCCCGCAGGCCCAGCCTGCTACCCGCAGAGAACGGCTCCACACACTTTTTTCAACATCTCCCTCTTGGAGACGTTTATACCAAACACTGAGCCAGACCTCATACGGCAAATGGAACGTGCGACCAGCGCATACACCTGTCATGTGGGAGCTCAAAAGTCTCACTTTGAATAAATTCAAAGCCAACCAGAGAGCATCTACCCTTTTATATAAAATACAGTTTAATGTGTATACTAGCACCTTAGAATCACTCAAATCCGCACTAGATCAGACATTATCGACCATTCATTGATACATGTCTTTTCCTTCTCAATCTTAGTTTGTTGTATGTTCCCAACCTCAGTCCATATGACGAGTTTGGTGGACCCTGAACACCAACAAATCTATCGTTTGTGCATGATGAGTCGAATCTTCCTTTTAACTCATGAGACTCAAAACAAAAATCAGTCGCTTGCCCAGCAATGTCCCGACAAGTGGAATATACATCACCATAGGATACACACCAAAGTAGCAGCCCTGACCCCATTTCTCATGACATAGTCAAAAGTCAAAGGGTACCTCTCTATGGAACTCACACATGGGGAGTCATACGGTCTTGGTCCTGGAACCACTCAACCCACTTCCAAAAGTCGCCTAGCACATGTGGTATGAGCACATGTTACAATGAAATATCCGCTAAGCAGACGTGTGTTCTCATTCATTGTACGAGTTTAGATCCAGTTTGCAAACCAAGTGTCTATGGTCTAGACCACTCCTTATTGCAACTGATCCTGAGATTCTACACTTAGACACTCCCTGAGTTCTAAGGAGATTCTCACCTCGGCTTAATTGAACTAAGTGATTGTTTGGGGTACAATCACATCGGATCGCCTAAAAGAAGACAAGCCTCATTTCAGTCCCAGACTGAAGCGACAATGAGCTTCGTCCATCCCAGATGGCTCCTTAGTCCCTGACTAAGCGCATATAGCTCAATCTAGTCTCATCTCTACATACCCCCAGGCATTAGAGGCGATTGCTCGTGTGAGCGAGACAATCTAAAGTTCAATGACACACTACCAACATGCTAACATTTAATTGAACAATAACAAGCAATTCATAAACAATAATGAATAAACATGTCTCAACAATATTTTACAATAAAATATAATTGTTCAAATACATACATACATAACAGATAAATGTTACAGAATTCTCAGTGTCAGCGGCCCGCTGGCCCTGCCAGCGACCCACTCAAGCGATTCTGAAACAATCTTAGAAAATCTGTCCAACTGTCTGCATCCCAGTCTGCGACCCGCTGATCAAGTCAGCGACCCGCTGGCAGACATCAGACCCATAACCCTAATCAGCTTAAGGAACTGTATCCTTGCGATGGGTTTCGTGAATGGATCTGCCACCATCTCATCAGATGAAACGTGCTTCAACACTATCTTTTGATGTGTTTGTTTGTCTCTAACAAAATGATATCTCGTATCAATATGTTTTGCTTTTCCATGGTATTTGGGGTCTCGAGAGAATGCTATAGCAGCCGTGCTATCGCAATAGATTGTCACAGGTCCATTGGGCACCTTGACTACCCCTAGTCCCTTTAGGAAACGTCTCAACCATATTGCCTCTTGGGTCGCCGCAGAACATGCAATGTACTCGGCCTCCATGGTAGATAAAGCAACACATGTTTGCTTTTTACTAGCCCAAGAGATCACACTGTTACCAAGCATGAAGATGAAACCTGAGGTGGACTTGCGCTCATCCAAGTCACCAGCCCAATCGGCATCCGAATAGCCAACTAGGTCCAGGCTTCTGCCTTGATAACATAACACATAATCCGATGTGTTTTTGAGATATCTCATAATCCTTTTGACTGCTTGCCAATGAGCAAATCCAGGATTCGACTGAAATCGGCTGACAAGACTCACCGCATAGCAAATATCGGGTCTTGTACACAACATGGCGTACATCAAGCTTCCAACTGCGCTAGAGTACGACACATTTTTCCATTTTCTTTCTCTCTGCATCTGTATTGGGACCCATGTCACTACTCAAACTTGTGTTCTTATCGATAGGAGTGTCAACCGATCGACATCCATCCATGTCATATCGTTCAAGAACCCTTTTTACATAAGTTTCTTGAGATAAACTGAGAAACCTCTTGGTTCGATCTCGAGTTATCTTGACACCTAGCACATAGCTAGCTTCACCCATATCTTTCATGTCAAACATAGAGGATAACCAAGCCTGCGTTGAACTGATCAGCGACTTGTTGTTACCCGCAAGCAATATGTCATCAACATACAATGTCATGATCAAGAAACAATCATTGGACCCTTTCACATACACGCAATGATCCTCTTCCATCACCCTAAAGCCGTTTGACAAGACAGCTTGGTGGAATCGGAGGTTCCATTGCCGTGATGCTTGTTTGAGACCATATATGGAACGGTGAAGTCTGCACACCATGTGCTCCTTCCCTTCAACCACGAATGCATCGGGTTGGACCATATATATCTTCTCTTGCAATTCTCCATTGAGAAATGCAGTTTTCACATCCATTTGATATAATTCTAGATCCATTGCAGCGACAATTGCTAGGATCAAGCGGATAGAGGCAAACCTAACCACAGGTGAGAAGGTTTCCTCATAGTCCACTCCCTCTACTTGGGTGAATCCTTTCGCAACCAAGCGAGCTTTGTAACGCTCAATTGACCCGTCACTTTTACGCTTGGCTCTGAGAACCCATTTGCTCCCAACAGCCTTGCGACCTCGTGGTAAGTCAACTAAGTCCCAAACCTGATTCTTCTCCATTGAATTAATCTCCTCTTGCATAGCCAGCAACCATTCCTTAGACTTAGAACTAGAAAGTGCCTCACGCACATTCTTTGGTTCATCCGGATCGATAGCTTTGATCGCCTTCTTGCGTTTGAGCTTATCATTCTCATTCAGCATGACCAATCCATCAAGAGCAGTCATGAACACTTCCCCCCCTTCAATCTCAAATCGTCGGCGGGGTACTTTCTCACGTTCAGACCTTCGAGGTTCAAATACTTCTTCATTCTGCATATCAGTCACAGTTTCAGCGGTCCGCTGATCATCCCAGCGACCCGCTGTCTCTGGATGCAGATTGACAGGACCTCTGTCCTGGAAGTCTCGCCAGTCTTGGCGACCCGCTGGCCCAGCCTGCGGCCCGCTGAAACTGGGCGCCAAAGAGGTTCTGACCTGCTGAGCTACCTCTTCCGCAATAGTTCTGACCTCAGGAGGTTGAGGAGGACTTTTATTCCCCCCTCTCGCCACGACATCCTGATCAGTACCATCATTTTCGGAAGGAATTGACTCATATAGCCATTCCTCTTGAGAAACCTCGCTCCTCTTTGGAAATTCACTTTCAAGGAACGTCGCATCCCTCGATTCGATTTTCGTGACTGTCCCACTTAGATCCTCTCCAACAAACACGTGGCCCTTGGAAGTGTCAGAGTACCTAATGAAGATACACTTTCTCCCTCTTGGACCAAGCTTTCCATGTTTGTGAGACGGATCATGGACATAAGCCAAACAACCCCATGGATGGAGATTACCCAAATTCGGTTTTCGTCCAGTCCATAACTCATAAGGGGTGGCTGCCACGGACTTCGAGGGAACTCGGTTTAGAACATATGTGGCGGTCAACAGCGCATCTCCCCAATACGAAATTGGTAGACTTGCTTGTGCCATCATAGATCTAACCATCTCCAACAATGTCCTATTACGCCTTTCAGCAACACCATTTTGTTGAGGCGTGTAGGGAGTTGTCAATTGATGAACGATTCCCTTTTCATCACACAAGCTCTTGAATTGATCCGAGAGGTACTCTCGACCTCGATCTGTCCTAAGAGCCTTGACAAGTCCATTTCGTTGATTCTCAACCATCGCCAAGTACTTTTGGAAACAACCCAGTGCATCCGACTTGTGGGAGATCAAATAGACATGACCAAAACGTGTATAGTCATCAATGAATGTGATGAAATAATAGGCACCATGTCGAGCCCTAACACTCAAAGGACCACAAATGTCCGAGTGTATCAACTACAAAGGTGTTGTGGCACGAATAGCCTTACCAAAAGGCTTTCGGGTAGCTTTACCCGCTAGACAACCCTCACAACGAGGTAAGGAGACCTTGGTTAAGTGACCCAAAAGTCCAACCTTAGCCAATCTAGTCATCCGATCTTGCCCCACATGGCAAAGTCTAGCATGCCAAATTAACATGTTATCATTCACATAAGAACTAACATTAGAAGAAGAAACATCATAAGAGAAAGAAGAACAGCCATCAATTGTGTCTAAAACCATGAAATTGTTGTCAAGAAATCCATTACCAAGTAAAACAGAATTCTTATACAATTCAACACAATTATTAAGAAAAACAACACGCAATCCAGTTTTGACAAGAACTAAAACAGATACAAGACTTCGCCTCACATCAGGCGCATACAACACATCATGGAGAACTAATTTATGTCCATTGCGAAACATTAGCTCACAAGTGCCAATGCCATGCACGAGAACACTACTATTATTTCCCATGTAAATGCGTTTGCTTCCTGCCGGTATGCGACGATAGTCCACAAATGCTGCTCGATCCCTAGCTATGTGGTCAGTTGCTGCAGAATCAACAGTCCAAACAGGATTGTTATTAGTAAGCATAAAGCAACTGGACACATATAAAGCTGAATCACAAGCAGAGGGGAGACCAGCGGCCCGCTGATCATACCAGCGGCCCGCTGATACTGAGACAGAAACACTGCTCAGTCCAGAAAGTACCTTTTTCGGCTTCGTGCAATCACGAGCGAAATGTCCAATCTGATCACAGTTAAAGCAAGCCCCCTTGGGCTTCTCCTTCCCCTTTCCGCGCTTCTTGTTGCGCTTCTTGTCAATCTTTGCATTGGCCACGCCAGTGCCACTCGCACCTTTCTTGGAACCGAAATTTTTCTTCGGTTTCCTTTGCGAGTTCTTTGAGGCGGCAATCATTGCCTCTCCAGCAGCCTTTTCAGCCTTCTCGGCCGATAAGCGGTCCTCCTCCAACTCCACATGACGCGCCACTTGGTCAAAAGTGCGTATGTTGTCATTGTGAGTGAGGTTAACTCTCAAATGCTCCCATGAGCGAGGTAGAGAGCGGATCACAGCCTGAACTTGCTGCTCATCCGATAGGACATGGCCCGCTTGAGTCAGCTCACTTATCATATTAGACATGGCTAAGATATGCTCCCGCATAGAATGCTCGGGACGCTTCTTATAGCCATCAAGCCTAAGAGTGAGTTGGCGCAGCCTAGTGGTTGAAGTACCACCATACTGGAGTTTCACCGCATCCCACAACTCTTTCGTGGTGCGATACCTCTCGAACCTTAGGAGTACATCATTGGACATACTACTCAGCAACGTTATGCGAGCGGCACGATCCTTTTTCTTGAACTCTTCAATGGCTCGATTTCTATTTGGATTGGCCCTTTCGGCTTCCGTGAGTTCCCTTGTCAATGGCTCTAACAAATCCTGCATCTCAAGCAGAAATTGAGCTTTACGATGCCACACATCGTAATTGTTACTCGTCAATTTCTCACCAGCATTGAGATCAGCGATTATGTTCTTACTTGCCGACATCTTTCTACAAAATAGAGACAAAGCACAAGTATGCATGTTAGCATCATCAATTATGATATAACTAGAGAGTTATAACATATGGTTACACTTCACCGCACAATCCTTGAATCGATCCAAGAGATGACACATCTTAGCAATGATAACCGAAAGATGACAACCAGGGCCACCAATCCTGTCTCATATACTAAGCGTATCCCCTCCCAATCAACTCGATTGGCATAAAGTTCAGACATTGGACAAGAAACCCAGTTCTTTTAGGTCCAAAGTCACCCTTCTGTGTTGTCTAAGCATGCGAGTCAATGACCCCGGGTCATTACTCAAACACGCCCACAATTGTGAGAGGTATAAATACCTACCATCACTCTCTATGCAAGTATGCATCTAAAGAAAGGTATTAAACCATATTACTATCTTCAGGATAGTTAATACACCATGTTTGACAAAGAGGAAGGACACAAGTTGGTCAAAACAGATTCTGGTTGCTATATTTTCATCTGTCAGCCTCAGGTCTGGCGGCCCGCTGAACTGAACAGCCCGCTGAAACTACCTGCGGCCCGCTGAAAATACCAGCGGCCCACCAGAAAATGACAGATTTAACTGGTCACATTTTTCTGATCAGACGACCCGCAGACCCAGTAAGCGATCTGTCTGACAGTTATACAGAACAATCGTACGTTGTCTGTCTTCACTACAGAATCCTACGACCCGCTGGCCCAGCCTGCGGCCCGCTGATTCTGACAGACTGAAACCCTAAATCTGGTATTCCTGCAACCAGGACTCATCAGATGGTTTCTGTGCACCAGCAATGTTACTCAACCCTGGTTTGACCATTTACAGTGTTTTGCTACGAACATGGTTCAAAAAATCGGCCGATTCCGATTTGAATCGGTTGAATCGGATCGGAATCGGGAGTGGCCGGGTCGATTTTGGTGATTTGGAGCGGAATCGCGTTTTTCTATCTGGAATCGGGCGGAATCGGACGGAACCGGCCGGAATCGGACGGAATCGGATGGAATCGGCCGAATCGACCGATATTGGTCTGAAAAAGTGAAAATTGAAAAAAAATAAAAAGAAAACTTACCGTCTCCCCACTCTCTCTCTCTCAGATCAATAATTGAACTTGAACCACCGTCTCCCCACTCGCAATTATTGGAGATTTGGAGGTCTAGACAAGTGGAGACTGGAGACTGGAGAGAGACTACGGACTACCCATTGATTGCCCATCGCAGTGGAGACTGGAGACCATCGCTGATCGCCACCATCGCTTTGCCTGGCTTGGTAATTGAGCATCGATGCTTTTCTTTTCCTTTCTCTTTATTTTCCGTCTGTGCCTCTGTGGCATGGGTTTGGGTCTAAGCCTCTAAGGTTACTGGGTTTCACATGGTGGTCTAAGCCTCTAAGGTTACTGGGTTTCACATGAGTAATTTGTGCCACTCACTGGTCGTGCACACTCAGCAACAACAGGCTCTAATACATTGACCATCATTTTTTTTTAATTGGACATTGACCACCATTCTACCAGTAGACCTTAGAGGCTTAGTGGGTTACTGGGTTATTGGGTTTGGGTCAGGTCTTAGCCTTGATTGGAAAATTTGTCTTATACAAAATTATTTATATTTATTTTAAATTTATAATTCCTTTTATTTTATTAGAGATATGGATAGCGGTCAAGGAAGAACACAAGATATTGGTTGGGATTATTTTATGGCTTATATTTTATCTCATATTGGTAGTTTATGCCTCTTTATTGTATAATTAGATGATATGATGTACTTCTTAGTCATTTATCTTTATTTAAGATATGTATTATGTAAGTGATTGTAGGATGATGTGCGTAGTCTGCCTACATAACTCTAAAACATATTGAGTTATTTTAGTTAATTTTAAGACTAATCTTTGAATTTTTTAACTTATTTATGAAAACATATTTTTTCCCTATTTTTTCAGATTTTTAACGGCATAAAAAATGTGTTTAAAAAAAATCCGATTTTTTTAGCCGATTCGACCGATTCTTCCGATTTTTCCGATTCCGGGTCACGATCCAACTGACCGATTCCGATTCCGATTCCGAGTTTCAGAACCATGGCTACGAACTCCTACTGAGATCTAGCGTTAAAACACGTAAAATTTGGATGTAGGGTGTGTTTTGAGTAAAACCGTCACAACCAAATCTAGTTCTGCCAAAAACATAGTGTCCTAGGGCTTAAACAGATCCATAACTTCGACAAGAAGCCTTATGGCTCTGATACCAATGTAGGTTTAACTAGGTATAAACCTATATGCATATCTAACCTATAAGAATAACTTAGAGAATTAGATATACCGTAGCGGAAATGATCGAACGCCTAGACCCGCTTGTCGGAGTTCGGTTCTGCAGCCTTGTCTCTCTTCGTATGCGTCCGGTACACCACAACCTCACGTTAGGGTTTGGTGTCACCTTCCACGCTTCCACTTGCCGATCTCGACTCGTGTGTGTGATCCAATTGCTCCAAGCAATTGGATGGCTTCCTCCCTCTCAGAAACTCTCCTCTCTTTCTGTGTGGAATATGCAGAACAGCAGTTCCAAGAACCAGAGAGACGTTTCTGTTTAGAGGGGTATATATAGGAGTTGATCTGAACAGATCACGTCTGTTCAGATCCCAGTACCAGCGGCCCGCAGGCCTTGCCTGCGACCCACTGGGTCGTTCAGTATCTGCGGCCCGCAGGCCCAGCCTGCTACCCGCAGAGAACGGCTCCACACACTTTTTCCAACACATTTCAAAGTCAAACTATGCATTTGTTTCATCGCACAGCTTCCTATATAGCACCAAATAAGAGATGTTCGGTGGATGAGAATAGGAATTGCCGATTCCAATTTTACTTTTGGATTTGCCTCCATTCCAATTTTACTGATTTCATAGTAAAATTTCGTACAAATTATCCTACCTTTTGTCTGGTAGCACCTTACTATATTCTATATATTGAATGGTTTAGTACGAATTTGATTAATTCTATATCAAATAATTCTGTGCCTTACAAAGTTGTCTAACACTAAATAGTCCAATTCATTTGAAAAGATCTTTGTTGTCAATATTGTAATTTTGATTTAATCTGAACTGTTCGAGTATCTACATCAGCTGATTCAGCTCCGCGCCTCCGCATCAGCTCAATGTGTTGCCTTCGCCTAATTTCGTATGGGCCCAATTTATCATCTCACTATTACAAATTATTCTGGGCTCCTTATCAGCTGGAGATAGCACAGGAGGGAGTTATCAATATGGATTCAGCCATGGTGGTCACGTTGGGGGAGACATTGATGTATGATGAGTGAGAAGTTGTACCAGTTCTACCAGCGCATATGGCAGTTATGGAGATGGCGAAATTTGGTTTTTTGTTGGGTTTTGAGTGATGTCATTTGTAAAAAATGGGGGTTTGTCATTGGCAAGTCTGTTTTTAGGTTTATCATTTTTCTATTTCTTTGGATTTTAATTTCGGGTTGGAAATAGTATTGGCGCACTGGTACCAAAGTTGGGTACCAGTGCGGTATTAGTTTGTTTTGGTGTTGTAATTGTAAATCGGTGTAATAAGTCTGCTTCTTTGAAATGGAAGTGGTAGGCCTTTTGAGCCTATTTGTTTTAAAAAATTATTCTGGGCTGACTTTCGCCAGCCTCCCATACAACATTTGCCAGGTCTCAAAACTGAGACATGAAATGTCTAACGGGCCAGAAATATGACAAGCATTTAATATCCAGACGGACCGAAAAATTTAAAAATAATGTTAAATTAATATTATATAATAAAACTAATATTAATATAATAATATTTTTTAAAATAGTATCACAAGATCGGAATCTGAGATTCCGACTGCAATTACGGAATCCCGGATACCGATCTTAGCTAAGATCGAAATTCCGGATTCCTATCTTAGCTATCCCGATCTTAGCTAATTACTCATTTAAATATTAGAAATAATATTTAAAAAATAATATTTAATTAATTTATTTAATTAAATATAAATTTAATTAAATATAAATTTAATTAATTTATTTAATTAAATATAAATTTATTTAATTAAATATAAATTTAATTAATTTATTTAATACATATAAAATCATTTTGTGGCTATTACAATTTAGTTCGAGGCAAATTAGAGACGCATTTGAATCATCTTTCAACTTTCGAGTCATTTTGAGAGGAATAGATGACGTGCATGCCTATGGAGAACATCGAAACTTCATGAAATAAGAGATATTTGAGTAAGGACATCAGAAAAAGTGAGACAAAGAGGAATAAATAATGATAAACGGGTGGGTTGGACTATACACGGGTTTACTAGTACAAAATCCGCAACCCAACCCGAAATATCGGGTTTGTCAAACTTAGAACCCGTACCCAACCCAATATCATGCTAACCCGATAAAAAACGGTTCGGGTCGGGTAGGTTGAACGGATTCACGGTTTTTTTGTACACCCCTACATGCGTGAGAAGGGCCGAAGACAGAAATGCAGTAAAGAGATATGTCAGTATTTCCTTACCGGGCGTGAAATTTCTATTGGACAAAAAATACCCGATTGTGGTACCCACTTATAACAAGATTTGGCATAGGCGAGAGAGAGAGCAATCGAACATCTTTTCGGATCGTGGGAAGATTCGTACAACAAACTCCCGAGTCTTTTATTGGCTATACAGATGACGACACCCGAGACGCAGATCAAATGGTTGTTTAAAAATTTATAATTTTAATGTAAATTAATTAAAAATAAAAAATTTATAACTTAATTATTCATTTTTTTAATTAAATAAAATAATTATTTATATTTTAATTAAATTTATATTTAATTAAATAAATTAATTAAATATTAATTCTTATATTTAAAGCTAAGATCGGAATCCGGGATTCCGTAGTTGCGATCGGAATTCCAGATTCCGATCTTGTGATACTATTTAAAAAAATATTATTATAATGATATTATTTTTAATACATTATATTAATTTAATATTATTTTTTAATTTTTCGGCTAGACGGACATGACATAGAAGAAACTAACAACAAAACGGTCAGGGCCCAAAAAGACCCGGATTGAAGAAAACAAAAAAGAAATTTATCAGAAGTGCAAATGTGCTGTGTGCAATTAGTAGTGCTGCAAAATAATCGAGACGATGGCACAAATGAGCTATTGTGTCGATCGTTTCGTCCTATACGACGAAATAAATTTTTATTTCGTTGATCGTTTCGTCTAGACGAAACGATCGAAATTGACGAAATTTTCGTGATTTACACATGGACGAAACTATTTCATTGTTTCGTCCAACCAAACGAAATCGTTTCGTTGTTTCGTTAATCGTTTCGTCTGGACGAAACGAAACGGAAAACGGTTAAAACGACTTCTGTTTTCAGCTAAAGTTTTTTCTAACCGTTTTCCAAAAAACTTACAAACAACGAAACGGTTAGACATCACTTAAACAAAATGAGCATATAAACCAGATTCGTGAATATTTAAATAATCAAAGCGAAAACATACAAACAGATCAGTTCAATGAAAATAAGTTTAATATGCATATGAAAATATGAACAACAATACAAAAAATCTAAACTAGATAAGTGCTTTTTGTATATTTTCCAATCCAAAATGTTTCTCAAATCAGCAGTCTTGTTCCCCTCTCCAATACAGCAATTCGCATGGATAGTGCACATTTTCTTCGCATCAGAGTTGAACTGGCAGAAACCGCTACAATAAGCTGTGGCAATGAACCTTATCTTTACATGATATCGACTTGTTTAGTCACGCTTGACTTTGTTTAGAACTTTTTGATCATGCTGTTCTCGGAATTGTTTTCTTGCTTGATGCCAGCTCTTATAAAATTTCACTGTCTCATTGCACGATCGCACGTATACAAATCCTTGATTGGTCACGTTTCTTAAATTTTCGGCATTGCCAAAATAATAGTCACATGCAAATGTCAAATGGGATGTTGGAGAAATATTTCATAGGATTTCGGAACCACAAGATGTCTGCATCCTGTCACAGAGCAATTAAACTAGGTGGGTTTCGATAGTTGAAGAATAAAATTAAGATTAGTTATTCGGAGTATAAAATATTATTCTTAAATGATCGGGAATAAATTTTTTTGATCTAAGGTGTTATATTTAACTGATCAATATTCAGATTAAATTTTGGTTCCTAAAATGTTTGAATCATCTTCTGATTAAAAAATTGTTGAGACCACTTTTTAATCCGGATTAAAAGATGATTCAAACATTCTAAAATTAAAAATGAACGAATAGAATGCGTGGGTGTGTTTAAAAGAAAATGAGAAGAGAGATCCATTAGCTCATTGGATCGAAGTTGAAGAAAAATAATTCAAGACAGGGGTTGGTTCTACTGATGAGCAAGTTGAGGTGCTGAGAAACAAATTTAAAATTTTCTTAGAACAAATTATGCAGTGGACTGAACTTTTAAACGAGATTTATTTTTTTTATCATTCATTTAAAATTGTGGACAAATATAATTCATCAAGCCTCAAACCTGGTTTAAAATTTCAGTTCACAAAAAATTATGTTAGCATTGAACACACAAAGGTAATTTAGAAATAAAGAATTTGATTTTTGAAAAACAGAATTTTTAAGTCTAAAAACAATGCTTTCATTACTACTGCTGTTTCAGCATATTTGTTAATAGAGGCCGGTGCTCCCAAATTAGACTGTTCCAAGTTATCACAAATCAGTAGTCGTTAGATCAAAACATGATGAGTGGTTCGGATTGTAATTTTATTAATTGTTCTATCGCTCTGTACTAGGAGCAACAAAAAAAAATAGAAAACCCTAACACTGTGTTTGGTTTTGGAAAAAATAATGGAAAGGAAGGAAAAATATAAAAGGGAAGGGAATGGAAAAATATTTACTTCCTTTGTTTGGATGATTAATGAAAGGAAAGAAAAATAGTTAACTTTTCCTTTGTTTCTCTTGTTTGGTTTATCAAATTAAAAAGAGGTAAAAACATAGTTAATTAATAACAAATTACCATAATGACCTTGGATCTTATTAGATGATATGAAAGAGAGTACAAAACAATGACAAAAATAACCATGAGAGAAGTTCAAACTATGGAGCCCATGCTACCGGTGAACAACAAGCAAGGAATAAAAACATGCTGTCAAAATTAAGGACCTTAGGTGTACTGCTGCACTTTTTGTAATCCACCTGCAACTGACCCCAACAATCCTAATTTCAGTTTTCAAAAGGAAATAAGTTTTTATGTTTTGCTTATATATTGTTGTACAATGAGCCTAGCCCCCAAAAAGAATTGGCGACTTCAAATGTCAAGAAAAGATATAAAATCAGCAACCTATAGATTGCTCTTCTCACTACATGCCAGAGATAATGATAAAGGTGCACAGTACTGATAAAGGCGCAAATGATTCTCAAAAATAATTGAAAAAGTTAAACTCGATGTCAAAATCTTACTCAATGTTTATATCTATGCAAAAATTAAAAGATAAAATTGGGAAAAATAGAGGAACATAAAAGTACCGAGCAGTAAAATTGAGGATATGTGTAAACCCTAGATGTTGCAAAGAGCAGAAGGTTGAGGATTTATAAAGTACTGGATTGATGATTTTTACTGCCACAGAAAAGATTGACATCAATTGTTCTGTCGCGAGGGAAAGTTTGGCAGAAATCGCGCACCAAAATGGAAGTCGCGAGGGCATGCGTGGTCCAAAAATAAGATCCCGAATCTGTCCGATTTTCTTCCATCCGTTTACACCCCGAATTGGGGGGAGGATTTTAGTATAGAAAGGAAAAATGACGAAGGAAATTTCTTTCCGTCGGTTAATTTCTTTCCTTCGGAAATTTCGCTATCCAAACGAGGTGAAATTAGAATTTTCCTTCCCTTCCGTATTTTTACTTCGTTTTCTCCAAAACCAAACACGTTGTAAGCCTCCCACAACTCACTCTCTTCCTCCGTGGCTGCTCAATCACAACTCGCTCTCTAAACGTTGACTATTTAAAACCAGGAATGATAACTGCCATATGTAGTATTGTCATTTCTGTTATTGCTAAATATAAAATGAACATATACAACAAGCAAGGTAAACTAATAGACGATCTAAATAAACACTTATTTGTGTTATCATCACTTGTTCTTAATTTTACATGCATATTCAACTTATATTCATTGAACTTATTTGTTTGTATGTGTTCACTTTGATCAATATATGTGTTTACCTTATCTATTTTATGTGTTCACTTTGTGTATAACGATAATAAGGATGGTAAAAACTGCTGATTACAGTAGTGAAAACATGACACTCTTAATCAGACCACCCGACACCCGACACCCGCAACACGATAAATTAATAGAAAAAGGCCACATAAGATAAGACGTAGAGAGCACATTAGACCAAGGGACCATGCAGCTACACCTCTGATAATTCGCATGTGTTTTGATCTGTTTGTTCCTTGTCAATCCACTCGTTAAATCCTCTTTTTGTTTAACTACTAATGTCTGAAAGAAGGTTACACTTATCAGTGTTGTGATCGCGTTATTCTCGATTTTTTTTTATTTTATTTGTGTTGATACTTGATAAACATTAATTATATGCAATTATACTTACACAGTGTACCTCCTGGGTTTGATTCGCATTGAAAGCATATTTTGATGTGATTTACATATTGACATATGTTAATACTAACCACTAGAATTAGTAATGAACAGTGATTAAGAAAATTGTCGTTCGAGACCGGTTCTTGGTCTAGTGATAAAGAGCAGCGCTTCTTCAGCCGAGGTCGTAGGTTCCAGACCTGGCCGTAGATTCTTTGTGACATTTAATTTTCAAATAAGTTGAAAGACTTGACCCCATTTTATCTTCAAAAAAAAAAAAAATTTGTGATCGGAGCCCACTGTATTTGTGCAAGCACGATCAGCGAGACATCAAATCAGATTACTATGCGTAATGAAATGGGCCGGTTTGATTCACCGAATTTTATCTTTTTTCAGGAACATTATGTATTCCGCTGCCAACCAAATTAGTTGCCCCAAGTCACAAAATCCTGTCCGTTGGATTTAGTCTTGATCGACGGTCCGATTAAATCTAGAAAGTATACCTTGGCTCCGATGAGTTCTAGGAATTAGGAAATAAGAAAATAAAAGAGTAAATTTATTATAAACAATTCAAATTCTTCACAAAGTTACGCTTCCCAACACTTCTTCACTATTTCTTCCTTTATTTCTCTTATTCTCAGACCATCCAAACGGAGCCTTTGTTCTCTTTCTTCTCCATTTCACATGAATCTAAAATTCTCATCACAAAATTGACAATCTCCTCTCTTTTGTGCTCGCCTTTCGCTCTAAAAGATAGCTCACGCTTCACCTCTCACTCGCAATTTTAGTTCTGTGAGAGGATAGTAATTACAAATTTCGGGATATAAATAATAAAGTGAATGCACATTAGGACCAATGCAATAACAGGTTTACGCGCTTCTTCTAAAATTAGAAACAATTTTCTTTTTGAAGTCACTAAACAATAAACTTCTTCGAAGAATTAAACAACAAAGATATAAGAAAGCAAGATCTTTTAGGTACGTGTGATAAACTATAGTCAGCTTTCACGACCTTTAAAAAAATAAAAATAATAATCTAGTATGATGCGACATGTTTGTTTGTTCTTTGAAACGAGATGGCCATTTCTATACATATATGCGTCCACGTTCATAGGTTTATACTTTGCTTTTATTATTTGCCAATCAGTTTCGGACAGAAAAATATATATGTTAATCAGAAAAATATTGCATACGCCATACTATTCCCGACTTATGCTTAATTAAACTTATTATTATTGTTGTTTGTCTTGTTGTTGTGACATGTGTTACGAATTTTGTAATAGACAAAGTAATTTGAACTATGTTAATTGGGGTCTCATTACTTGGATCATCAATTTAATACTAAAAAATTATATCAGTCTAAAAATAACTTTAGACTTTGCCGAAATTAACAAAATCAAGTACCCTTCAACTATTAGACTTTGCCGGCATGGAGTTTTCCTCTGTTTTTTTTTTTATTTTACTTTTGCGACTTTGTTTTTGTTGTATCGTTATAGTTTATCCAAAAAAAAGTACCCTTCAACTACTACTATTTTAGTGGAATCCGGCCTTCTTTTATTTAGACGCTAGCTAGTGGTCAGTTGTTGAGCATATATACATTCTTCACATCATACAAAAATTATTCTTCTGAAAGAAATGGATTGACTAAATAATAAATTAGGTGAACTTCAAAGATAAAGAATCTCGTCACTTGGATTAAATTTAATACTTCATAAATTTACATCACTCGGGGGAAAAAAAACCTTCAGACTTTGCCGAGATTTAACAAATCAAGTAGCCTTCAACTGTTATTAATTTATTATTTTAGTGGAATCAAGTTGTTAACCATCATGGGGGGAAAAAAAGGATTGACTAAATAATAATAAATAGTTGTCCCTCAACAAACCATGAACGTAACCAACATTCCTCAATTATCAAGACAGGTATTACTTATAAGGTTAAAAGCCAAATTTTCTTTGCACTAGACATTTGAGAGAGATATCTAGAGATAAGAGTTATGAAATTCAAAACTGATATTCAAGTTCAATTGCCGATGTTCTGTGTCGGAGGCTTTGTTGCCGCTCTACTCATCCTCTCCATCCATTATACTAAGCTTGGTGATGATAAGTCGCCGGAGGTGGTGACAGTAACAAGTGGGTCCCACAATATGGCTGTCGAAAGCTTTACACTGGTAGGCAATTTTCATTTCATTTTTCGTTATTGATATTATTTCTCGTTTTACCAGGACATACATTGGTTCTCATTCCGAGCCTGTGATGAGTTTGATAGTGTATTTTGTGTTTTCGAAAATTCAAATTTTTGTTGAAGCTTTGAGATATCTAAAAGGAACATTGTACCAGAAGGAGAATCGGGAAACTTTAGGCGCACTTCTTGATGAATTTGTCTTCCAGATGTGCCAAACTTTTTAGTATACTAGTGCAGAGAAAAGATACAGATATGCGTTCAGATATTTAAATACCATGTAATAAGAATTCATGCTCATCCTTTTCACCTAAAATTTATTCACCTGTTTCCATTTTGCAGGGAGTGAACTCTCCTTTAGCTCCACCAATGTCAAAAGAAAATTTGCCCAATAACTCCGCAAGTACCTCAGAACAAGTAAACATTATAACCTCTTACTTTCTTATTGTTCTTAGGCATATGTATGCCATATGTTTTTCCCAAATGTTTATAAAATAAAAAAGTAAACACTAAATTGTTAAGTCTGTCCATGTTGAAATACATATCAAACAGGTACAGAAAGCGGATCAGGATCCACTTGCGGAGGTTCTGAAAAGTGCAGCAATGGAAGGCAACACCGTGATACTGACTCAGGCCAATGAAGCTTGGATGGCTCCAAATTCTCTCTTCGACCTCTTTCTCGAGGGATTTCATGTTGGTGAAGGAATAGAGCATCTTCTGAACCACCTTGTCGTGGTGACAGAAGATAAAAAAGGTTTCGAAAAGTGCAAAACAGTGCACAAGTACTGTTACTTTTTGAAGACGAAGAAAAGGAATATTGGTAAAGAAAAAGTATACATGTCTAAAGAATACCTTGTCACAATGTGGGCCAGGAACAAGTTCCAGAGGAGAATTCTCAAGCTGGGATACAATTTTCTTTACACGGTACATCTAGTTCATTTAGATTTTTCTTCAAAATATTCCAAATTGACAAATTTTTCAAATGATAATCTGAAACCAATGTTGTTGGAAAAATTAACGGAAATGCCATCCAGCCCATTTAACCAGTGTTTTTAATATCATACCAACATCCCTACCGGCTATCCAGCCCATTTAACAGTATTTTTTCAAATTTTAGCAGATACTGTCGTTTCAGTCTCTGTTTTAGTTTCTGGTATTACCAGAATTTTCTGGTATCCAGTGCGTTATTTAAAACTACAATTTGGCCCCTCAATGTTATTAATCCAGAGAGATCCGGAGGTGTTACCAACTTTTATTATGGTATTGCTCAATACATTTTTTTCGTAGTGCCCTGCACAGATCAATAAATAGCAGTTGGGACATGGAATTTAAACTGACAACGACACTGGAGTTTTGTTTTGGTCATATTAATTTTTCCCAAGACTTTTATATTGTTCATACTTATCCTACCTTATTATAGTGTCAGCCGGTGAATTTAATTGGTTGATGTGACAATGTCATGTAATAAGAAGGGGCTAAAAAAAACAAAATAAATAAAATAAAAAGCACCAAACATTATATCTGGTTTAGTTAACATAAAATTGCCGATAGACATTTATAGTGTCAGCCGGTGAATTTAGTTGATGGCAATATCATGCTAATAAGAACAGGCAAAAAATTGAAAAAAAAAAGAATGGAATGAAAGAAAAATGCACCAAACTTTATATCTGGTTTTGTTAACAAAAAGACGCTGATAGACTTTTCTGATTTTTCTGTCATAGGACATGGATATATTGTGGCTTAGAAACCCGTTGAGGCATATTGCCATAACATCTGATCTTGCTTTTGCAAGTGATTTCTTCTACGGTGATGAAGATAGCATAGAGACATCGACACCCAACGGTGGGTTCATGTATGTGAAATCCAGTAACAAGACGGTCCAATTCTTCAAGAGCTGGTATGAGCAGAGGGTCAACTATCCAGACCAGCATGATCAGTATGTACTCAACCAAATAAAGGTGGAGTTCACAAAGAGATTTCAAGTCCGGATGCAGTTCGTGAACTCATTGTACACTGCTGGGTTTTGTGAGATGAGCAAGGATATTAGTAAAGTTTGCACAGTACATGCCAACTGTTGTGTCACCATTGGTGCGAAGCTCCAGGACCTGCGGAGCATCTTGGAGGATTGGAAGACATATAAGTCGATCCCACCTTGGGTGAAGGAAAAGGAAAATTTTAGATTTAGAGACCATGGTATATGTCTCCATCCCATGGGGAAGTAGTTGAGATTCGAGAGTACTACAACTATTAATGTTTCCCCATGGAAATTCATATATATAGTTTCCACTTTCAAACTCTAGTCAGTCCATTTATTGCTTATTGCGAATTGTTAAACATTTGGTATGTTTAGGAAGTATAGTAGGAAGTACAGCTATTTTCTGGAATTGAGAACAATTCAATGCTGCTATTTTTATGGTTGATAATATATTATAAATTTGGCCCTGAACTGCAATTTAGCTCATTTATGTCATGAAGTACTTGTAAGCGTCGTTATAATATTCGAAGTTATTGTGTATTTTAGGCCCAACCGTTCTACTGATCAACTAAGTTTTCTCCTTATCATGTGATTAAGCTCTCCCTTCAAATGAAGTCAGTTCCATTACAACATATTATCACATTTTTCAAGGTTGATTGAACAAATTAAGGATTAATTCATCAAAAACAGTTTTTCAAAGATTAAAAATTTAAAATAAAAGCTTAGCCATAATCTATCAAATATAACTGTTAAAAAGACCCAAATATAATTAACCTGATTTATCTTTTTAAGTACATTAAAAAACTTCGATACAAATAATGATCGTAATTTTAAACCTTATTATTTATTTATTTGACACAAAAAGTCGAGCGATGGTTTCTGTGGTAGTGGGAGGATTGAAGATTTGGCACGAATATGGGTTGCTTTTTCTTGAAATTTTTTTTCCCTTCAGCTTGTTGTCATTAAAGCTAGATATTACTCCATTCTGTATTTTTTTTTATTTCCTTTATTTTCTTTTTTATCTTATTTTTCCGTTTCTTTGATAAAATTTCAGATAGGTATTTCGCCCGCCTCTCCTTAAAAAAGAATTGAGCTATACAAATATAATTTTAAATAGCCATTAAAAACAGTTTTTTTTTTTTTTTTTTTGTAATTGCTGGTTCAAGTATAGAGATTTCTGTAAATACCTTACGGCAATGAGATATCATGTGAAATATATTATATATTATTTATTATTATTTTATTTAATTATTTATCTTTTAGGTGAACCTAGCATGGCTCTAGATGTCCCTATGTTTCAATCAGTCGCATATAATGGTAGGCACGACTGCATGTGCTTGCAACCCATTAATTAGAGTCTTAAAGACCACATTGTCACGTATTAGTTGTGGGAATACACGAATCGGAAGTATATTAATTTTGCGAAGATTTTGTATATATCAACCATTCAGATATAATGACAGACACGACTGCATGTTCTTCATAAACTTCTTAAGACTAAATAAGCTTTGCAAGGGAACCAAGTTCATTGTGGAGATTCAGCTTTCTTATGTAATTTGCATAGAATTCCCAATAAAATATTATTAGATTGATTCCTTAAACTATAGTAAAGTATAGCAGTTTTTTTCAGTAATAATGACGTAGATTACTTGATCATGAGGTTGACTAATATATTGATCCATCATCGAACCCTGATCTAGTTTAAACCTTCGTTAATTTTCCTTTTTTCCACAACAACACGAATTAATTAGTTGCCAAATGCATGACAAACAAACTGCGGGTATTTAACCCAGCTTGCAGGTTGACGGAATTTCAAATATATACATATTGAATCTCATCACTACGATAATAAAATTAATAATTTTATACTGGTATATTCAACCAAGATGGTAAATATTCTCTGAGGCTCTGTTTGGATCGTATGAGATTAAGGGTAGGATTAGCTATTCAGGATTAAGATTCTTAATTCTAAATTCTTAAGAATAAGTTTAATCTCAAATTAAGACTTTTTGTTTGGATGAGGAAAGAATAAATAATGAGTTTTTCTTTCTAATCTCAATTCTTATTCTAACAAAATGTCGGATTAACTAATCTTAGTCTGATTAAGAATAAACTCTTAATCCTGAACTGTTTGGATGGTTTCTTAGTCCCGAATAGCTATTTAGTCTAGAATAACTCTTATTCCTAACTATCCAAACAGGGCCTGAGATATTAAACTTAAGGAGATTTCCACTGTTACTATCCTAGTGGTGAAACCAGCAATATAAATTTTTTACTTATAGAAAACAATGGTCGTCAATTGTGAACCCTGCATTTTGCTCATCGTAAAAAATGTTCTCTGTGGAGAAAATGATTGCCTAATTAATAAATGAATAATTATCCTTTTATCAACCATGCAACCAACCATGAACTGACTAGTCCTCAAGCATCAAGACAGAGCTATGTCTTTATAAAGCTGAAAAGCATCATTTTCTTGCATAGACCCTAGACAATTGAAAGACAGATCCAGGATAAGAGATTAAGAGTAATGAAAATCTTAAATCATTTTCAAGTTCAATTGCCATGGTTCTGTCTTGGAGGCTTTGTTGGCACTTTGCTTGTCCTCTCCGTTCGGTACACAGAGTTTGGCAACAATAGGTTGCCGGAGGTGCAACCAGAAAAATGTGTGTCTCCCAAGTTGGCCACTGAAAACGATATACCGGTAAAGAATTTTTTTCTCAGTTTTTTCAGTCAATAGTGTTTCATTTAAACCCGAGCAACTTTGGTTCTCATTATGATTTCTGAGTCTATGCCAATTGTTTGGCCAGCATAATAAGTCGTTTGGAAAAGCCAGAATCTCAACTTTTCACCAGCACTTTGTGATTTTTGTTGAGCATTTAGTTGGCAGATGGCACATTTTGAAAACAAACCCTAATTCAATTGCATTTAATCAAAACACAGTCTGCAGGCACATTTGGAAAATAAACCTTAATTCCACTAATATCAAAACAGTCTGCTCAAAGACTCTGCAAGTACCTCAGAACAACTAATAATGTAATATTATCTTTTTTTAGTAATCATAAGTATAATGCCGCTGTTTCCCAAAATTTTTCTGAACAAAATAAAAAAAAGGAATTCTGAATTAAATCCATGTTACACTGCATATGAAACAGGTGAAGAAACCAGATCAGGATCCACTAGCTGAGGTTCTGAAAAGTGCAGCAATAGATGGTAACATGGTGATACTGACTCAGGGCAATGAAGCATGGATGGCATCAAATTCTCTCTTCGATCTCTTTCTAGAGGGGTTTCGTGTTGGCGAAGAAATAGAGCATCTTCTAAACCACCTCGTTGTTGTAACAGTAGATCAAAAAGGTTTTGAAAAGTGCAAGACAGTGCACAAGTACTGTTACTTAATGAAGACAGAAGAAAATTTTTCTGATGAAAAGTTTTTCAGGAGTAAAGGTTACCTTGATTTGATGTGGATCAGGAACAAGTTCCAGAGAAGGATTCTCGAGCTGGGATACAATTTTCTTTTCACGGTATCTATTGTTTGCTTAGATTTTTTTTTTCTCAAAATGAATAATATATGGAAAATATTATATCCATGCTCTATGAAGGATCCAATACAAATCAGGTCTTTAAACTTTTCTTTTTTCCTTCTTTCATTAAACATTATGCATGGGCAATCTGACACCAGTGTAGTGGCGTAATCAGAACTGAACCAGAATTCTATTTTTGTTCACAATGTAATTCCCTAAAATTTTCGTTTTGTTCGAATTTATCCAAAAACTGTTTTATACTGTCAAATGGACTCAGTTGATTTTCCAAAGCCATGCTAATATTAAGAGTTTAAAATTTAAAATAAGAAAAGAAAATACTAGAAATGCAGTAAACCAAATTACCAAACAATACTGATAGATTTTTCTGATTTTTCTGTTATAGGACATGGATGTATTGTGGTTTAGAAACCCATTGAGGCACATCGCCATAACATCTGACTTCGCATTCGCAAGCGATTTCTTTTTTGGGGATGAGGATCAAATAGAGCCATCTGCACCAAATGGCGGGTTCATGTACGTAAAATCCAGCAACAAGACAATCGAATTCTTTAAGAACTGGCAAGATCAGAGGGTCAACTACCCAGACAAGCATGACCAGGATGTTCTCAATAATATAAAGGTGGAGTTCAGCAAGAAATTCCAAGTTAAAATGCAGTTTGTGAACACATTGTACACTGCTGGCTTTTGTGAGATGAGCAAGGATATCAGTAAAGTTTGCACTGTGCATGCAAACTGCTGTGTCGGCTTGCAAGCAAAGCTCCTGGACCTGAGGAGCATCTTGGATGATTGGAAGGCATACAAGTCAATTCCACCTTGGGCTAAGGAAAAAGAAACTTTTCGATTTAGAGACCATGGTATATGTATTCACCCTATTAAGAAATAACAGAAATAAAAACTCTTTTTTTTGTTTTCCCTTGGTAAAGCACATCTTTACTCGGTCTTTGTTTTCGCTTGGCCGCCTCCCTCTCATAGTTTGAGGGACTAAAGTGTTTCCGACGCTCTTTTTCCCGAAACTGTGAAGGGTTTCAAATTTTTTAAATATAGTAATTTGGCCATCAACTATTACAAGTAGGGATGTCAATGGGTACGGTACGGTACGGTAGAAGATATTTTCATTACCGTATCCGTTAAAATTTTCCTTACCCGTATCCTACCCGTACCCGTTAAAAATAGCTTTACCCATTCCTTACCCGTACCCGTTAAGAATTAACGGTACGGATACGGTAACGGTAAAAAATGAATATAATAATAACAAAATTTGTACACTCTGTATAAATAAATTATATCAATAAGTATATTAATAAAGTGCAACAATGGTGGCGAATATTTTAGGTTTATGCTTTTTTATTTTTTCGTATACTGAATGAAAAGAATTATAAATCTTAAATAAAATCTAGCAATATTTTTTTACCAATCATGTAATATAAGATGTCATATGTATCATGTAATTGTTTCTTTTTAATTATGGCAATTACCTGTTATGAAAACGGTACGAAATAGCTTTTACCCGTACCCGTACCCGTTAAATTAACGAAAAAATTTTCTTACCCGTACCCGTTAACTTAACGAAAATAAAACTTTACCCAAACCCGTCTTATACGGTACGGTACGGGTTGGATAAACGGGTAAACGGGTTTCATTGACAGCCCTAATTACAGAAAAAAGGATACGGATATAGTTTTGACAGTATCCTATCCGTACGTATCCGTATATGTAGATATTAATCTATTTATTTGTATCTTTAACGGCACAATATGAGTAATATAATTACTTCTCTACATTATAGAAGACTTTGAATTAGATAATACTTAATTTTATTGTTTTACAATAATAAATTATTTTGGATTAGTAATATAAAATTAATTTTATTTTCTATTATAAAGATGATTATATATGATAACAATATTAAAATTAGATTTTTCTCTAATCATGATGATAACATATGATTAATATACTATTTTGATGTATGATGATATTTGATATTGACATTATATCTTGTTTATTTATTTTATTTCTAATAGTTCGTTAATTTATAAAAAAAATATTTTAATATCCGAAATATATTCGCATTCGTATTTGTATCTATATCTGATAATATCCGATCGTATTCGTATTCGTTTAATATCCGAATCGTATCCGATAAAGAAATATGGTTACGAATATGGTTTCACCACTACAAGATCTCACAACTTTCACACTTTATTTTTTATTTATAATTTGAAAATTTAAAATTTAATCTTCTGATCCGAATTGTTAAGCTTATTAATTTTAACACGGATGTTTTAAGGTAAAATTTTATAATTTCTAAAGTTTATTTGATTCTTGATCAAGATATCAAAAATGAACGATTCTAAATAAGTAATAAAATTTAATACTGATATGCTCAATTTTTTACCTCTTGATCGAGTATCAACAAATCCTAAAATTATAACATTTTGTTACAATGCATTCGTAGTTAAAATAAACAAGATCAACGGTTCAGATTAGATAATGATATTTTAAATTTTGAAATTTAAAATAAAAAAAGTAAATGTTGCATTTGTGGCATCATATAAAAGATGCGACCGAAACTTGCTCAGAATATTTGTTTGACTACCTGGCATTCTGGGCTGTTTTTTTTTTTTTTTTTAATCTGACTATTCTATTCATCAACTAAGTTTTCTTGTAAGTAATTAATTAAACTCTCCCTTTATGAATTCATTTTCATTGAACACCATATTATCACATTTACATGCCGGCTTAGGTTTTGAATCCATTGCAGTAGTTGAGCACAGGACCAAACTTCTAGTTACAAACTAATTATATGGCATAATTTAAACAATATCTCAAGTAATAACATAAGAAGCAAAGTCATAATATATGGAATATATAATGAGCTTTGATCGAATGAGCTGTTTCCTCTTCTTCCAAATTTTTAATCTCACCTATTTATTCCAACATTTTGTTGGATTAGTTAATCCAAACTCGGGTTTGGAGTAAACCTTTAAATTTAATCCTAAGCTGTTTGTATTGTCAATTAATCCAGAATAACTATTTACTCCATAGTAAGTCTTATTCCTATCCATCCAAACGCCATAGACGTCGTCAATTCTCAATTGTGAACTCTGCAATTTGCACATCATTAAAAAAATGTTCCTCTGGAGAAAAATATTGCCTAATTAATAAATGAATAATTATTCTTTTATCAACCATGCAACCAACAACGAACTGACTACTCCTCACGTATCAAGAAAGAGGTATGTATTAACAAAGCCAAAAAGCATCATTTTCTTGCATAGACCCTAGAAAATTGAGAGACAGATCCAGGATAAGAGTAATGAAAATCACAAAATATTTTCAAGTTCAATTGCCATGGTTCTGTATTGGAGGCTTTGTTGGCGCTCTGCTTGTCTTCTCCGTTCGGTACACGGAGTTTGGCAACAATAGGTTGCCGGAGGTGCAACCAGAGGAATGTGTGTCCCCCACGTTGGCCATTGAAAACGATATACCGGTATGGAATATTTCTCTCAGTTTTTTTCAGTCAATAGTGTTACATTTAAATCAGAGGTGCTTTGGTTCTCACTTCTCATTCTAAGTCTATGCCAATTGTTCGGCCAGCTTAATTAGTTGTTTGGAAAAGCCAGACTGAACTTTTCACCAGCACAGTGTATTTGTTTTTTGTTGAGCATTTAGTTGGCAGTGGGCGCATTTGGAAACCGAATCCTAATTTAATTCCATTTATATCAAAACACAGTCTGCTGGCACATTTGGGAAATAAAAACCTTAATTTAATTCCACTAATATCAAAACAGTATGCTCAAAGACTCTGCAAGTACCTCAGAACAACTAATAATATGTCCTTTCAAGTAATCAAAAGAATAATGCCGCTATTTCCGAAAATTTTTCTGAACAAAATGAAAAAAAGTGGATTCTGAATTAAATCCATGTTACACTGCAGATGAAACAGGTGAAGAAACCAGATCAGGATCCACTAGCTGAGATTCTGAAAAGTGCCGCAATAGATGGTAACATGGTGATACTGACTCAGGGCAATGAAGCATGGATGGCACCAAATTCTCTCTTTGATCTCTTTCTTGAGGGGTTTCGTGTTGGCGAAGAAATAGAGCATCTTCTAAACCACCTCGTTGTTGTAACGGTAGATCAAAAAGGTTTCGAAAAGTGCAAGACAATGCACAAGTACTGTTACTTTATGAAGACAGAAGATAATTTTTCTGATGAAAAGTTTTACATGAGTAAAGGTTACCTTGATTTGATGTGGATCAGGAACAAGTTCCAGAGAAGGATTCTCGAGCTGGGATACAATTTTCTTTTCACGGTATCTATTGTTTGCCTAGATTTTTTTTTTCTCAAAATGAATAATATATGGAAAATATGATGTCCATACTCTGTGAAGGATCAAGAACAAATCAGGTCTTCAAACTTTTCTTTTTTCCTTCTTCAATTAAACATTATGCATGGGCAATCTGACACCAGTGTAGTGGCATGATCAGAACTGAAACAGAATTCTATTTTTGTTCACAATGTAATTCCCTAAACTTTGGTTTTGTTCAAATTTATCCAACAACTGTTTTACTGTCAACTGGATTGAGTTGATTTTTCAAATCAATACTAATATGAAGAGTTGAAAAATTTTAAATTAGAAAAGAAAGTACTATAAATGCAGTAAACCAAACAATACTAAAAGATTTTTCTGATTTGTCTCTTATAGGACATGGATATATTGTGGTTTAGAAACCCATTGAGGCGCATCGCCATAACATCTGACATGGCTTTCGCAAGCGATGTCTTCTTTGGGGATGAGGATAAGATAGAGCCATCTGCACCAAATGGCGGTTTCATGTACGTAAAATCCAGCAACAAGACAATCGAATTCTTTAAGAACTGGCAAGATCAGAGGGTCAACTACCCGGACCAGCACGACCAGGACGTTCTCAATAAAGTAAAGGTGGAGTTCAGCAAGAGATTTCAAGTTAAAATGCAGTTTATGAATACAGTTTACACTGCCGGGTTTTGTGAGATGAGCAAGGATATCAGTAAAGTTTGCACTGTGCATGCAAACTGTTGTGTTGGCTTGCAAGCAAAGCTCCTGGACCTGAGGAGCATCTTGGAGGATTGGAAGGCATACAAGTCAATTCCACCTTGGACTAAGGAAAAAGAAACTTTTAAATTTAGAGACCATGGTATATGTATTCACCCTCCTATGGGGAAGTAACAGAAATGAAAAACTGTTTTTTTCCCCCTTGGCAAAGCACATCTTTACTCATTCTAATCAACTGATGTATTGCTTTATTATTTAGTGTGAATTGTTATACAATTGTAGATTAAGGAGTTGTTATAGCAACTACAGCTATCTTGTGGAAATAAATTAATTAAGGCATGCTTTCCTATCAAAATTAAAAATATAAAACAGCAAGTCTACAAGCCACTTAATACTAAAATTACAATAGACCTAACAAGGAGATTTGACCGGTTATAACACGTTATGGTTGCAACGCATCACAGTATATATCGATTGTGCACCGACTGCTCCGATCCAACAGTGTGCACTCAGGGTCGCAGCGACCCACAAGCCGCACACTCACAGCCACATAACTTTCATGGTCGTACACCTACAGCTATCCCACGGCTACACAGAACATCCTTGGCCGCACAACTCCCAACATGACCAAAACCGCACCTCAACTGTCACCTGGGCTGCGCACCCATCACAAGCGCACCGCACCTCGGGTGCACACCCACGATAGCTGCACTGCACAAACGACCGCGGCACCGACCGATGGATCTCACTGATTAGTGGGAGGTGGAGGTACGGCAGGAGGGAGGCCGCCTCTCCTAGTTTGAGGCCTGAGGGAGCTAAAAGTGTTTCCGGACGCTCTTTTTCCCGAAACTGCGAGGGTCCGTATCCTCTAAAAGGTTGGTAGAGTGCCGACGTTTGATTCGAGCCGTTAGATCTAATCTCGACGGTTAAAAATTTTCTAAAAAATAATAAATAAATAATTTAAGGAATCCAATTCTGTAATTTTTTTAATAAAAATATAATAATTCGCCCATGAATATATGGATGATCGGCATCCGGATCCTCAGCAGCCGGAAAAAAACTCCTCGAAGCAGTCTGTTTTTTTTTTATATTAAAAATTTTAAAATCCAAATCATTAATCTTGTTAAATTTTACCGGCGATGTGTTTTCATATAAGTTTTATAAAAATTGAAGTTGATTTGATACTTGATTAAGTGACTAAATTATGAACGTATTAGAATTAATCTAATCAGATTCGTTCATTTGTTGACCACTTGATCTAGTATTAAATCAACTTTAAATTTTATAAAACTTATATGAAAAACATCATCGGTAAAATTTAACAAGATCAATGGTTTAGATTCTCTATTTGAGTTTGAAAATTTTTAAATATTAAAAAAAAAGAAAAGACTACTTGGAGTAATTCTTTTTTTGACCATCGAGTATCCAGATGCGCGATGATCGTATCTGAATAAAAAATTTAGGAGTGGCTAGTGTCAAACATATAGGACACATGCACTTGTCCAACATGATAAAATTTTAATTTTTAATATTAGAATGGCCGATCCAAACAGTTCAAATTGTTCTACGTTATGAAATTTCCATAGAGACCAAATTTTATATATTTTTAAATTTTTTTTACTTTTTTTTTGGAATTTTTGAATATGGTCATTCTAAAAAAGTTATGAACCCTTCATGTTTTGAAAATTCGAAAAAAATAGTTAGAAAATTTGATTTTCAAGGTTATTTCAATATAGAGATCATATTGAGCGGTTTGGATCGATTGTTTGAAATTTTAATAGTCGACATTTGAATTGTGTTTGACGTCTTATATATTTGATTCTAGCATTACTCCAAAAATTTAGTGTAATATTCAAACCGTACCTGTATCTGACAAAAAAAATATAGATACTGATATGGTTTTCATATTATCTGACCCGTATCCGTATCCGACAAAATAATATGGATATTATCCATATTCGATAGATATTAATCTATTTATATGTATCCTATATTGTATGAGTACGGATTCGAGTATTAGTACCGGGTACGGCACAATTACAACGGTACGAAATTTATCAAAATCTCCGGTATAGATACGGCGATATATATTATATTTTAAGTTATTTTCAAATGTGATGAGAGTCGCTATACATAAAAATTTTGAAATTTCTCATGAGATTTGGTAAATTATTTAAATTTTTATACATCTATAATTAGAAAATCTTATATCAATGAATATCTCACATTTTTGTGAGCACTCGTATAAATTTCAGAGCCGAATAAATTTTTAAATACTTCCAAACAATTTTAAAATTATCACATCTTTATGAAAATTAAATTTATGAGATTTAGAAATTTAATCGAAAATCTATAATTAAAAAATTTTATATCACCGAATTCTTCATATTTATGTGAGTATGCATATAAAATATTGTAGCCAAATGAAATTTAAAAGCCTCCAAACAATCAAAAAACAAAATCATATTTTAGTAAATAGACCTATCCATTTTCAACCGTACCCAGCCTTACCGAGACCGTACTCACTGGACAAATATATCAAAATAATCTGATACGTCACGTGGCATATCCGCACCGGATTCGTATCCGGTACCGGTACTCCTTCTTATTAGAGTACCGGAGTAACATAGTCTATTTTTTATTTATAATTTCAAATTTTAAAATTTAATCTTCTGTTCCAAATCGTTAAGCTTATTAATTTTAATACAGTTATTTTATCATAAAATTTTATAATTCCTAAAGTTTATTTGATTATTCATCGAGATATAAAAAATGAACGAATCTAAATAAGTAATAAAGTTTAATACTGATATATTCATTTTATAACTTCTTGATAAAGCATAAAAACAATTTTAATTATAAAATTTTGTGACTCGTTAAAATAAACAGGAACTTTCGGATTAGATAACGATATTTTAAATTTTGAAATTTAAAATAAAAAAGAGTAAAATGTTGTAATTGTGGCACCATAAAAGATGGTACCGAACCTTGTTCATTATGTCGTTGACTATTTGTTTGACTAACTAGCATTGTGAGCTGATTTTTTTTATTATTATTGAATCTGACTTTTCTATTCATCAAAGCATAATTAATTAATTAAACTCTCCCTTCATCAACTAAAAGAATTAACTCTTAAGATTGATAGATTTATACATTTTCCACTCCTCAGTTACACCCTTGATAAGAGCAAACTTCATTTCAAGTCCAACAAGGCAGCAGGCATGAAAAGTCGAAAGCTTACTGAAGTCCTTCCGAGGTTGATAAAAATTGCCCCAGTATTCTGTGCTCACATACTGTACCTTCAAATCAAACTTTGAAACCAAATCATACTTGATTTTGTCATAAACAGTTTGCTCATGCATTGTAGGAAACCTTTTTCTGGCTTCTCGCCAGTACTTCATCACCTCAATATTCTTTCTGGTAGGTTTCGCAAACACCAAACCTGTGTTGGGATTGTTATTGTGATCCTCAGGGTTTCCATAGAAGATGTCAGCAGCTATTGTCATGTCAGGGTAGAAACTAATGTGGCGGAAGGGATCACGGAACCACATTGCATCCACATCCTGTGAAATTAAAAATAAAATTTTTTTCTTAAAATGTTAAGATATATGCTAGCGCTGGAATTTTACTGAAAATAAAGCTATAATTTTAAAGCAATTAAAGGCAATTGCTCTGGAATTAAGGGTGGATTAAGTTTTGATTAAAGGAAAATTTAAAGGAAAAACTAGCGCTGGGATTTTGAAGGAAATAGAGCTGAAATTCTAAGGAAATAAAGGAAAGAGAACTGGAATTATGGGAATTAAATTGTGATGAAACGAAATCAATGAATGATTCAATATGTTATTTTAGATTTTACATTAAATTTACATTTTGTATAGATTTAGCTTTAGAGTTTGCTAGTGTGTTTGGCAAAATCTTGAACTAGGGACAAAAACTTGAACAACTCTTGTTCTAGTTCCTGTTCCTTGTTCCATGATTTTGGAAGTTCTTGTTCTTCCCTTGTTTGGATTTTTGAGAACTAGGAACAATAGTTCTTGAGCATGCCAAACACATTAGTTTATCATCAAGTATTTTTATATTGCGTGTGACTGTGTGTTGTGAGCAAATATGAGGGAATTCAGACTCGTATTTGAGATTTAATAAAATAGAGCTTTTTCAATAATTTGTTAAATGTAAGTAAATAACACCACCATTTCTATTAATAGAAGTTAGAAACCAAGAGCAATGCATCTTGAGTGAAATGTCGCAAATTCGAAATCCGACTGAGATTTTTCATAGACATTTAATTTAAAAATAAGGTGGAAAGTTTGACCCAATTTATCTAAAAAAAAGAAAAAGTTAGAAACCAACAATGACACCAGTATTTTAGCCCTTACTGTCCACATCTACGACTCAGTTCCAGTTCAGGTTCTCACAAGTCAAAACCATAAATAAATATCAATATAATTATGATTAATCATGAGAAGTAAAGTTCCTTCGTACCGTGAAAAGAAAACTATATCCGTGCTCCAGTGTAAATTGCCACAGCCTGACCTTGCTCCACACGAGATCTTAGATCTAGATAGTCTTTACTCATGTATACCTTCTCAGAGCTCAAGTCACTGCCGGGTTGTTCATTCAAATAGCAGTAACGGTGCACTGACTGGCATTTCTCAAATGCCGTTTGATCCATCGCCACGATAATAAGATGATCGAGATGGTGCGCAATGTTATCTCCATTGTGGAAACTTTCAAGGAAGAGATCAAGCAATGAATTTGGAGCCGCAAATGCCGCATTGATATCAGTTAAAATTACTCTCTTGTCATCTGTCGCTGCTTTTTGTAACAGCTAAGCAAAATTGTCATCGTGCCACTCCTATTAAGTGAAATTAAAGAAACATTAAGATATTTTCCTCAAGTCTTAAATCATTTGTGGATGGTAACATGACTAAGTTAAACAGATTATAAAAAAATAAGTTTACCGAAATATTCATAACGCACTGAAAAGAATCAACACTACTTCTATTTTGAGATGAGTTGGACCAATAAAAAACAATACTTTAATTTTGAGATAAGTTAACCTAAATGGCTAAATCATTTGTTTATACTTTTTCGAGAACAAAATAAAAAGCGTTCAAAAGGAAAAATTAAAGGAAAATTAGTGGCAGCTTTTAAGTTGAACTTGTGGAGGAACCAAAATCTTGGTGTGAAGTGTCTCCATCTCTTCAGTCGTTGTGCTTTGTTCTTTTGCACCAAGGCAATCGCTCCTAAGTCCATCTATGGATATTTTGCTAGCTGAAGGAAACACACACACTAATAGAACAGCAGCAAGAATTACTGTACCAATAAGGTAGCAAAATACTGGTCCTTTTATCTTGTCCATGCTCTCGCTAGACTTCATGTTCTTTTCAAAGATGGAATTGTATTTGTGTGTTTGCTCGGTATGTTTGTGTCCGAGAGAGATATATAAGAGAGAAGGTGAATTATTAAGAACAATGCAACGAACGCTCGAACAGAGAGATATTTCGTGTTGTCATTTTTGCATAGATAGTTTAATTATAAGAGAGAATGTTTTTGTTTCATATCTTATTTATTTCAAAAAAAAGAAAATTAAATTTATTTTTGTATATTTTATACAACGAAATTCAGCAGAACCTTATATAATCCACAATTTTTTCAATGATTGGATTTTAGTTATATGTCAACAATTAATTGCGCCGGGGGGGGGGGGGGGGAGCAAGTAAAAAGAAACTATCATCGTTCACAGCTTTTTTTCCGAATATAATTCAAATTTAGCTTTCAACGGGTAAAGATGAACGATGTTGTTTTATATTTCAAAAATATACATTCATAATAAAAACTTGTAAACTACTAATTAAGTTCGTTTTGTTTGCATAAAAATATCAAGTTTCTTTTGATTGACAACAAAGATGGAAAATTCAATTAATTGTGAAAAATATTCAAAAATATATGAACAAATACAATTGATATATTTACCTTAAATGAAAACGATTCCATATATTTGAATTGATTTTAATTGAAGTTGTTTATCTTGGAAATAAAAGAAGATCAATGGTATAAATTTCTTATTTGGAATTAAAGTTTTGAATTATCAATGAAAAAAGGTATTGTGCATTTGTGCTATACTGAGACGCCGATATTGTGATCGATAATTGGAACCTTTCAAGCAATAAAGGCTATAAATTAAAAATTAATATTCAATTTAACAAACAACAATTAATGTCGACCTGAAGTGGAGATCACATTGGCAGTATTAACCTCCATATTTTTTCTTAAAAAACGGAAAAAAGAAAGTTCATCTATCTAAACACGTAATCATTGACTCCAGAAAACGTTCCGAGACATAAATTGTCTCTCCTCTTCGTGTGCCCTTTCATTGCGAGAAAATTCTTATTTTAACTAAGCTTCAGCTTTACGTGGCTAGATAAACGAACTTAACTTTTTGTGTTTATTTTAAGATAAAACTGGTGGCCTACCCTTCCAATCTCACCACTTCAGCTCATGTTGTCTTTAAGGTCTGCTTCAGAATCTGGTGGCAAAGGGAAGGGGAAGGAATGGGAAGGAAAGAGAGTACACCTCAAATTTGGATGTAATCACAAGTGTACATTTCTTCTTTTTTTTTTTTTACATAAGAGTTAAACTTAATTCTCCCTCATTTTCTTTGACTTTCCTTTAAATTTTAATTTCTAGAGCAGGGTAAAGGTCTAAAAGTCTTGGGTAGGAAAAGAGCAGTTCATCTTCTCCCTCATCATGTCTCATTCATTCCTTCTAGAACCCTTAGCCACTAAATTAAAAGTTAATTTTTCATACTTAGATTTTTTTTTTACATGAAAATGTTCCAATTATCACAACATTGTTGCCTCATGGCTCATTAACTCTAATCCGAATAAGAAATTTAAATCATTGATCTACTTACATTTTGATTTTTCTTATTTTATTCCTCATGGGTACCTCATGCTTCCTTAATTTTTGAATGTTTTCTTATTTGTTCTTTAGAAAAAATATAATAACATAAATTATTATGTTCTAAATTAATGTTTACGTCGTTTTCGAGTGTGTTGTGAATATTAATTTTAGGTATCTTAATTTTTTAAATATACTAAACCTATTTAGTCATTTTCCTACAGGTTTGAGGTAAATAATTTCTTAAACTTTCTTTAGTGTCATTTAATAGGAGTGGCACAATGCAATTCTGGTTTGCTGCTACGAAAAATCAGCCACATAATAAGAGAGTAATTTTTTTAACCAAGGCCAATAAGGCAAAAAATTTCAATGCTTGATCTCTTCTTCAATGGAGAAGACATTGCGCACAATCTTGATCATCTAACTATGGTGTCAATGGATATTCGAAAAACGCAATTCGGTTAATCGGTTAATATCGTCACTTCTATTTGCATGAACAGCTCGTCAGTGATATGAGCTCAGAGAAGGCATATATACTTGAGTAAAGACTACCTTGACCTTGTGTGGAGGAAGGTCAAGACTAAACATTTCATCCTAGCGGGTTCGGTCGGTATGGATGGTACCCGCTACAGTAGTTATTGGATCTAAAAGTGACCAGCTGTCACGCAAAGACTTTGGTCAAAGAACGAATAATTCAAGATTAGAAAACGAGGAAGCATGAGATTTGAGAAAGAAAGAGCGAGCCGTTCCAGGGAAGAAAGTATAGAATAGAAGTTTGGAAGTTGGAACTTTGGATTTAGGACCATATGAAAATTGGGCCAATAGGTTGTATCTCTATTATTTCTTTCTATTTGCTTCCTTCCTCGTTTTACATTGTTTCGTTTGGGCCATTTCAGACTTTCTTGTTCGACCTTTACCAAATAAATTTTCTACTATTGATTTTGAACGTCAACATCAGCTTTTGCAAATGGAAATTGGAACAATAACGTGATAAAATTAAATTGCAAGAAAGAACTGTTTCAATTTTGAATTAAAAAAATATTGGAAAAGCAACATTAAATTCTCATCTGACATGTACATGCCCAGCAAATTAAATCCTCATCTCTTTTTTTTTTCCTTTTTATTGCAGGGAACACATTATAATGATAAAGTTAAGCCTGCAAAGAGAATTCTTGCCGCATCAAAAAAATAATAATAAATAAATACATAAAAAGAACTTAACTATTATGGTTTATTGATTTATACATTTTCCACTCCTCGATTACACCCTTGATAAGAAGAAGCTTCATTTCAAGACCAGTAAGGCAGCAGGCATGGAAAGTCGAAAGCTTAGTGAAATTCTTCTGAGGTTGACAAAAATTGCCCCAGTATGCAGTACTCACATACTGTACCTTCAATTCAAACTTCGAAACCAGTTCATACTTGATCTTATCATAAACAGTTTGTTCATTTGTTGTCGGAAATCTCTTTCTGGCTTCACGCCAGTACTTCATCACCTCGATATTCTTTCTGGTCGGTTTCGCAAACACCAAACCTGTATTTGGATTGTTATTGTGATCCTCAGGGTTACCATAGAATATGTCGGTAGCTAATGTTAAGTCAGCGTAGACACTGATGTGGCGGAAGGGATTACGGAACCACATCATCTATATCCTGTGCAAAAAACTTTTTTTGAGAAATAAAATTAAAATATTCAAAACTTCAAGATACAGCAAAACTAGCACATGTAAGCAGTTTTAGTCCCAAACTCCCAATTAATACATAATTCCTCGTATCACCATGCCGATTAAAATATTCACAAAACCCTGATACAATTTTTCCTGTTTTTGTCAAGCAATCGTTAATTGCATATTTTTGTCAAATATGAGGGAATTCAGACTGAATTTTTGAGATTTCGGACTATAGATCTCTGCCCTTATTCGTCCACTAATTAAAACAACTCCACATTTCTATTTTAATAGAAACCAACCATTACAACAGTATTTTTGTGCTTTCTGTTAACAACTAGGACTCAGTTCCAGTTAAAGTTCGCACGACCATGAATAAAGTTTAATTATGCTTAATCACGATAAGTAAAGTTGACTCCTTACTGTGAAAAGAAAACTGTATCCCTGCTCCAGTATAAATTGCCACAGCCTGACCTTGCTCCACACAAGGTCGAGGTAGTCTTTACTCAAGTATGCCTTCTCTGAGCTCATGTCACTAAGCTGTTCATGCAAGTAGCAGTGACGGTGCACCGACATGCATTTCTCAAATGCGTTTTGTTCCATCGCCACAATAACTAGATGATCAAGAAGGTGTGCGATGTTATCTCCATTGTGGAAACTTTCGAGGAAGAGATCAAGCATCGAATTTGGAGCAGCAAATGCCTCATTGACCTCGGTTAAAATTACTCTCTTATCATCTGTGGCTGCATTTTGTATCATCAAGGCAAACTTTTCATCGTGGGATTCCTATTAAGTGAAATTAAAGAAATATTATGAACTACCTCAAACCAGTAGTAGATGATAACATTACTAAGTAAAACCGGTTCAATAAAAAAAATTAATATACACAAAGTACTAGAAAATTCAACATTATCCGTTGTTATTTATACTTTCTTGAGAATAAATAGTAATCAGAAAGATAAATTAAAGGAAAAATTGGTGGTAGTCATATAAAACTACTTGTTGAGGAACCAAATTCTTGGTGTGAAATTTCTCCATCTCTTCATCAGTCGTTTTGCCTTGTCCTTTTTCACCAAGCCAATCCCATCTAAGTCTGTCTAAGGATCTTTTGCTATCTGCAGAAAACACATACACTAATAGAACAGCGGCAAGAAAAATTGTAATGCCATAGTGAAATATTGGTGTTTTTCTCTTTTTCATTTTCTCGATAGACATCCTGGTTTTTGCAAACTAAAGTGTATCTGTGTGCTTGCTCCTTGTATTTTTGTCCGAAAGATATATAGAGGGATGAGGTTAATTGAGATGTATATAGACGGCGAAGGTTAATCATCAAAGACAAAGTAACAACATATATTGAAGAAGGTTAGAACTAACAAGGTCACATAGTTTAAGTTTTAAATTGATGGTCTGCCGACGATTTGGCCCTTGAATTTAAATAAAAGGTCTAGATTGAATCTTACCGTACACTTCTATTTATATATCAATGACTCATTGTAATGGCCGTAAGTAAGAATTTTTTTTCATCAAATCCGACACTAATTGCAAAAAATATGCATTGCGTAATTGAACAGAAAACGACACTGAAAATTCTAGAAGCAATCAGTGTCGTTCGTATATATATTTCATAAAAAAAAAACTGACAATTGTTAAAAAGAAAAGGGAAAACAAAAAAGTAAATATGGAGCGTATTTTTAAAAACCAACTCTAAAATTTTAGGAACAATCAATATTACATATAATTCACAAAAAAGAAACGGCTCAAATTATAGAACGAATTGTGCCACATATCTTAAAATCAATATTGATTTTATAATATTTTAAGTCTAGTATGTATTTAAAAAAGGCCTACACCAATCATTCACAAATATAGTAAATTATCACAGTCAATTTTTTGCTTATGCATGGCTTTACTAAGGTGCACTTAATTGTGAAATTTTTTGTTTTGCTTGATGGTAATAAGTAGCTGAATATGATCGATCGACAAATACAAACCTTTTTTGCTCGACTGTAATTAATGTCTTTACACCTAGATTGTTTTCCGTGATGAATCTAACAGCTGGCACTGTGCTTGTAGAATAATGTTTTTTTCGAGAACTTGACAGCAGCTGTGTCGATCGATGAAGCTCGTAGAATAATGTTGCTCCCCATGTGCTCGCAAATTACTATTAACTTCACCCCGTAAATATGATAATTGTTCTGACTCTCAATTTTAGCAATACATTTCTAATTGGGTTAATTAGGTTTATGTTAGTGTAAATTTTAGAAATTATAGAAATATTATCACTAAATAACAAATTATTTTTATGCCAACACTAAATGATAAAATAAAATTTATGCCACTGGATAATTAATTTGACCATTATACTCTTTTAAATATGTCATTATAAAATAATAAAAATTTAAAATATATCACTGTAAAATATTAAAATTAAAAATATGACACCATTACGCCAACAACTACAGAAATAAAATTTCAAATTTCAAATTTTAAAATTCGAAATTCGAAATTTAAAAATTCAAAAATTAAAATATTTTGAAAATTTTGAATTTTTTTTAAAATCTAAAATTTTTAAAATAAAAAATTGGTAAATCAGAAATTTTAAAATTTAATTCATGTCAATAAATTTCTTTTTCATTTCTTAGTGAGAGGGTATTTTGGATATTTTTTAAAAGTTAGAGAGGCATTTCTCTAATTTTAATGGTATATCTCTAATTTTGACCGAAAATAATGACATAAAACTCATTTTAACTATTTTATGGTGGCATAAAACTAATTTGCAATTTAACAGTGACATATGTCTAATTCTCTGGCAAATATATAATTATTCCTTTCTAATTTGACCAACAATCTTGTTTTTCATTTTTTTTTCTTTTATTTTTTCTACACAATCTCAAAAGTATTTTCGTCCTTCTTTATAAATTTGAGTGTGTGTTGCTAAAATTGAAAGTGTCAAAAGAAATTCCCAAAAGTATTAATAGCATGCATATGCATTGTTTTGAACTTATAAATGAACAGTACGAGACATCTTCATGTGACTGGCTGTTTAGAACGATAAATGTCATAATGGTGCAATTAACAGCTAAAGAAAGTCAACTTTTATACATTGAAATTTGAAAGGATTTATTTACGGTTTGGATTACGAATTTACGTGAAGGTCCATGTGCGCGTTAATTTGTTTATTTTTCATTGAACTATGCGTCTATGTGAATGTGACGTTGTTGGAATCCGTACCGTTGGGAAATTTAAGTTTGCTTATATTAGGCCCATGGGCTTTTAACTATACCTACTCGGCCTCAAGGGCCCGGAAAAAAATTGAAGGAACGCAGATCAGTATTTGGTTGAATGGGGAGGTGGAGGTTGGTTGGATGAGCTACCAGTACTCCACTATATATGCTGTTGGCGGGACGTGCGCGCGAGCAAGGTTAGCCAGGAGGTGAGCCGGCCTGACAGCTTATCCTCGGGTAAAATGAAGGTAAATGTGATGGTAGTGGTTTTGGAGAAGGGAACTGAGTTCATATATAAAAGGCTCCATCTGCTTGCCAGTAAGGTAATTTATTCAGCTGCTCCTATCTCTGAAAGTGCATCAATGAGGTTTTTGCAGTCAGAAAAAAAGATGATTACTCGGTTAGTGGGTGGGTCAGAGATACTAATTTGATGTTTGACTTGGACTGCATGTAGGATGGCTAGGATTTCTGCATAAAATAGAGATCATACTGCACTTGAGCAATTCCAGAATGGTGATATCCCATGATGCATCAGTCAGTATGATAAATGAGTTCGGAGGTATGACAATTTTTTGAATTACTGGAGAGATATGAGGTTTGCTCAGGGTATATTTGTAGGTTTGATGCAGGACTTGAACTTCATTAAGAATGCTCGATCAGAGGGTTTTGTGATTTCCCTCTAAATAAAAAAATTGCAAAAATAGGGAAATTAACATGCAGGCATGTTAGTAGTTAAAGAAAGGTAGTTGTTTGTGAACTCAGGTTGCAAACAGGTCTGTTCTAATAGAAAGTTGTGATGAAAACCAGACCAACCGAGGTATATGGCACTTAAACAACATGTGTGTGGCAGTTTCAATGCATTTTCCACAAAGCTGACAAGTGGGATCAACTTGAAGGATAATATTGTGCATTTTGTTGATTGTCAGTAAACCATCCTGTAGGGTCCTCCATATAAAAAGTTGAACTCTCGGCAGAAGTTGTTTGGAGTCCCAGAGGTGCTGTCATTGTGTAGCTGATAATGTAGAGGTCTGATTGGGTATTGATGGCTTCAGTGAAGTAATAAGGAATTCATACCCAAGTTTAGATTTATATTCTCCATTCTTAGAAAACGTCCAGCTGAGCTTGTCATCTAATTGTGGGTCTGATATTGGCTTGTTTGCATGCTGAACAATACTTGTACAATGGTTGGAGGCTTGGAGCTGACGATTTGCCTCAAGGCTGAAAGATTCCAAGTTTGTGTGTCATCATGAAATACCTCCGAAAATGTTACTAATTGATACTTGATAGGTTGTTTATAATCTCTAGCTACTTGTAAAATAATAAGTTATTTTTTGTTTGCTTCAAATTAAAAAATCAAGTTTGTTTTGATCGAGATCAAAGATGAACAGTCGATATATTTAATTTTTATTAAAATTAATACCATATAATTTAAACTAGTTTTTTTATCGAAAATGTTATTGTGGAAATAAAAGAAAGTTAAATTTTCTTTTGAAATAAGAAGTTTTTAGTTATGAATGAAAAAAATTACTGTGCTCCGCCTCCCACTGAGGCACCAATATTGTGATCGATGATTTGAACTTTTTACAAGCAATGAAGGCTTATGAAAAGCTAAAATTTTATTTAGTGACAAATAACAGTAACCTGAAGTGGAGATTACATTGGACGAGGTAACCTCCATTTTTATCGACTCCATCGTGTTCTTTTCTATTAAGCTCCAGCGTTACGTTCTTTTCTATTAAGCTCCAGTGTTCTTTTGTATGGAGGTTTACTCTTCCAATGTTGTCTCTTATTCAGCTCATATTTTCAGTCACTAAATTAGAAAAGTTAATTGTTCATACTTAGAACTGTTTGCTTGGAAATGTTCCCATTACTAAAAATTGATGCCACATGCATGACTAAATTATTAGGACCACAATACTTGTTTTAAATTAGTAATTAAAAACTCTAATTGCAAAGAATAACATTTTGTCCTCATAATCTCATGACTCCTTAAAATGGAGCCTCATATGTGCCTCGTTAAATTGTTCTTTTTGAATTTTTTTTTAAAAAAAATTACTTCTCAAAAAAATTATAAACATCATTTTTCAGTAAAGTAAACGAATATTCTATCCATAAAATATATTTTACGTAATGTTGTTATTTTGAATTTCTGCTAAATATTTTGGTTATATATGTATAAAATAATTATTACAACTGTTTAACTTAATCAGCTAGGCATTTTCCATCTGGTACTGTTTTGATTAAATTTAACAATATCTTTTTAATTTTACTTTATAGGAGTCAAGCGAGGACAATTTTGCTGTTCTGCCACAAAAAGCAGACACATATATTAATATATATGATAATACAGTAACTTTAACCGAGGTTAATGAGGCACTTGAAGCGCCAAATTCGGTACTTATCTCTTCAAAAATTTCCACAATGGAGATAACACGATCGAACCATCTTAATCATCTAGTTATCAATTTATCGTGGCGGCCGGTGGATCAAAAGACCGTCGTCAAAGCAGGTTTGGTCGGTATTATTGGCAGTTTGGCACCCCGCCATAGCAGTTATTAGATCCGAAAGGAGCCAACTGTCGCACCAAATTAAGACTTCAATTGTCAAATTAGGGCTGTCAAACGTTGGAACGGACCGAATTAGGGCTGTCAAACGTGGCTGAAATGTACGGAACAATCTGTTCCGTTAAGAAAAGCAGTATAAGATTTCATTTCGTTAACCGTTCCATTTTTAAAACGGTATAGAATATCATTTTGTTGTTTGTTCCGCTTCAAAATTTACATATGAAACAGTTTGAAAAGAGGCGAAACGATTCGAAACGGTGTGATTCTGCGTTTTGTTATTGGAACGAAATGAAAATCGGTTCTGTTATTCGTTCCGTTGCGCTCAATCGAAACCGAAACACGTGCAATTTTGTCACGTTGACAGCTCTAGACCGCACGGTGCAGAAATAATCGGAGTTTGGAACTTTGGACATAAATCCTTAAAACTTGGGCCATCCGAATGTTTCTGATTTGTTTCTTTTCTTTGCCTCCTTGTTCTTTTACTTTGTTTCGTTTGGGCCATTTAGGACATCCTTTCTGGACATTTACAAATAGACCTGTAAACGATCGAAACGGTGACGAAATATATTTTCAATTTTGTTAACTATTTCGTCCAAACGAAACGATCGAAATTAATAAATTTTTCGTGATTTACATATAGACGAAATTGTTTCGTTATTCTATCTGTTTCGTCCAACCAAACAAAATCGTTTTATTGTTTCGTTAACCGTTTCGTCCGGACGAAACGAAACCAAAAATTGTTAAATGGACTTCCGTTTGCAGGCCTATTTACAAATTGAATTTTCTGTTGATTTTAAACGGTAAGGTCAGATTTGCAAATGGATTGTTGGAACGTCAAAACAGAAAAAAAATAAATAAATAAATAAATAAATGCAAGATAAAACCATTTGAATTTCAGAAATCCTAGCAAGGAAAGCAAAATTAAATCCTCATTTGAGTACGCCCATATAAGGCCAGCAAATTAAATCCTATTTCAATGCTTAATTTTAACCTTACATCTAAAATTCTTGCTGCAAACAAGAAGAGATTAAATTTTAATCTAAAAAATATAGTGCATCAAAGCTGCGATTTCCACGTCTATAACTCCACTCCGAAAATATGGGAATTGTATTGACATGACTCTCCATTTTAGCAATACATTCCTAAATCCTAATCGATCAAAAAATCTCTTTTTACTTTTTTTTTCTCTCTCTTTTATTTTTGTGGAGAATTTCAAGAGTATTTTTGTTGAGAATAGAAGCAATTGAGGGACAACAGACGTCAAGAAAATCTCGTCATTGACCTTTTTTAGAAGAAATATCTCCACAAATCCAAATAGATTAGAATTGCCAATCTTCTGTAAATATTTCTATGTATAGTCAAAAAGAAACGTTAGAGTTTCCTAATAATTAGAATAGAGCCGTTAGGCATCTTTGCCTATATATAGGCCTGTAAATCAAATGTAAAAATCATCAGAATAAAAGAAAAGCTTTATTCATCATCTGTCTCCAAATACTAACATGGTATCAGAGCATACCGATTAATCATCGCTTCCGCAAATACGAGAGAAAACAGAAAATCGATAAACTGTAATGGCAGAATCTTACAGAGAAAACCCCACACAAAAGCCTACTTGGGCGCAAGTTTTGTTATCGCCTATCACCATTGATCGAAACCCTCAGAACCAAGACGGGCATGAAGGAGGAAGGGGGAGCATCGACGACGGATTCACGCGATGCAATCACTGTGAGAAGGCCGGGCACGCGCGGGATCAATGTCGGATTCTCCATCCAGAACTCCGGCTTGTCAAGGAGAAGGTTGGCGATCAGAACAAGGGGGAGGCGAAAGAGGAGAAGAAAGAGACGATTCTGACAACTATCTCAAACCCGAATGAATTGAGGCGTGAAGGCGAGAGAAGTCGGAACGGATCCGAGTCGGCATCACAACCTGACTCAACCCATGCGCGTATAAATCGAATTGCATCTCAGCTGAACCAAATCACAAAGCTGCTGGGCCAGCGAGGTTTAATTCCTTCTTACACTCTTGACAGGCCTAATACTAACTCTCTAAATAATCCAAATGTTGCATCTGGTTTAGCCCCTTTGAAATTTGGACCAAGTATTATGATTGAGACCAATTTAGATATTAATGATTTAACTTCTGTAGGACCTAGGCCTGGTCCGAAATGTAAAAATGAAGTGAATAAATTTAAGCCAATTGAGAATAAATGTTTGAGCATAGGATTTACTATTAGTAATGCACCAAATGACTGTACTAAATGGATTTTAGATTCCGGCGCTACCGACCATATGATAGGAAATTTGAACTTGTTGAGAAATTACCGGACCATTAGTAGTGAATAATTTTTTACCGTGGCCAACAATGAGAAAATTAAAATTAAAGGCTGGGGTTTAATTAGCGTTTTACCAAAAAAATTTTTACAAGATGTGTTTTATGTCGAAAATTGTTCGGTCAACTTATTGTCAATTAGTAAACTTTCTAGGGACTTGAATTGTGAAGTAATTTTTAAAGAAAAAGGTGTTATTTTTCAAGATTTAGTCACCAAAGAAAAAATTGGTGAAGGATTCCTTGAAAATGGTCTTTATTTTTTAAATAGCAATAAAGTTATTTTCAAAACTAGTAAAAATGAAGATTTGAGTAAAATTTGGCACAAGCGTGTTGGACATCCTTCCGATAAAGTTTTAAACAAAATTTTTAATTTCTCTACTTTAGATTGTAGCAATTGTGAAACTTGTAAGCTTGCAAAACATACTAGAACCCCTTTTTCTATCTCTAACTCTAAAAGTAATGACTTTTTTGAACTTATTCACTCCGATGTTTGGGGTCCAGCCCCTATAACATCTTATAATGACTATAAATATTTTGTTATTTTTATTGATGATTTTTCAAAAATTACTTGGCTATATTTGATGAAAAACAAAAATGAGATTTTTTCGCATTTTCAAACTTTTGTGAGTTTTGTTGAAAATCAATTTGATAAAAAAAAATTTAAGAACAGATAATGGTACTGAATATGTTAATCAAACATTCTCTAATTTTCTTAGTCAAAAAGGTATTTTACGTCAAACTACTTGTGTTTACACCCCTCAACAAAACGGTGTTTCCGAAAGGAAAAACCGTCACATTTTAGAAGTTACTAGATCTCTTTTGTTTCAAAAAATTTTTGGTCGGATGTTGTTTTAACCGCGACCTATTTGATAAATAGGCTGCCAAGTGTCATCTTAGATTTTAAAAGTCCTTTAGAAATTCTTTATGGTAGAAAATTAGATATTAGTCATTTAAGAGTCTTTGGTCGCAAATATTTTGTGCACAACAAAAAAGGCGACAAACTTGATTTTACTTCAATCAAAACTATTTTGTTGGGTACTCTTCCGAAAAAAAAGGATATAAATGTTATGATCCTAAAAATAAAAAAACTTTACATTTCTAGAGATGTTAGTTTCTTCGAAAATGAACCTTTTTACGAAAACAATGTTGAAAAAATTGTTCCAAATGATTTTATATATCCTTGTGTTACTAACGTCGAAACAAGTGAGTTTCGAAGGGAATTGAGAAATATTGTAGGTGAAGAATCACAAGAAGAAAGTGAAGGAAACATGCAAAATGAAGAAACTCAAACTGAAGAACTTGAAGAAATCGAACATGAAGGACACATTGAGGATGGAGAAGAAAATCAAGAGCAAGAAGTACCTTTGAGAAGAACAAGTCGACAACCTCAACCTTCTACAAGACTAAAGGACTTTGTTACTTATTCAGTACAATATCATATTCAAGATTTCATTTCTTACAAAAATATTTCTAGTGAGCATTGTGCTTTTATAAATTCTTTGGCCCAAATTGAGGAACCAACCAATTATGAGGTCGCAAAAAATAATCCAATATGGTGTAAGGCAATGGATGAAGAACTTCATGCCTTGGAAAAAAACCAGACATGGTCGATATGTCCTCTACCAAAAAATAAGAAACCTGTAGGTTGTAAATGGGTTTATAAAGTTAAATATAATAATGATGGAACCATAGAACGATATAAGGCAAGATTAGTAGCCAAAGGATATACACAAACCTATGGAATTGACTACCATGAGACCTTTGCACCTGTTGCAAAGATGAACACGGTAAGAATTCTTTTGTCTATTCCTATTAACAATGGTTGGGGGCTCCACCAAATGGATGTTAAAAATGTCTTTCTTCAAGGTACACTTGAGGAAGAGGTGTATATGACCTTACCCCCAGGTCATAAAAAGAAAAATATACCTAATCTTGTTTGTAGGCTAAATAAGTCTATCTATGGACTGAAGCAATCTCCGAGAGCATGGTATGGAAAATTAAGTCACTTTTAACTTTCCTGTAATTTTAAAACTAGTTGGGCCGAAACATCCTTGTTTATAAGACATAACGAATATGGTACAACAGCAGTCCTAGTTTATGTAGATGATATTATTATAACAGGAAATAATCAACTTGAAATTGAGTCTATTAAAAATAGTCTCAAACAAAAATTTGATATTAAGGATTTAGGAAAATTAAAATATTTTTTAGGAATTGAAATTGCACACTCATCAAAGGGACTATTTATTTCTCAAAGAAAATATGCACTTGACTTACTTAAGGAAACAGGTAAATTAGGATGTAAGCCAGCATCAACACCTATTGATATAAATGTGAAACTTAATACCGAGGATGGTGAACCACTTAAAGACATTAATCAATATCAAAAACTTGTGGGAAAATTAATATACTTGACTGTAACCAGACCTGACTTGTCGTTTGCTGTAAGCCAAGTTAGCAAGTTCATGCATGCACCAAGAACACCTCATTTAGAAGCAGTTAACAGGGTACTTAGGTACTTAAAAAGTTGTCCTGGAAAGGGAATTTGGATGAAAAATAATAAGACTAACATAGTGTGTGGCTATTCCGATGCAGATTGGGCCGGAAGTTTTGATAGAAAATCGACAACCGGTTTTTGCACATTTGTAGGCGGAAATTTAGTCACATGGAAAAGCAAGAAGCAAAATGTTGTGGCACGATCTAGCGCTGAAGCAGAATATCGAGCCATGGCATCCACAGCGAGCGAGTTAACATGGATTAAACAGCTCCTCACTGACTTGTACATTGATCACAAAGAACCAATGAAGATGTTCTGTGATAATCAAGCAGCAAGACATATCGCAGCAAATCCCGTCTTTCATGAGCGAACAAAGCATATTGAAGTAGACTGCCATTTCATTCGAGAAAAAATTCAAGCTAAGGAAATTGAAACTCCTTTTGTCAAGAGTAGAGACCAACTTGCAGATATTTTCACAAAAGGACTCTACATAAATGCTTTTGAGAATATTACAAACAAGTTAGGATTATATGATATTTACAATCCTAACATGAGGGGGGGGGGTGTTGAGAATAGAAGCAATTGAGGGACAACAGACCTCAAGAAAATCTCATCATTGACCTTTTTTAGAAGAAATATCTCCACAAATCCAAATAGATTAGAATTGCCAATCTTCTGTAAATATTTCTATGTATAGTTAAAAAGAAACGTTAGAGTTTCCTAATAATTAGAATAGAGCCGTTAGCCATCTTTGCCTATATATAGACTTGTAAATCAAATGTAAAAATCATCAGAATAAAAGAAAAACTTTATTCATCATCTGTCTCTAAATACTAACAATTTTCGTCATTTATAAATTTGACAGTGTATTGCTAAATTTTGAGTGTCAAATGAAATGCCCCAAAATATATTATTGTTATAAACTTATATCAAAAGACAAAATAAACAAACAGATAGCAATGTTTTGAATTGGACCAGCCAGTTGAACCCGTCCGACTGCGAACGGGGAACCCAGTTCCAAAGTGACCCATAAGTCCATAACCATACACCATCTCTCAGCGAACACAAAAAAATCGGACCAGTCCGGTCCGGTTCGTTAGAACCGCTTAACCGGAATGTTTTTTTTTTTAAAAAAAATTGGTGCGCTTATTTTGCAGTTCAAAGTTCAAATCATCAAATTTTCTTCGAAGTTCGAACCTTTTTGTTTCGTGCGTGAGCACATGGTGGGACCAGCTCATTAATGTTCTTCTTTGGATGCTAATTCCGAAGGAATTCTTTATTGCATTTAGGGCTGTATAAGAAAAAAGAAATCCATTCGACCCGATTAATTCATCTGACCCGATTTATATTTTAATGGGTTATAATTCGGATTGGTTCAAATTTTAAATTTACTAATCCGGTTATATTAGTTCGGGTTATATTTTTACCATTCATAATCCGTTTGTACCCGACCCGTATAATTTTATTATCAATGCAACAGCTAGTTCCTAGGCGCGACGTCTTGGTTCCCTTGTAATCAGTTGATTTGTGCATCTTGGCTCGTTTGGATAGGTGTGGGAAGGAGGGAAGAAGGGAAGAAATGGGAAGAAATATTGGAAAGTGTGTGACTTTCTGAAGAGTTTGGATTGTTTATAATTTTTTTTCTTCCCTTCTTCCTTCTTCCCATTTCTTCTCAACCATCCAAACATAGGCCTTAGGAAGAGTGGAGTTTTGCTAAGGTGAGTTGCGACTCACGAGGTTCGTGAGTTGGGTTCAAAATTCCTAAATTTTTTTCGAAATGACCGATCCAAACCGTTTAATACGATCTCCCTATCAAAACCTCCATGTTGACCAAATTTTACATTTTTTCGAAATTTTTAAGTATTTTTTTTAAAATTTTAGAAAATCGTTAATCTAATTAGTTCTGAACCATTAAAAATAAGCAGTTTTTAAAAAACCGAAAAAAATATTTAAAATTTTTGAAAAAATGTAAAAGTTGGTCAGTATGGAAATTTCGATAGGGAGATCGTATTGAACGGTTCGAATCTGTTATTTTGAACAAGATTTAGGAGTTTTAAGCCCGACTCACGGATCCTCTTGTGAGTGACGACTCACCATAGCAAAACTCACGAAGAGTGTACACCTCCATAATTTTTGTTTTTTTAGCGGAAACAAATTAACAACTACATCATGATGCATATATTAGCTCATACCACAATCAGATGTATTTATTGGTTGTATTTAATTTTGTTATGTTTGTTTATATCAAAAGAATTATCAACTTTCAACCGACTTGTTGTAAATCATTTTACTGTACAAACTGCGCAGGAAAAGTTCAATCTCATTTATGTGATCATTTTATTTTCGCACCATTGAATTCACAACATTTGACCCGTGCAATCCGTAAAAATTAGTATATTAAAAATCATCTGGGTTGGGTTGGATTACGGATGAGTTAGTACAATTTTTTTTAACCTGATATAATCAGGTTAGGTTAAAATTTTGATAAAAAAAAATATTGACACATTGTTGTACAACCCTAATTGCATTGTTTTTTAGTCATAAAAAGTGCCTACAGTACACAGGCAAAGGCATGTATTTTTTTTTTTTTAAGTCAAAGCCTGCAACAATTTAATGAGAGAGAAAAGTAATATATTCCTCAGTGTTTTGAGATAACAAACTCATTTATTTATGTTTTGTACTAACAAACTCATGTTCTTAACTAAAAGGTTCGATAAATAGCCAACAGTATTTATTTTTCTAAATTCATTTATTATTTACATGGATATTGAATTTGTGACATAATATTCTTAAATGAAAAGGGATTGTAAGGTATATTGGATTATTTGAACATAGGCTTTGTTGTGGATTGTAAGGTCAGTTTTATGAATATTTTTTCATACAATTACATGTATATATTATAAATATGGATCATCGGATTCGCTCATGAGTTCGAGCAATCGATCCAACCTATCTGACTGGTCGAACCATCGATCCATAAGATCCGCCGGTCCGATTATAATTTATAAATATGTTTGACAGAGACTTATAAAATGGGTAGTGCGCCATCATCAGAAAAAAAAATAATAATAATAATAATAAATGGGTAGGGCGAGGCATTTTCATGTGGCTTGCCATTTGCAGCGGGAGAAAAGTCAACTTTTATACATTTAAAGGATGTATAATTTACTGTTTTGATTGATAACGAAATCACAATAAAGGTTCATGTGCACGTAAATATGTTTATTATTGAACTATGTTACGATAGTTGTAATTAACATTTACCTTTCGTAATTTAAGTTAAAAGAATATGAACTAGTTTTTGTTCTAGGTTTATGATTTTGGTAGAATTAGAAAAAAGAAAAAAAAAACTAGCTAGACCTTATTTTGGGTGCGTTTGGATGAGAGAAGAAGAAGAAGAAGAAGGAAGATGGGAAGAAAAAAAATTATAAACAATCCAAACTCTTCACAAAATTACACACTTCCCAATACTTCTTTCCACTTCTTTCCTTCTTCCCTTCTTCCCACACCTATCCAAACGCACCCTTAGTTCGGAATTTATTCGATTGCACACGAACCAGCTAGTTCTCGTGGTCGGGTTTGCCAAACATAACCTTATGAATGTTTCTTCCAAGAAGGATCTTTCACTTACAAGTTTAATTTACATGCGAAAAATTAAAAGCGGAGAAGATAAATTTTTTTTTTTTTTTGATAAGAGGCTACTTATTTATAGAGGCTTTAGCCCACTCTGTAAATTAGAGTTTATCCCTCTTCCGCGCCCAGCGGGAATTGAACCCGTTACCTCTAGGATAACGGCAGAGCCACTGACCATCTGTGCTGGACTCCACGTTCAAAAAGCGGAGAAGATAAATTAAAAATTTGTAGGTAAAAATTAAGCCCTATTAACCCAAAATGAAAAAAAAAGAGAAGGTTTAATCCTAAAACTATAGTACAGTTTACGGTTCCAATGATACATCTAGTTATTATTTCTGGTTTTAAGAGTCATTGAAATTGTTTTAAGAAAACAAATGCTGTACACACATGTGGTCAACTTTTTGAGTTTCGAATATCGAGATCTCTTAAATCGTTTGGTCTACAAAGTAGGAATCATTTTGCTAGATCAAATCGATCTGTTCTATTATAAAAGAAAGCTCGTACATCTATTTCAACTATCTCTCGGGAACCAACATATAAAGTAAACCAGCAATTAAAGAAAATTGTTTTCCAAATTAAAGAAGATAAACTGGAATTTTAAAAATAGGGCTGTAAATAAGTAGGGTAGGATACGGTAGAAACATTTTTGTTACCCGTATCCGTTAAATTTTTCTTTACCTATATCCTACCCTTGCCTGTTAAAAATTGACTTACCCGTACCCTACCCTTATCCGTTATGAATTAACAATAAGAATAGGGTAACGATAGAAAACAAATAATAATGATAATAATTAAATAATAATGATGATAATATGGATAAATAAATAATATCAAATAAGTATATTACTAAACTACAAGATTGAATAATACTTTAATTATAATAAAATCATATAATATTTTCTCATGTCAATTACCACAAAAAATATATATATAATTAATTAATAATTATACAATATCAAATGAAATTGAGTGCAAATCAATTTGTTCATCAATGCAAAATAGATTTGATAAATGATTTAAGTGCTCCATCTTCAGTAGCGCCCTCATCGGTTGAACACATAGCAAGTTGAGAATATTATTTATATAGTTGAATAAATACTCATATGATAAATTTGGGAAAACTGCCATACCTCTCAACCAATCTTGAGAAATGATATTCCATAATTTATTTTCTATGATGCGCGAAGTGTAAAGCAATAAAAATTATTAATGTACTTGCCTCAAATGTAACAATCTAATTGTCTCATTAGTACTATTAACATATTAAATGAATATTCTAATCATATATTTTCTCATTATGACAAATATTATAAATTATATATTATATATATAACGGTACGGGTAAATAAAGGGTACGAAATAGTATTACCCATACCCTTACCCACTAAATTAATAAAAAAAAAATTTACCCATACCCATATCCGATAATTTAACGAAAATAAAATCTTACCCATATCTGTCTTATCGAATACGATACGGATAGGATAAACGGTTAAAAGGATACCATTCACAGCCCTATTTAAAAACACCCACTGACCCACTACTATTGATGGTTGATAGGGTTAAAAACACCCACACTGACCGTAAACTATACTAGTTTTTTAGGATTAAACCTTCTTCTTTTTTTTTAATAAATATTGGGTTAATAGGGCTAAATTTTTGCCTACAACTTATTTATTTATTTTTTTTGCAATTTGTGGTATATTCAATATTTTTAAATTTAATTATTATATTTAAAAAGTTAATATTCAAGCGATCAGATTCACACATTATCTTCTTCAATCTCATGAAAATATATTTCAATAAAATATTTATAACATTTGAACTAATTTCATATTAATTAGACGAAGGACTCAAAGTTTCATCGATTGAAGTTTTAATTATATATAGTGATCAAATATTTCAAGCGTCAGATCTAATATGTTATTATTATTTTTTTAATCTCGTGACCTAATATCAATGGGTGCGTTTGGATAAGAGAAGAAGAAGAGGAAGAAGGAAGATGGGAAGAAAAAAAATTATAAACAATCCAAACTCTTCACAAAGTTACACATTTCCCAATACTTCTTCCCACTTCTTCCCTTCTTCCCTTCTTCCCACACCTATCCAAACGCACCCAATGTATATTAAAACAAATTTTATTGTAAATGTTCTCTCATGAGCGCTTGAATAATATTCAGATCTGACGTACTGATTTATAAATTCTAAATATAATTAAAATATGATGTTATTGAAACTTGTGACACCACTAATTGATTGTATTATTGGAACCATCCTCTTGGATGAATTTATTTAAAAAATTAAAATTTTGGGAACTTTGTGAACAAAAATAAAATTCTGGTTCATTGATCCATATATGGCACTTTATTTGTTGGTGTTCATATATAATATATTTTTAATGAAAGAAGAAAAAAAAAATAAGCGTGCAGACCTGATTTTATTATTTTTCATATATAACTATATTTTTTATTTACTATTCAAGTTTGAGGAAAAAGAAATCTAAATTGTTCAGAATTTACAAATTGAATTTTCCACATTTGATTTTAAACGTCAACATCAGCTTTGCATATGGAAAGTTAGAACAATTAATAACGTAAGAAAATATTAATGCAAGAAAGAACCATTTAAATTTTTGAATTTCAAAAAATAAGCTAGATAAGCAAAACTAAATCCCTATCTGACATATGTACGCCCATACAAGGCCAGCAAATTAAGTCCTCATGTCTTTTTTTTTTTTTCTTTTTGTTGCAGGGAACACAATACAATGCTTAAATTAAAGCTACATATAGATATCTTGCTGCATAGAAAAAGAACTTAACTCTTAAGATTGTTTGACTTGTACATTTTCCACTCCTCGGTCATATTCTTGATCTGAGCAATCTTCATTTTTAGTCCAATAACGCAGCAGGGATGAAAAGTCGAAAGCTTGGTAAAATCCTTGTGAAGTTGGCAAAAGTTGCCCCAGTACTCTGTACTTACATATTGTATCTTCAAATTAAACTTGGAAGCCAGTTCATACTTGATGTTGTCATACACTGTTTGTTCATTCGTTGTGGGAAATCTCTGTCTAGCTTCAATCCAATACTTGATCACCTCAATATTCTTTCTGGTTGGTGTTGCATACACCATGCCTGTGTTTGGATTGTTACCGTGATCCTCAGGGTTACCAAAGAATCTATCAGTAGCTATTGTTAAGTCCGCGTAGAGACTGATGTGGCGGAAGGGATCACGGAACCACATTACATCGATATCCTGTGCAAAAAACAATTTTGTAAAAAATAAAGTTACAATACTAAGAACTTCATGACACAAAAAAATAGCACGTGTGTGCAGTTTAAACTTTTAAACCCAAACTCCAATTATTACACACATCTATTAATTGAAACCAACCATTTCAACAGTATTTTGCCCTTTCTGTTTACTATATATGACTCATTTCCAGTTAAAGTTCTCAGAACATATTTATGCTTCAACATGACAAGTAAAGTTGACTCCTTACAGTGAAAAGAAAACTGTATCCCTGCTCCAGGATAAGCTGCCACAGCCTGACCTTGGTCCACACAAGATCTATATAGGGTTTACTCATGAACAGGTTCTCTGAGCTCAAGTCACTGCCGAGATCTTCGTGCAAATAGCAATAGTGGTGCACCGACTTGCATTTCTCAAATGCTTTTTGATCCATTGCCACGATAATTAGATGATCAAGATGATGGGTGATGTTATCTTCTCCGTTGTAGAAACTTTCGAGGAAGAGATCTAGCATTGAATTTGGAGCAGCAAATGCCTCATTAACCTCGGTTAAAATTACTCTCTTATCATCCGTGGCTGCTTTTTGTACCATCATAGCAAAATCGTCATGATGCGACTCCTAGCAAGTGAAATAATGAACGATTAAAAATTTTAACTCAAACCAGTAGTACATGGTAACATCACTAAGTTAAACAGGTTTAGACTTAAATATATATTCCAAAATATTCAGAAGGCACTAAAAAATCAGCATTAGTCTAAGTTTTTGTACTTTTTTTTAGAACAAAATAGAAAACATTCAAAATGAAAAATCAAAGGAAAGAACGGTGGTAGTAATTCGAACTACTTGTGGTTGTGGAGGAACCAAATTCTTGGTGCAAAGTTTCTCCATCTCTTCAGTCGTAGCCGCTGGTTCTTTTGCACCAAGCCAATCCCGTCTAAGTCTGTCCAAGGGAATTTTGCTATCTGGAAAAAACATACTCACAAATAGAACAGCGGCAAGAAAAATTGTGATGCCATAAAGAAATATTGGTGTTTTCCTCTTCTCGATGTTCTTGATAGACATTTTGGTCTTTGCAAACTAAAAGTGTATTTGTGTGCTTGCTCAGTGTGTTTTTGTCCCAGAGAGATGTATATATACAAAGCAGGTTAATCATCCAAACAAAGAAACGATTTAAAACTTATTTTAAAAATTATTTCATGGTTTGCCGGATTTACCCCTTGAATTTATATAAATGATTTAGATTGAATCTAACTATATACTTCTTCTTACACATCAATGACTGCTTTTAATGGATCTTGGACAGATTTTTCTTCATCAAATCGACACTGATTATTTAAAATGTAAAACCGATTTGTAAAATTTAAGGACCAATCAATGAACTTTCATGGTTGTTGAAAAGTTTCAGGGATCATTTTGTGATGCCAGAAAAAATTGAGGGGCTTATTCAAAATAAATGAGAAGCTGTTGCATTTGACATCATTAATGGATGTTGTAACCGGACCCAGTAAAAGTTGGACCCCAATAGACCCCAAGTCCCCAACCCACTGCCATTTCAGACCCGTTCTTATATCTGTGTGGAAAGAGTGAAAGACAGCCAGACAGGGAATTCAAGTGCCCATTTTTATATTTGGGTCGTTTAACTCCTTGTTGTTGGACCCTCAAAATGAGTTAGATGATGGGTTCTCTGTTGGACTTTCATATGACTGTATTTCTGGACCCTTATGTAGACCGAAATATATTTCATTAAATCATCAGTTCATCAGCCTTAAGTAATAATTTATAATTAATGAATTTAACTTAACAATTAAAAAATAAAAGATTAAGATTTAATTATAATTAATTTACCTTACAATTGGCATAATTTTTAAATGGATTAAAAGTTTGTTAAATTAATTAAAGGAAATGCTAATCTAATCATTGGAATTTCTTTAGTTAAAAATTTGATTTCGGGTTATGATAAACCAATTGTTTAATCAAATAATAGAACAAATACTTTGAAAAATATTCAGACTCTCCGATCCCAATCTAAAACAACAAATAATTCCTGATCTTAATTGTGATTTGGTTTTGGATTCTAATTTCTCGACTAATTTCAATTAATCAATTTTTTTATTATGAACTATTCCATATTAGATAAAAACATAAAAATGAAATAATTATTGGCAAAATAATAATAAAATAAAATGAAGTAACATAGAAATAAAATCTTGGATTTCAAATCTAACTAAATTTTAAATTAATATATCGAAATTAGAACAATAAATACAAAAATTCTAAGTTTCTTTCTTTCAGAACCTTTGAAAATATAACTAATAATTTATACAAATTAAACAAATGAAATCCAGTTAAAAATCTATTAGTGAATGGAAAGGCAAAACTAATTTTTTACAAACTACAATTAGATATTTCATAATATATTTTAAAACAAAATCCTCTTAATTGGAAACCTGATTTGACTACCCAAACGTTGACTAGTCTGGTAAAAGCAATACCAGTTGTCTGGTAACTTAGGAATGACCTAAGATTAAGTTATGTAAGTTCTACCTAGAATGTCTTAGAAAATCGTTAATGTTAACGGTCAGGGTTAGGAAGCATGATAAGGATTGTTAGACATGAAGAATGCCAGAGAAAAAGACCGTCAGGTACGAGGACGTAATACACGCATCATAATTTCATAAACCATAATTGGGCTCATCATTTCACAAGTGTGGAATTACAATGGATTTATGTTAAAGTTCAAGTATTTTTTAAATTATTTATGATTGCACAATAGTATTTCTGCATAAATTAGGCTCATCATAAACCGTATATGAACCGTGCGGAAAGCAACGCCCATTTGGGCACCGCAGATGCTCTCTTGTTTAATCTGTTTGATTGTAAATTGCTGAGAATATGACATTTAGCATCGATAAATTAAAACTTTGTAACCACTTACTTTTATTTATTTAATTAATTTAAAATAGGGGCTCGACCCCTATTTTTCTTAGTAAAAAAAAAATGTTTTGCAATTTGTGGAATATTCAATATTTGGGAATTTGTTATATTTTAAAATTTAATATTCAAGCCATCAGATTGAAACATTGATCTTGTTCAATCTCATGAAAGTTATATTTCAAAAAAATATTCATAACATTTGGACTAATTTCATATTATTTAGACGAAGGACTAAAAGTTTGAAGGAATGAAGTTTTAATTATATTGATCCAATATTTCGAGTGTCTGATGTAATTTGTTATTTTTTTTTATCTCGTGACCTAATATCAATATTAAAACAAATTTTATTAGAATGTTATCTCATGCATATATGCAATTGAATATAATATCAACGGTTCAGATCTGACTGATTATCAATTCTGAAATATAATTAAAATCTGAAGTTATTGAAACTTGCGGCACCACTAATTTATATGTATTATTGGAATCATCCTCTTGGATGAATTTTATTAAAAAATTACAGTTAGAGAACTTTGTGAACAAAAATAAAATTCTGGGTCGGTCCATGTCACTAATATTTGTAGGTGTCAATTGTTCATGTATAATGTTTATTGAGAAGAAAAAAATAACTGTGCAGGCCTATTTTTTTTTTTCATAACTATATTTTCATTTACCATCAAGTTTGAGAAGAAGGAAACTAAATTGTTCGACATTTACCAATTGAATTTTCTACTGTTGGTTTTAAACGTCAACACATTAGCTTTGCAAATGGAAAGTTAATTGGAACAATAACGTAAGAAAATTAAATGCAAGAAAAAAAACATTTAAATTTTGAATTTAAATAAAATAAGTTAGATAAACAAATTAAATTAAATCCTCATCTGACATATTTATGTACGTCCATACTAGGCCAGCAAATTAAATCCTCCATCATCTCTTATTTTTTTCGTGCTCCCTTTTTTCGTTGCAGGGAACACATTACAATGCTTAAGTTAAAGCTGCATATATATAGATATATATCTTGCTACACAGAAAAAGAACTTAACTCTTAAGACTGATTGATTTATACTTTTTCCACTCCTCGGTCATAATCTTGATCTGAGCAATCTTCTTTTCAAGTCCAACAAGGCAACAGGGATGAAAAGTCGCAAGCTTAGTGAAATTCTTGTTAGGTTGGCAGAAGTTGCCCCAGTACTCTGTACTTACATACTGTATCTTCAAATCAAACTTGGAAGACAGTTCATACTTGATCTCGTGATAAACTGTTTGTTCATTCGTTGTGGGAAATCTCTGTCTAGCTTCACGCCAGTACTTGAGCACCTCAATATTCTTCTCGGTTGGTTTCGCATACACAATACCTGTGTTTGGATGGTTACTGTGATCCTCAGGGTTACCAAAGAATCTGTCGGTAGCTATTGTTAAGTCAGCGTAGACACTGATGTGGCGGAAGGGATCACGGAACCACATTACATCGATATCCTGTGAAAAAACAATTTTGTAAAAAATAAAGTGAAAATATTCAGAACTTACAAGACAACAAATTAGCACATGTGTGTAGTTTTAACTTTTAACCCCAAACTCCAATTAATACAAATCCTCATATCAACATATATGCCGATGTAAAATATTCACAAAACTTTTATACAATTTCTCCTGTTTTATATATCAGGCCATTCTCTTTTGCATGTTTTGAAATTTGATCAGATATGAGGGAATTCAGACTGATTTGAAATTTAGTACAATATATAGATCTCTGCCATTTTCTTTTTCAGCGCGTGGGAGTAAAACAACTCCACACATCTATTATCAGAAACCAACCATTTCAACAGTATTTTTCCCTTTCTGTTAACTATATATGACCCATTTCCAATTAAAGTTCTCACAACGTATTTATGCTTAATCATGGGAAGTGAAAGTTGGCTCCTTACTGTGAAAAGAAAACTGTATCCCTGCTCCAGTATAAGTTGCCACAGCCTGACCTTGGTCCACACAAGATCTATATAGGCTTTACTCATGTACACGTTCTCAGAGCTCAAGTCGCTGCCGACATCTTCGTGCAAATAGCAGTAGTGGTGCACCGACTTGCATTTCTCAAATGCCTTTTGATCCATTGCCACGATAACTAGATGATCAAGAAGATGGGTGATGTTATCTTCTCCATTGTGGAAACTTTCGAGAAAGAGATCAAGCATCGAATTTGGAGCAGAAAATGCCTCATTGACCTCGGTTAAAATTACTCTCTTATCATCCATGGCTGCTTTTCGTATCATCATGGTAAAATTGTCATCATGCGACTCCTATTCAATGAAATTAAAGAACGATTAAAAATTTTAGCTCCAACCAGTAGCAGATGGTAACATGACTAAGTTAAACAGGTTTAGAATTAAAATTTAAAATATATACATATAGTCTAAGTTATTTGTACTTTTATTGAGAACAAAATCGGGAACATTTAGGTTTCGTTTGGATGAGTTCTAGGAATAAGGGAATAAGAAAATAAGAGAATAAATTTATTATAAATAATTTAAACTCTCTACAAAGTTACACACTTTCCAATATTTTTTCCTTATTCCTCTTATTCTCACACTATCCAAACGGAGCCAAAAAAAAAGTAAAAAAGAAAGAACGGTGGTAGTAATTCGAGGTACTTGTGGTTGTGGAGGAACCAAATTCTTGGTGCAAAGTTTCTCCATCTCTTCAGTCGTGTTGCCTGGTCCTTTCGCACCAAGCCAATCCCGTCTAAATCTGTCTAAGGGATTTTTGCTATCAGGAGAAAACACACACACAAATAGAGTAGCGGCAAGAAAAAATGTAATGCCATAGTGAAATATTGGTGTTTTCCTCTTCTCGATGTTCTCGATAGACATCCTGGTCTTTGCAAACTAAATGTGTATCTGTGTGCTTGCTCCGTGTGTTTTTGTCCGAGAGAGATGTATATATATACAATGAAGGTTAACGTTTATACTTTATCATCAATAACAAGGAAACGATTTAAAATTATTTGATGGTTTGCCGGATTTACCCCTTGAATTTAAATAAATGATCTAGATTGAATCTAACTACATACTTCGCCTTACACATCAACGACTGATTTTATTAATGGATCTTAGACAAATTATTTTTTCATCAAATATTCCAACACTGATTGTAAAATTATGCATCGCATTACTTAAAAACATAAACGACACTGAAAATTCTGCATGGAAACCCAATCCTTGTTTTTATATGGAAGATAAAAGCACCTACTAATATCCAGATTATTCATTTGACTATTACTTTAGGACAAATTTTTGACACAAACTAATTTGCAGTAGATTAAAGATGATTTGATTAGTGGTGGTTTGAAAGATTCCAAACTGGAGTGTCCCTCTGACCTTGATTATGTGAGTAAAGCAAGTTTTGGTTAATTATGATTGAAGAGTTGCATTAGGCCAAGTAATTGTGCAAAATATTCACAAATGAACAGTTGATATATTTACTTTTTATGAACGAATTTCTTAATTTTAAGTGCTTTTATAGAAATTGTTTATCTTGGAAATAAAAGACGATAAATTGTATAAATTCCATATTTTGAATTATCAATGGAAAAATGTTTTGTGCTCTACTGAGACACCAATATTGGGATCGATAATTGGAATCTTTCAAGCAATAAAGGCTATGAATGATATAGTATTCAATTTATCTAAAAACAATGTCGACATGAAGTGGAGATCACATTGGCAGAAATAACCTCCATTTTTTTCCTTAAAAAAACAGAAAAATGAATGTTCATCTAAGCACATAATCATTTACTCCATCAAACCTTCCGAGATACAGAAATTCTCTCATTCATGTGCCTTTTCATTGGGAGAAAATTCTTTTTTAATTAAGCTCAAGCATTACGTGGTTAGATGAACTTAATTTTTTGTGTATATTTTTACGATAAAACTTGCGGCTACCTTCCAATCTCACCACTTCAGCTCATAGTTTTCAGTCACTAAATTAAAAATTATTTTTTCATACTTAAGACTTTTTTACCTGAAAATGTTCCAATTATTACAACATTGTTGCCTCATGGGCTCATGGCTCATTAACTGTAATTTGAAAAAAAAAATTTAAATTGATCTACTTACATTTTGAATTTTTTTTTTTTCATCATGCCTTCTTAAAAAGGTACCTCATGCCTCCTTTCATAATTGGTTGCCTCATGCCTCTTTTATTTTTTGAATGGTTAAAGTAGACTCAGTACGCATATCGTCTTGTATGTCGAAGTCGTTTTTCGATATGTAAAATTCAAACAATCGATCCAAACTGTTCAAATTATTCTTCATATTGAAATTTTCTAGAAAACCAAAATTTATTTTTTTTAGAATTTTTTCATTATATATATATTATGCTATTTTCAAAAAATACTATAAAGGAGTATTTTAGGCCCGCCCTCCAATTTGAAAACAACATAATATATAGCAAATTTTTTTTAAAAAATATATAAAATTTGATCTCCAAGGATATTTTAATATGGAGAACAATTTGAACGGTTTGGATATGTTTCAATTTTAATATAAATATATAGACAAAGGTGCCAAACCAACTATACATTTAGAAATATTAACCTAAAAATAAAATTTGCAGAAATAGAAGCGTTAATATGAAAATTACAAATTAAAGCACATATGAAAAAGTATCAAATTAGTTCAATATTCAATTTCCGATAATAATATATGGATTAAGAGACAAATATATAGAGTTATAGACCATGCGATCGAAAATAAATTGTTAGATCTAAGGCTCCAACAAAAATTCCTTCTTTCGGAAAAACTAAAAACTAAGCCGCAGTGGGCATAAGCCGCATATCGGCATATATATATGTCATGTCCTTTTGGAAAATTTTTGAAGTACGAAACCCTCTTTGATATTTCAATAAAACTAGATTTTTTAGTTGCGGTCCGCCGCAATCTTAATCAATATATTACGAGTTAAGATTGAAAAAAAATAATAAAACAAAATTTTATGCGATGCTACAAATGATCTATCGATCATTTGAAGTGATTTACTACATAGGAAGAGGTTTCCATTCTGTTCTCAAAATAGATGAGGTTCATTACATATATATATTTTTTAATTTTAAATTTCTCTTAATCCATTCATTAAGGGAAAAAAATGAAAAAATAACAAACACAGTACAATTTGGAGAACATCAAATTAGAATATATTAAGTAGCTTGTTTAATTTTTTTCCTAACTAAAAAATTAATCGGTGTAATTTTATCATAATTTTTAAAGAAAATAATACTATTTCCATGAACCCATATGAACAAATCAAATATAATCGGTTCATCAGCTATATGTAGAACAGGTGCAGAAAGAAAAAAATACAAAGGTAAATGTTTATGCACACACCTCCATGCAGTCCATCCTGTAACGAATTGCAATAACAATAAAATTAGACTTACAGACACTAAAAAACAAACACCAAAATCTGCCACATTAGATCCAAAGCCTCAGAACGAAAATAGGAAAAACCTGGCGCACCAACCGAAAATGCTAACTTACATACATTGGACCCACCTGAAAGAAAATGATGATGAGGTGTTTGTAACAACCCGTTTTCATTTGAATAGTTGACCAAAGATTTTGACTATTGAATAGTCAAAGTCGTTGAACTGACCGATTAAAAAAAAAAAAATCAACCGCCTCTTGCCGCTTAAGTTATATATTTACCTTTCGATGCTCGTTCCCATTTGCTAGCCTATCATTTTCCCATCTCTTCATTTATCCCTTGTTTGCCTCTTCCTCGTTAAATCCAGTACATCAATGAAAATTCATTTTAATGGCTTGTCCAAATATGAGACAGAGAAAACCAACCGAAATTTGAAAATAGTATTCCATTGAAGTTGTATTTGAATAGCTCGGCCGATTGGAATTTGGATTCTACGTCGCAGTCGGAGTAGTCGATTGGATTTGTCTACTGATTTCTGGATCGTTTTATCAGGTAACCGGATTTTTCTATATTTAATTTTGTATTGATTGATTGATCTGATTATCGTTTGGTTTTGATTGAATCGATGTAACCGGACTTCTTTATATTTAATTTCGTTTTGATTGAATGATTTGATTTATCGTTTGGTTTTGATTGAATATGTTTATCTGAATTGTGATTGGTATATTTTACGGGTTATCGGGTTTGGAATTGGATATGGATTTGGATATGAATTTTGAGCCCTGATCCTCCTGAGTTCGGGGAGGGGCCGGTCCTGATCCTCCTGGCATCGGGGAGAGACCACTCTGACTGATTGACTGGCTAGACCCGATTATCTCCGTAAAATATATTATTTGTTATGTGGATTAATCCGATCTGATTGAACTTTGTGATATTAATTAAATGTAGAGAAGCTGTGTCGTTAAATAACCGGTTACTGAGGTTTATACCTGACTCTGTTTGCTTTTCTGTAGCGACGTAGGTTGACGGACCGTCGGATGGGTGCAGAAGATACCGTTTCGGCTCGCGCCCCGCGACCCGTCGGTGCGGGACGTGACAGATGGTATCAGAGCATTCGTTCCTCGGACTGTGTTTGGGTCCCTGTCGTTTCATTTGAAATTTGATTTCTGTTTGATTGATTTGATTTGTTATCGTCCGTTTGAATTTCGCGGACGAAATTCTTTAAAGGAGGGGAGAATATAACGATCCTACAAATTTTGACCAGCTTTGACCAATTTGACCTGTTGACCAAAATTTGGACCTTTGACTTAGTTGACCGAAATTGAACAACTTTGACCAAGGTAAAAAAAAAAAAATGCACGGTTGAACCATACTCGTGTAGGTTGCATAGCCGAATAAGAAAATTTAATGGACACCTCCTGCTTTGTTGATACACGTGTCTCCTTTGTGTTAATTATTAGTTTGTACCTTTTCTTTACTAAGCCGTATGCCTCTTCTTCATTTGTGTTTACAAATCCGAAATGCATCTTTAACCTTCCATGGAACCCATGTCCAATCTAAATGAGTTTTACTATTTCCATACGATTAAAGTTCAATTGATTATCTTGAGTTGTGGCCGAAACCAAATCACCAAATAAATGCTTTTGAAATTCAATTTGAAGTTTGATCCGGTCGGCCGTTTGGAATTTTAAATTCTACGTCGCAGTCGAATTGGATCTATTCATGATTTCTGGATTGTTTAATCAGGTAACCGGACTTCTCTATGTTTAATTTCGTTTTGATTGAATGATTCGATTTATCGTTTGGTTTTGATTGAATATGTTCATCTGAATTGTGATTGGTATATTTTACGGGATATCGGAGTTTGGAATAGGATATGGAATTGAATCTGAATTTTGAGCCCTGATCCTCCTGAGTTCGGGGAGGGGCCGGTCCTGATCCTCCTGGCATCGGGGAGGGACCACTCTGACTGATTGATTGGCTGGACCCGATTATCTCCGTAAAATATATTATTTGTTATGTGGATTAATCCGGTCTGGTTGAACTTTGTTATATTAATTAAATGTAGAGAAGCTGCGTCGTTAAATAACCGGTTACTGAGGTTTGTACCTGACTCTGTTTGTTTTTCTGTTGCGACGTAGGTTGACGGGCCGTCGGATGGATGCAGAAGATACCGTTTTAGCTCCCACCCCGCGACCCGTCTGAGCGGGACGTGACAGCTGTTTGTTTTTCTGTTGCGACGTAGGTTGACGGACCGTCGGATGGATGTAGAAGATACCGTTCCGCCTCGCGTCCCGCGACCCGTCGGTGCGGGACGTGACAGATGGTATCAGAGCATTCGTTCCTCGGACTGTGTTTGGGTCCTGACATTTCGTTTGAAATTTGATTTCAGTTCAATTGAACTTGACTTGTTATCGTCCGTTTGAATTTCGCGGACGAAATTCTTTTGAAGGAGGGGAGAATGCAACACCTCATGATTTTGACCATCTTTGATTTTTGTTGACCATGAGTTTTGACTTTTGACTAGTCGATTAAATTGATTTATTGTTGATCGAGTATATGAAATGATATTAACCGCTTTGACCATCTTTTACTTAGCCATTTACACGTCTCATATTTTTCTACCACGTGTCTCTCTCATTTATTCTTCTATTGACACGTCATTTGGCCTTTTGCCTTTTATTCATTTTGTTCGGCCGAAGCCTCGAGTCCATATAATTTCAAAAATTCTTGATCTTTCGTTAGTTTCCACAGCTCCACCTATTATCCAAATTCATACAAGTATTTTGAGAATCCTATGGAGAATTAATTGAAAAGGTTTGATTGATCGGCCGTTTGGATTCTGAGTTCTACGTCGCAGTCGGTCGGTGTTCTGATTTGTTCGTTATTTCTGAATCTCTCAATCAGGTAACCGGACTTCTCTGTATTTAATTTCGTATTGTTTGATTGATTTGATTTATCGTTTGGCTTTGATTGAATATGTTTATCTGAATTGTGATTGGTATATTTTACGGGATATCGGAGTTGGAATTGGATGTGAATTGAATTTGAATTTGAGCCCTGATCCTCCTGAGTTCGGGGAGGGGCCGGTCCTGATCCTCCTGGCATCGGGGAGGGACCACTCTGACTGATTGATTGGCTGGATCTGATTATCTCCGTAAAATATATTATTTGTTTTGTGGATTAATCCGATCTGATTGAATTTTGATATAATAATTAAATGTAGAGAAGCTGCGTCGTTAAATAACCGGTTACTGAGGTTTGTACCTGACTCTGTTTGTTTTTCTGTTGCGACGTAGGTTGACGGACCGTCGGATGGATGTAGAAGATACCGTTCCGCCTCACGTCCCGCACCGGCGGACGAAATTCTTTTGAAGGAGGGGAGAATGTAACAACCCGTTTTCATTTGAATAGTTGACCAAAGATTTTGACTATTGAATAGTCAAAGTCGTTGAACTGACCGATTAAAAAAAAAAATCAACCGCCTCTTGCCGCTTAAGTTATATATTTACCTTTCGATGCTCGTTCCCATTTGCTAGCCTATCATTTTCCCATCTCTTCATTTATCCCTTGTTTGCCTCTTCCTCGTTAAATCCAGTACATCAATGAAAATTCATTTTAATGGCTTGTCCAAATATGAGACAGAGAAAACCAACCGAAATTTGAAAATAGTATTCCATTGAAGTTGTATTTGAATAGCTCGGCCGATTGGAATTTGGATTCTACGTCGCAGTCGGAGTAGTCGATTGGATTTGTCTATTGATTTCTGGATCGTTTTATCAGGTAACCGGACTTTTCTATATTTAATTTCGTATTGATTGATTGATCTGATTATCGTTTGGTTTTGATTGAATCGATGTAACCGGACTTCTCTATATTTAATTTCGTTTTGATTGAATGATTTGATTTATCGTTTGGTTTTGATTGAATATGTTTATCTGAATTGTGATTGGTATATTTTACGGGTTATCGGGTTTGGAATTGGATATGGATTTGGATATGAATTTTGAGCCCTGATCCTCCTGAGTTCGGGGAGGGCCGGTCCTGATCCTCCTGGCATCGAGGAGAGACCACTCTGACTGATTGACTGGCTAGACCCGATTATCTCCGTAAAATATATTATTTGTTATGTGGATTAATCCGATCTGATTGAACTTTGTGATATTAATTAAATGTAGAGAAGCTGCGTCGTTAAATAACCGGTTACTGAGGTTTATACCTGACTCTGTTTGCTTTTCTGTTGCGACGTAGGTTGACGGACCGTCGGATGGGTGCAGAAGATACCGTTTCGGCTCGCGCCCCGCGACCCGTCGGTGTGGGACGTGACAGTGTTCACCAAGCCCCCCACGCCCAGCCCAACCAAATCTTGAACCCAGCGAAAAATTGAAAAACAATGCCCGGCACTGTTCATTCCCCATTCAGGATATATAGGTTTTTTCAATTTAGGCTATTTGGGAAAAAAAATAAAAAGTCCTAAATACATACCTCTGTGATAGTTAATCAGTTTATAGTGGATTCCTGGTTGACAAAAAAATAAAAAAAAAGTTGTATATATTTATCTATTAATTGGTCAATCTTTAATCTTTAGTTTTTCAGAGAGGAACAATATTTTATGATGAAGAGGAGAATTAATTGATTGATAGTTAAATAACGGATCGTTATAGCATGAAAAAATAGGATACTAGACCTGTTGCTTAACGCAACCTCGCTTGACTTACTTTATTTCAAAAACAAGTGATGTCGTTACACCTTTATTGTTTCCGTGAGGAACGATGAACAGCTTGTACTATCCTCTCGTGTAACAGCGCTTGTGCTTCCCATGTGCATTATAAAATGGCATACCGAGGGATTTTCATTTGACTTCCGATTACAACGATAATGGTCCAATTAATAGCACCAAAGTCTACTTTTGTACATTATAAAATGATAACAACGGTTTTGATGACGAATAATTTTTTACAATAAAGGTGAATGTGCGCGCGTAAATGAGTTTATCGAACTACTACTACGTGACGATATATATTGTTGAACATGTACCTTACCGAATTTTAAAGTTTCTTCTAAATACATATATATATATATATATATATATACGTCTTCCTAAAAATTTTAAAAGGTTCCTTCATTTAGAAAAGTCAACTTTTGAAAGCGGTGAAGATAAAATTTTAAAAACTTAAAAAGCAAGCATGTTGGCAAAATTAAGCCGTATTAACAATTAACCCAAAATTAAAAAAAAAAACAAAAAGAAAGAGAGAGAATATAATTCAAGAAAAAAAAATGTTGTGGATGCATTTGTTTATCATTGATAAATTAAAGTTACAATATGCAAAGAGAGATTGGCAAAGTGTCATATCTAAAAAAATCTAGTTGTATTTCGCAAAACAAAAATAGCAACCATAAAAGCAATCAAATCAAAACATATATTAAGGTCCAGTGAGGATCCGGGTTTAAAATCCGAATCCGATACTGTTCAAGAACAGTTCTTCGTAAAGTACATTTGACTGGATCTTTTGTTGCTGCGGCCCAAATTGTGAAAGAGTAAATGTCACAGAAAATCTAATGTCCAGATCGGGCACGTGATATGTCTCCGATTTGGCCTTTAGATGTGAAAGGTGTTTCAAAAAAAAAAAATGGAGTGACGCGGTTGGTGAGTTTGTACCTTTCTTTGTGCCCTGGGCAGTTGGGATCCCTATTCTGTGCCGCGCGGCACCATGCCGCACACCAATTCGAGCCGTATGATCTGATCTCGACGGTTAGATTTTTTCGAGCCTTACAATCAGGTTACATGCACGGGACTCCCTTATTCATTAGATTTAATTTGGACGGTCTGGATTTCTGCGCTGCACGGTGCCGCGCGACACAGGATTTAGTTCCGGGCAGTTGGGCTGGATTCACCGCTAACCAGTAACCACACAGCCACCCTAGAGGCCTAGAGTCTAGAGAAACCACTGATTTATTTATTTTTTTTGAGAAACCACCTCGATTATGTTTGTGCCACTTATTAACGCAATTTCTGAAAATTTACTTTAGATTACTAATTAGGTTAGAAACTTAAAAAAATTCGTTCATGTATGAAATTTTAAATTCATGCAAACAGAATATAAAAAAAATCCAGTGGTGTATAAAACTTAAAATCATAGCTAGACTTCTAAAATATTCTAAATAAAATTTCGAGCTTACTTTTATTTTTGTAATTAAAATTCTCTATCTAAACAGTGATTACTGATAAATTTATAAAAATTCTAATGATGTCAATATTTTAGATTATAGGTTTTGAAAATCATAATGAGAAGATGGAAGCAATACTTTAGATAGTCTTATGCGTTGGTGTTAAAAGTACTAAATATGTTAATGCTTTAAATAAGTTATGCTAATAATAAAAAAAATTCAATAATTGATATAAAATTTTTAAAAATATTTCGCGCAACGCGCGAAAAGACCACTAGTTCTATATATAGGCAAATTGGCAAACTGCAAAGGGCAAACAGATATCTTATATCGAAAGAAAAACTGATTTTTGCTTACTGTTCATGATGTCAGCGAATTTCACAAATGTTAAAACATGAAAAAGGAGAGATCATTGATGATGAACCGTTTCTTTAATTATTGCGTCGACGAAGATAACAATAAATCCTCTTAACCAAAGTATTTATTGTAAGAATTTTTATTTTGCTAATTGCTATCAAGCACAAATAAATTTGATAAGGATAGAGCGAACTAGCGGTATAAATTCAAGTTGGGAAGGTCCCTTTTCAAATAAAAGCATAGAGCGAACTAGCGGTATAAGTTCAATTAAAATTAAAATTGCAAGAAATTTGATAAGGAGCTAAACAGATAGTTTAATTATGCTTTATTGAGCTAGATGATACAGTAATGACTAATGAGTTACGTTACGTCCTTGCTCCAATCGAAAAAAAAAAAATTAAATACACTATTGCGATTTGCGAACCTATTTCTTGATTTGTGGTCCATATAAAACTTGGCCCAACAGGATGTTTCTCGATCTCTTTTTTTCTTTTTTATAATTGCATGTGCGTCCACCCTTTTCTGTTTCCTTGTTTAATTTGGGCCATTTGTTGACTTCCCTTTTTTTAAATATATATTTAGTGAAAATTGCAGTTTTCTCATCACTTGCTATCGCTAAATAAAAAAATTGGGTAAAAATGAGGCCATTATGAAAGACAAGAAAGGTATTTTTTTTTTGTTCCTTTTTTTTAATTTTTGAGTACATTGTGCTTTACAAAGAAAGAAAATGCTTCTTGCATATAATGAAAGAACTTAACTCTTAAGATAGATGGATTTATACATTTTCCACTCCTCAATTACACTCTTAATGTGATCAAGCTTGATTGTAAGTCCAGAACGGCAGCAGGCATGAAATGTTGCGAGCTTGCTAAAATCCTTCTGAGGTTGACAGAAATTTCCCCAGTATGCAGTACTCACATACTGTACCTTTAATTGGAACTTTGAAACCAATTCATGCTTGATCTTGTCATAAACAGTTTGTTCATTTGTCGTGGGAAATCTTTTTCTGGCTTCACGCCAGTACTTTAGCACCTCAATATTTTTTTTGGTCGGTTTTGCAAACACTAAACCTGTGTTTGGCATGTTATTGTGATCCTCTGGGTTTCCATAGAAGACGTCAGTAGCTAATGTCAAGTCAGCATAAATGCTGATGTGGCGGAAGGGATCACGGAACCACATTGCATCAGCATCCTGGGCAAAAGTAACTCATTTTATTAAGCAAAGTGAAGATATTCTGCTGTAAACTCCAAGGTATTCCAAATTAGCGCATTTATCCATAAAAGGCATATACATTTTCTCTCTTTTATCGAGCAATTTTGTAATTCCTATGTTTTGTTAAAGGATATGAAGAGGAATTCAGAGGCATTGAGTTATATATAGTAAAGTTGAACTTTAATGGAACTTACACCCTTTCTGTTCACATCTATGATCAATATCTTAATGATTCAAAGTAAAGTTTTCCCATAATGTAATTATGAGAATTACATTTTACTGTCAATTAAAACTTATTTTCTAAGCCATGTCTTATGTAAAATGTCCCCAAAACCTTCTACATGTTCCCCTGTTTTATCAAGTAATTGTGTAATTTGCATGTTTTGTTTTTAAATAGAATGTGGAGGAATTAAGAGTCATTTGATATTAAGCAGAGTTCACATATATGACTTAATTTAGTTAGAATCCACAATAACAAAATTAATCGTGCTTAATTGTGAGAAATAAAGTTGTCTCCATACCGTAAAAAGAAAACTATATCCCTGCTCCAGAATAAATTGCCAGAGCCTGACCTTGCTCCACACAAGGTCAAGATAGTCTTTACTCAAGTATGCCTTTTCTGAGCTCAAGTCACCGCCGAGTTGTTCGTGCAAATAGCAGTGACGGTGCACTGACTTGCATTTTTCGAAGGCCTTTTGATCCATCGCCACAATAATCAGGTGATCGAGAAGGTATGTAATGTTATCTCCATTGTGGAAACTTTCAAGGAAAAGATCAAGCATAGAATTTGGAGCAGCAAATGCCTCGTTGACCTCAGTTAAAATTACTCTCTTATCATCCATGGCTGCTTTTTGTAGCATCAAAGCAAAGTTGTTATCGAGTGACACCTAGTAAGCCAAATTAAAGAAAGATTGAGGACTTAAAGCACTATTGGATTGTAAACATAACCTAGTTAAACAGGTTAAATATAACAAACAAAATAAAAAAAATGTAAAACTATTTAAAATATAGTTAAACAGGTTAAACATTATGTTTTTTTTAGGGCACTAAAAAAACATTATGATAAGTTAAGATGATATGTTTATCAATTGACATGTAATTTTGTGCTTTTTCCCAAAAAAATAAAATAAACAAATTAAAATATATATATCTATATATATATATATTTTTTGAAATAAGTGGGTGAAATCCCACCACTTTCCATTAAAATGAAACCTTTATTAATTGTGGAGGAACCTTGGTGTGTAGTTTTCCCATTTCTCCAATGGTCGAGATGGGTGTATTGCCACCATGCCCATCCCCTGCTACTCTGTCTATGGATCTTGTGATAGGTGGAGAAAACACACACACTAATAGAACAGCTGCAAGAAAAATTATACCAATAACGTAGTGATATATTGGTCTTTTTTCACTCTTGTTCGTGCTCTCGCTTGACATCTTGTTCTTTTCAAAATAGAAGTATAGTTGTGCTCTTGCTCGGTGTGTTTTTGTCCAGAGATATAGATAGAGCGAAAGTGAATTAATCAATTAACAAAAACAAAGCAGAGAGAGAGAGAGAGAGAGATAGAGAAGGTTTGATGGTTTAAATGGTCAAACGTGTTGAAATCCAATAATACCTGTCTCATATGATGGTTTGCCGGAATTGGCCCTTCAATTTAAATCAAAAGGTCTAGAATGAGTCTAACAATGTACTTCTTCTTGCATATTATTGGGACCACCCATTAGTTTTTGTACCATTATAAACCAGCCTAGACCCCCTAGCTTTTTTTATTTTGCTGATTTTTTTTTTTTTGTTCTTTCTGCATTTAGAGCCCCATACACTTTCTCTTAAAAAAACCAAGTGTACATCCATATACTATTTGCATAAGATACAGGGAAGATGGGAAATATATGACCAAAATACAAGATATCCTTTATTTTGTTGATTAATGGCACGTAAATTTGCACACAAGATAAAAGTTAAAATACTTTATGGAAAAAGGTTATAAAGTATTTTTATTTTATTTTTTTTAGAAAAGCTTGGCAGCGGCTACCAAGTAGAAAAAGGTTATAAAGTCCTAAGTCCTAACTAGCAATACTTTATTTTTTTCTATCAAACACAAGCAGTACCCATTTCTCTTGTGTAAAACTGGAGATAAACGTTCGGATACAGTGGAAGCAAAGCAACTCCGGTGTTAATTATTTTTTGAACGTTTTTGTTAAACAATACTTCGTCCTTTGAATGAATAAATGTCTAATTATTCTGATAGTTTTGATTATGTCAGGGAATTTCAACTACATATTGTGTTAGGTTATGAATTTCGTCTACCAAGTTCAATAATGATCTGCCCTTTTTTTCTTTATTTGTTTTGCTCAGTGACAATTCTTTTTTTGTTGAAATTAACATGAAAGGAATGTATGGTTAAGCAATCACATCTATACCACTTGGCTCAAAAATTATAGCGGAATGCTCTGGGATTTCTGCGGCTGAAGGTGCCTAGGTTTGTTAGTTCTGTCAACTATAAAAATTAAAATATAAGTCCCAATTGATAAAATTTTATCTGTATTTAGAATTCTAAGCATAAAGTTTGTTCACCCTGCACGTTGTGCTAGTTAGCAGTTATTTATGTGTCATGTACAGTCAATTTTTAATTCATGTAGTTTTAAAAAAGAAAACTAAACCTATGTTTGAATGGTTTATAAAGCAGGTAAATATACAAACTGAAAAATTGCATAATATTATTATCCACTAGTTTTTTCATTGACTCGGCATTAGTTATAAGACTATGGCAACGGCGCTCATCTCATGATCACAACTTTTCTTCCACTGGAATTCAAAATTTATGATTCGACCGATAAGAAATGAACTGATCATGTTTTATTTTTAAAATAATGCATTATAGCAATATCATAAAAATATTGAATTCATTATATATACGTAGGAGACCATCATGTTAAAAGACGAAAAACAAACAATATTGCAAATTATTCACAAATGAACTATTGATATGTTTATCAATTATCAAACTAACACCCTATGTTTTTTTTTTTATTTTAAACGAAAGTGTTTCATTTAGAAATAAAAGAAGACCTTTTGTTTACATTTCTAACTTTGGGATTAAAATTTTTGAATCGTCAAAGAAACAAAAGTATCGTGGTGATCATAAAATGAGGTACTAATGTTGTGATAAATTGGATCATTATCAAACTAAAAGTCTAAGTATGAAAATTTTAGCTTTTGTTTAGCGACTAAAACAATAATCATTAATTGGAGATCGTATTGGAAATGCAAAATCCATCTTTATCTGTTTTAAAAGTTAGTTGCCAGACCCAAACCAACAAAAAATTATTAAAAAAAATTAAAAGAAATTTACAAGTACAGTAAATAAATAAAAAGAGAGAGAGCTAAAGACATCTAAAGACCTCAATAAAAGTCCATAACAACAATTAATGAACCAAATGAACCATTGTCTCGTGAGTCGTGACAATAATGTGATTATATCACTAACTAGTCTAACAGATGCTGAGAGCGGTTCTTGAAGATTCTGGTATTATATGTCGCTCCTTGTAGATGAGCCAACGTTCTCTTGCCCAAGTTGAATCTCAATAACAGATTTCTACGTGCTTGTGTTATTCCTATTTATCAACCATATATCCATAATGTTATTGTGACATACATGATTACTTGACCTCATTTATCTTTAAAAAAATTAAATAAATAAAGAATAGCTAAGCATAATTTTCTAGAGCTCGACCCTTATCCTTTTTTCAAAATAAATATAAAGCGAGAAGAAGATTCTAATTAACAAATAATAATAGCAAAGTCTATGCATAAGAACGTTCCAACCTCTCTCTATTATAAAATTCGTCATTCCCGTGGAAAGAAAGAAACAACCTAGACATTTATTTTTAAATGGACACAATCGGCTATGAGTGACTTAAACATGCAAAAAGTCAAAAGAATGTTTCATATATTTCTATTTTATACTTCTTTAATATACTTTATATTTTAATAATATGCGCATACCTAAAACACTTGCATTAGCTTTAAGTTTTCACCGCAAATTTAGCCCTTCCATGATTCCATCTTCCTAACCCAAAATTTGCAATAATCTTTCAATTAAATCTAAAGAACTCACTACTATAGATTTTCCATTTTACTGTTAGTAATTGTGTAATTTTCGATTTTTATGCTAATTACCATTTAATTAAGCCATCGAAACAACACACACAACGAATCGTGCACAAAAGCCAAGTTAACACAAAGAGAAAGGGGTGGAAATTTATACCTCCCGCGAAATCGTATTCGCGGGGCTCGATCCTACGGCATAGAAATCGATGGCGTGCTCTCCGTACGCCTTCACCATGTTAGCGGCCGCCTCGAGTCCACCAAAAGGTTAACCAATTTCTAAATCGACACGTGCTAGCGTTTCGATTAGAACGAGGCTAATCCCATGGAGCAACTCTCTTCTACACATCAACACTTTGATATAGGTGGAGAGTTGTAGCTCAACACATGAGCAATAAGAGGAGGAGGGAAGATGGCGCATGGCCAAGGGGAAGGGAGTGGATGGCGGCTAGGAGAAGGGAAGAGAGAGCCTTGTGCAAGGAGCCACCAAGGGTCCTTTTATAATGCTCAAACCCTAGATCAAAGATGCAACTATTTACATCTCATGCCACCCCACCTACCACCCTTCATGTGGCCGGCCATAAATGGGCCTCTTGGGCCTCATTTGTCCATCCAATTTGTTTCTAATCCATTTAATTAGAATCCCTTTTTATTGCTCTTTATTTGGGCTATATCTTTAATACATAAATATTGGCCCATTAATTCAATATAACTATTTATATTAAATTGTGTTAAGCTAAATATAATTATTAACTAATTAATAATTATTCTAGGATTAGCTAATACATTAATTCATTTCAATATGATCTATTTGACTTAATTAATTATAACGGTGTATAATTAATTAATCAACTTATCATATTTACGCAATACATACTGTTGCGAATAAATGAATAATGCACTGTATGGTTAAACCTTTATTTGTGTGACCCTTTGAGGATTTATGCTAAGTTGGACATGGAATTAAATCGCTATTTAATCCCAATGATCATAAGCGGTATCTAGCAACACGTTATGATTCCCAATTCGCATAAATAGTGTACTGCTACAGTATTTAAATCCTGCATAAGAGAATAAATATGTTTCTCTATTTTGATTCTTATGTCTCACGATATCATCGTATAATCCAAGATAGGAATGTGTCATTCTTGCAGATTATACGTTTCTTGATCTAGAGTTGATCGCTTAGTTGCGCGCATACGATCCAACTCCATCAAGGGGCCCAAACAGATATCGTCACTCACTAAGTGAATTAATGAGGGACATACGGTTTTCTTGATGATTAGCTTTTCCCCGCACAATTCAAGAGAACATAAATAAAGTCCGTATAGCAGCCCTTATCGGGAATCAGCGGTAGACGATATTTATTGAACCTATCCTCATGTGGAAAAGATAAACATCTCAAACTTAGAACCAAAATCATTACGAAATAAACAATGACACATAACACAATCCATATGTTTATTTCGATGGGTCAAGTCCTGTGCTATGTTCCATAACATACACATATGCAATTAAGTTGGTAACTCTTTACCTATGATTTGTAGAACTTAATCATCACTTAACTTGCATACTAATCTTATAAGATAATTAATGTTCCTTGTTAATTATCAAGATTATGGACCGTTTAGATTTATTATTGTCATTCTAAAGAATGATCCACAGAGATCTACAATTCAGATCCTCAACCTGAATAATCTGTCAATAATAAACCTAGGAACAGATGATAAATTATCATCCAAAACATAAACTAATAATTAAGTCATTAAATTATTGACTTCTAGGACATAACTCCAACAATCTCCCACTTGGCCTAGAGTCAATCAGTAGTGACTTCTAGCCAACGAAGAGTTGAGAACAATGTCATATATCTACATATATACATGTCTCGGACCTCAAAATAAATAATACGCTTATAGCTAGTTACTCATACGTCCACCACGTATGGATGCATAACTACATCTCGTATACTGCTCAAGGTAGAGGTCATGCTAGAGTGTTCGCTGTGTTCGCGAACCTATCCAAAAATTGTTCGACCCTATATATATATATATACTACTATATATATGTTCTTGATCATCATCATATGATATCAAGTGATATTGTTATAGATCATATTTGAATCTCCAATGTAACAATGGGTTCTTTAGGAGTAAGTTGTGGTTCGAGATGCATAGAACCATAATAACTCGACTAAGAACTTGATCCGAAATAAACTTCTTTTATTGCTTCACAAGTTGCTATGTATTTTGCTTTGGTGACGGAAACGGTTGTAATATTCCATTTAGAACACTTTCTAAACTTACAACTCCACTTTTTAAGCAAAATATGTAGCTCAATTGTGATTACATCAATCTTTGGAAAAACTTTTATTAGTGTAACGATTTACACGAGATTTCTTTCATCTTAAGAGATGAAACATTATATCACTCTTTCTCATAAGGTACTCGAGGATATCCTTGATTATCGTCCAAATGTGTCTCTCTTGTATCCATTTGACAACTGTTTGTCATATCCTTTGGATACTACACATTGGGGAATATGCATAAATATGGCGCACGAAATGAAACTCATAATGAAAGAATGCTTGAACTATTTCATGCACTTTCTTGAATTGAGTTGCAATAAACCGAGTTAAACACTCAAGTCATGCCACGTGACGTATAGTTAGACATCCTTTCTTGGAGTGTAACTTTCGTGTTTCTAGAACACTTCGTCAATATATGCATATTTGCTCAAACCTAATATCCATCATAATCTATCTTTATAGATTTTGTTTCCTAGGATTAGGTGATTTCGCCCAAGTTCTCATTTGAGAAAGCATTCTCTAACGAGATCTTGACAATGTTCATTTTTCTTAATGTTATTCCCAATTAATGAATTGTTATCATGAACAATACAAGTAATTCAATTATGCTCCCACTGAATATCTTGTTTATACAAGATACTTTTGACGAAGTTCAACTCCTTGACTTCCTTGTCAAAAGTTTTTATTCCGATCTCCACAACACTTGCTTTAATCCATTAATGGATCCTTTGAAGCATGCGTATGTTTTTAGCAATACATAAACCTCGATTTGTGTCAAATGCACAACATCTTCCTTCATTCATACGAAGAAGGCGGTTTTATGTGTTTTTCCTTATATCGACATATATGAAATACAACTATTGCTAGAATGATCTTTATTGACTTATACATAGCCACAAGCAAGAAGTTGTGCTTTGTACGTAGTCAACTAGCCATTGACTTAGACATAGCTACAAGCGAGAAGCCGCGCTTTGTACATAGTCGATTTGTTATCCATGTCGATCTTCCCTTTTGAAGATATAAACGTTCTTGATGGATTGCTCCTTCATGAACATCAACCAAGGTCTATACCTTGTTGTTATACATGGATTGCTCTTTAAAGATCATATGAATTCAAAACATATATGTGGAATTGGATCATTCCATCGTTTCTTTGTTTATCAACGGATTCTCATAGGCTAAGTATGAGAATGTTGTGACAACCCATGCACCAAAACGGCTTAGGAAATCATCTCTCGTTGATCTTTTATAGGATTGGTACTTGAGGTTCATGAACTTCTTCCACAACGATTTGTTGAATGAGTTCTTGACTCCTCATATATATTCCATGAGTTTCTCGAATCATCATCAACTCGTGAGATGGTTGAGTCCTCATTGGAAGGAGCACATTAAACTTCTTTGACAACAACTTGTGAATGAAGTTTCGCTCAACTCCCACTAAGTACCATGTATGGAGTGACAAGTTTCCCATAAGAGTACTTCTTGTAGTGACGCATAAACTATTTTAATGCTCACTTTACTCCCACTACTTCTTCTTGAGAATTTCAATTCATCAAGACTACATTATGATTAGCAACAACTACTTTGTTCTTATCATATTCGTGGAAGTAGTGCCTTTTAATATAAAGCATCCTACAAATATATAGTGTCTTATTTGGTTTAAGCTTACAAGTCCACAATACTTGAAATAAGCTTCTCAACACCAAATCTCGAGAAGTATTATACTTAGAGATCAAAATCTCCTAAGATATCTTCTTCAATAGACTTCGATGGAACATTATTCAGTGTGAACAATATTGTCCTCAAACATAATTCCCTAATACGAGTCGAATAAGTCAATTTGATTTATTACCGATCGAACTATACGAAATATTGTTCGATACCTCCACTCTTGGACACATTATTCCATAATGTTCCTCATGGAGTGAGTTATGAAACTATTTTCATACTCTTAAGATAATATTTCAAATCATGTGACTTAACTATTTACCATGATTAATTGTAAGACTTCCATTTTTCTTGAAAGGTCTTTTAAACTTTACACTTGAACTCCTTTGAACTAGTCAAAAGGTTCATACTTATACCTTATCAAATAGATATGTTAATATCTATAATGATCGTTGGTTAAGTAGTAAAGTATCAATAACCTTTCATCACACAAGTACTTATTGGTCTTTATACATCGATATGTAAAAGTCCTAATCAAGTCACTTGTCCTTAAACCTTTGTAGGTTAAAGGCGCTTTTGTCATTTTAACAAACATGATTCGCATATCAACCGATTTGAAATCGAATTGAATTACGAGCTCTACGTTACGGAGACTCTCGTAATGCGATTCTCATTTATTTATGTGACTAAGCGGTATAACATTAAAGTCAAATACTTTATGTCAAGTCTTACGCATCCTATTTGTCATTCAAAACTTGCTTATCTATTTCAAGCAAATTCAATCAAGATGCATGAAAACATATAAACAAATCCAGAATAAAAGAACTTGTCTTTTATTAAACATAATCATCCATTTCATCGAATATGAAGTGGAGATGTTTTGAGAAGTTAGGATTAAGGTATGCAACCTTCAATTCCTAAACAAACTCTTAATAAAGATAACTCTACGTATTCAATGGTAATGACTTAGATGAACAAGTCATTGCCTATACGGAGTTTACTTTACATCTCTCGAACATTCTCTTATTCTTCATTGCTAACACATTTCGTCAAATGCGAGCATATGAACTAGTATCAAGTTACTAGTGTAAATTAGAGATAGTGAGATAATTTGAACGACAAATACACTTTAGGATTAAAACATTACAATCATGGTATTTCGGACAACCTTTCAAAATGCCTCCAATAAACGGCAAATGAAACATCTCATGTGATACATAATCACAATCAAGAGTCTCGAAATTTCAACTCATGCCTTGGCGAAGTATTTCTTGAATACTAAACCAATTACCTTTTTGCATCAACAAGTGTGCGAAGAAGGTAACATTATATCCTTTATAATTTCAAAGAGATCGTATGACAATATCGACAATCTTTGATATCGGAGATTAATATCTCTAGTCATTAATTAGCTACTTAAATCTTTCGATTTGTAAGCCAATGAAACGTTTATGTTTTAAAAAAAATTCTCTTTGTCAACTCATACTCTTTATACTCGATCATAAATGATGGAGTTAATATCTACTTTCTCCAAGAACGCTTTCTTGAGTAAGTGGATGAGAGCGTACGAGTTAAATCTAGTCCATATGAATTCTTTAATTCAAAGGTCTAGAAATTTCAAATGAGGATATTAGCCATACGCTTTATTGAATAACTTTTCGCCAAAAGTCAATCAATCATCGCGTTGCTACGTTCGGGTAGTTTGAGGAAAGTTTTGGGAATTGACATACTCAAGTTTCTCTTCGCTAAGATCGTGTCTTAAGAATCGGTATTACTTCTTTAAGTAAATACTTTTAGAAACGAGTTTGTTCATTTTCAAAGATTGATTGCAACAAAATTAACAATTTTAACATCTATAACAAAATCAATTTAAGGTCAATTAGTTTATGCAATTGTTTTATTTATAACAAATAAAACTCCCACTACATTTATTTAATGTCCCAAATGTAGTTGGTTTTCCAAGATCCCGGTTTTCATCAAATAGAGCCTGCTATGGCACGTCACCCTACTTAATTAGACAAGGTAGGTTCTCCAACCAATCATATCTTTCCATATGATTCTTGGTTTGTGAATATCTAAGTATATTTACAAACTTCGCCCCGATGTCCAAACTCTAGTTGGGTCCATCGAAAAGTAACCTCTCACTATTTGCTCCTTGCAAATCTTAGCTATTTGCACCCCGACTACCGAATTGGCAATCATGACGTCCGCTTGGGCGGACCGCGCCATGAGTGACAATCGGCGTGAAGGGGATAGAGAGAAGGAGGGCGATTTCACTTAATCGAGTTTTAGTTGGGACTATCAATCATATGACACTTGTTTGGTGGTCGTGTAAGCATACACCCATACCTAGCCTATGACAATTCATAGCAATCACAAGCAATCACATATAAGCATCTCATAGTTGTGGGTTTGTATGGCTCCCGCTTGCATTAGTTTCGCCACATCGTCCATGGAGCAAAACTAATCTATTCCTTGTCCCTTCCCACTAAATTCTATAAGGATCTAAATCCTATATAAAATAAAGGTACAAAATACATGTGAAAACATCCTATTCCCATCCTAACCTTAGGGGCATGCAAGCCTCACAAGTTACATCAAAAATTAATCAACAAATTAATTAATTAATGGCACCAAAGGCCGCATTACAAACATTCACACATGCATTCAAATACAACCACAAGGCATTGAGTCTTGAGCCATACTAAACCCACTATCCACCTACAAAACAAAGTTAGCACATACAAGAACTTTGTTTCCAATTAACGATTTTCAAGCATCTTTGCGTATCGTTTGCCATAAGTAAATTCCGTGTACAAATCCTCAATTTTAAACAACAAAACTTGTTTAAATTCATTTAGAAAGTTCTTTCAACATCCCATAACAGAAAGGAGATCAAACAAGGAGTTTTCTAATTAATTTCAACTAGTTTGAATATTTAGAAAAACAGTAATTTATTAAAAAACGTAACTAATGGAATCCAATAAAAGCAAAGGTTTTAGGTCTCCAAAAATTCTCAAATAAATTACTTAAGCTTCTTATCATAGTTGTGATTACCAGTAAAAATTTCAAGAAGAGATCTTACACCATCTGGGAGAATCAAAAATGACAAATCTCTTACAAGTGCACGAAACACCGTTATGAGATTTTCAGATTATCCTCTCAACCATTTGGTCTGTTAGACCACCTTCTATCCAGTTTTTATATATACAATATACATAGAAAAACTTGTTTCAACTACAGGCTATCCATTCATGAAAAGAAAATAACCAAGTTCAGTTCAATAATATTAAGTTACAGCCTAAACAATCAACAAATTCTGTACTGGAACAGACTGTCAATCGAAAGGTTTTAACCTAGTTGAAGGTCCAAACATCCACGAAAAATTATGAAACTAATTTTCCTGGAATCCAAACGCAAAATAGAACAACTCCATTTAAACAGAATTTTTAAAGGAGTTCTCAGTTGGTACAGTTTATTAGAACAATCGATTCGCTCAACAAACTGGATCTGACGAGATCTTCCTTTTCATACTTGAAAACCCACAAATTAATCCGAGTCATGCAACAATTTATACATGCTCAGAAAGAGCTTCAAGTCCTCTTTATTTCTAGCCATAGAACACTGGTACTTATATTCAAAATATAAATCTTTCAAGCCATTCAAACAGGACAGTGCGAGCAGAAACTGGTTCTGCGCACTGTCGCCATTTTATTCACAATAAATCTATACTAATTCCGAAAAATGTGAATCCAACGCCAAAAGAATCACAATCCACAGATCTACAACTTTCATGCAGATGGAAAAAACTTTCAGAGAACTTATCAAAGCGAAAAACGCGAAACAACACAGAAAATACCATTTCCAGACAGCAAACAAACGCATCATCTCTACTAATCCGTTAATTAGCCAATTTCTCTTAATTAAGTGTCAAAATAGCTTAAGTACGAACCTGTCTCTGATACCACTGTTAGTAATTGTGTAATTTTCGATTTTTATGCTAATTACCATTTAATTAAGCCATCGAAACAACACACACAACGAATCGTGCACAAAAGCCAAGTTAACACAAAGAGAAAGGGGTGGAAATTTATACCTCCCGCGAAATCGTATTCGCGGGGCTCGATCCTACGGCATAGAAATCGATGGCGTGCTCTCCGTACGCCTTCACCATGTTAGCGGCCGCCTCGAGTCCACCAAAAGGTTAACCAATTTCTAAATCGACACGTGCTAGCGTTTCGATTAGAACGAGGCTAATCCCATGGAGCAACTCTCTTCTACACATCAACACTTTGATATAGGTGGAGAGTTGTAGCTCAACACATGAGCAATAAGAGGAGGAGGGAAGATGGCGCATGGCCAAGGGGAAGGGAGTGGATGGCGGCTAGGAGAAGGGAAGAGAGAGCCTTGTGCAAGGAGCCACCAAGGGTCCTTTTATAATGCTCAAACCCTAGATCAAAGATGCAACTATTTACATCTCATGCCACCCCACCTACCACCCTTCATGTGGCCGGCCATAAATGGGCCTCTTGGGCCTCATTTGTCCATCCAATTTGTTTCTAATCCATTTAATTAGAATCCCTTTTTATTGCTCTTTATTTGGGCTATATCTTTAATACATAAATATTGGCCCATTAATTCAATATAACTATTTATATTAAATTGTGTTAAGCTAAATATAATTATTAACTAATTAATAATTATTCTAGGATTAGCTAATACATTAATTCATTTCAATATGATCTATTTGACTTAATTAATTATAACGGTGTATAATTAATTAATCAACTTATCATATTTACGCAATACATACTGTTGCGAATAAATGAATAATGCACTGTATGGTTAAACCTTTATTTGTGTGACCCTTTGAGGATTTATGCTAAGTTGGACATGGAATTAAATCGCTATTTAATCCCAATGATCATAAGCGGTATCTAGCAACACGTTATGATTCCCAATTCGCATAAATAGTGTACTGCTACAGTATTTAAATCCTGCATAAGAGAATAAATATGTTTCTCTATTTTGATTCTTATGTCTCACGATATCATCGTATAATCCAAGATAGGAATGTGTCATTCTTGCAGATTATACGTTTCTTGATCTAGAGTTGATCGCTTAGTTGCGCGCATACGATCCAACTCCATAAAGGGGCCCAAACAGATATCGTCACTCACTAAGTGAATTAATGAGGGACATACGGTTTTCTTGATGATTAGCTTTTCCCCGCACAATTCAAGAGAACATAAATAAAGTCCGTATAGCAGCCCTTATCGGGAATCAGCGGTAGACGATATTTATTGAACCTATCCTCATGTGGAAAAGATAAACATCTCAAACTTAGAACCAAAATCATTACGAAATAAACAATGACACATAACACAATCCATATGTTTATTTCGATGGGTCAAGTCCTGTGCTATGTTCCATAACATACACATATGCAATTAAGTTGGTAACTCTTTACCTATGATTTGTAGAACTTAATCATCACTTAACTTGCATACTAATCTTATAAGATAATTAATGTTCCTTGTTAATTATCAAGATTATGGACCGTTTAGATTTATTATTGTCATTCTAAAGAATGATCCACAGAGATCTACAATTCAGATCCTCAACCTGAATAATCTGTCAATAATAAACCTAGGAACAGATGATAAATTATCATCCAAAACATAAACTAATAATTAAGTCATTAAATTATTGACTTCTAGGACATAACTCCAACATTTACAACTGTTAATATAATCTATTCAGCAACTGTAAAGAGAAGTTGCTAATCGGGGAGTTGCTAAAAGGATAAAAACAGTCGCTAAAGTAATGACTGTTATTGTCTAAAAATAGTTGCAGACACGTTTAGATCAATGACTGGTATTTAACAAAAACAGTCATAAAAATGATATTCTACGACTGATTTTTGATAAAAACAGTAGCAAAAGAGTTTTTTTTTTCATTCTGCTCTCCGTACCTACCATTTATATATGAGAATCTAACTAGTTAATAACAGTCCCTATTATTTTTATTTATTTATTTATGTATTATTATTATTTTACAGTATGCTCCACGCACCTACCATATCTGTTTGCTATCCATATCTGCCATATCTGACCATGACCGGTATTGATTGTCAAATCTTCAAATAAAATCCAGCCTAGTTACCATATAATTAAAAGCATGAGCAATAAACACTTGACAAGTCTATTAATCTCAATTATAGACATCAAAAGAATCAAGCAGAACATTAGAAGAAAAAAAAATGGTTAATCAATTAGCCACCAAAATAACAACTAGCAAAAATACAATCCTGGTTACAATTCTCCATTCAACCCATTTTATCCCATTCATTTCCTTTGTACAAAAAAAAAATTTACAAAAAAAAAAAAAGTTTCTCTATTTCTTCACACACGTTCCGCAGTGGCTGCTCTCCACCACCTCTCCAATGCTCTCCACCAAATCCTAGTTGCTACTTCCGCGACATCTCCACCAAAGAGCACCCCTTAGATGCGAACTCAGCCGTCCGTGCACCCTGTGATCAGCATAACCGGACCACCCATTAAGCAAGGCACAAAGGTCTCCCAAATTTTCAAGCGATTAATCAATTAAGCAAGCTTCTTTCTAATATGAAAATAAAATAACAAAGGAAAATTAGTCCTTACGAATTATTAATGGACCCTGCAAAAATGCATAGCAGAGGTGCCTGGTCCCTGACTCCATCTCTTATGAGTTATGACCTTGCAATTCATAATTCAGTGTTATAATTAAAAACAACAAAATGTAAAAGGCAAAATATTCAAACATTTGAAAATATGGTCACAGAATTAAGCATGAAGTGAAGGAACATAAATGTACAAGCTCCAAATTAGACTATTATTTAGTACAAAAAAAATAAAAAAATTCATACTATTATATCTCCAATATCAACCTGGACCTTAAGGCCTCTAAGTAAACGAAATTCAAACCCTATCCATTACAAACAATTAAATCGGGTTAGCATAGAAAAAAAAAACAACAACATTACACATCAGAGTCGAAAGAAAGTATAATTAAATAAAATTAAGGAAATACCTTAAATTAGTAATGGAAGGAAGAGCTTGGCTTTTCCTCCTCTACCAAGGCACTACACCATAGTTGCAACGCAGGAAAGAGAGAGCGACAGAACAGAATGGGGAGAGATCGTGACTAGAGGAAAATGATTGTGTTAAGGAGATTCAGTGAGCGAGAGAGAGCATGTCGATCTTATCGGATTCGAGAGGGAGGAAGACGAAGGAAAAGCATGCAGCTGCTTTAGATAATCTCGAAGGCGCAAAACCCTAGTCGGATTAGAGAGACAGACAACATGAGGATGGAGGCGGACCTAAAAATGAGAAAGGACAAAAAAATAAAGTGAATTAAGAAAAGAGTTTGGAGTCCGCTGGTAATTATAAGAGGCTACCTATTTTTAGGTTGTTATTATATTATATTTAAATTTAAATAATAATATTTTTGACTTAGTCGATAAACATGTTGAAAAAAAAATTTCACAAAAGGGTTTCATCGAATCGTTATTGATGCATAATTTAAAATTCATTTGTTCAAAATTTTAACAAGTAAATCTGATGACTAAATTACTTATCCATTCAAACAAACTTGATTACATATAGTTTCATATACTGATATAATTTGTGTCAAATGTCAATACATAACCACCAGCTTTAGTACTTTTCGATTTCATCTACAATTTCATTTGCATCTTTATCAAGTTGTAACTGAAATAATATAGTTGAAATTATATTTTTTAAATTGATATTTTGTAAGTTGTAACTCAATAATCGTTGTATTTTTAATTGGGAGCCCGATCATATGAATTTATAATTGAATCCATTCACCTATATATTAACTTTGTTTAAAAACCATTAATCTTTTGTTAGACCAATATCAACGTAATTTGACGATGCTTTCGCACCTACAATTTCATTTGCATTGCTTTAGTAGCAACTCAATCAATAGAAGTTAGTTAATAATTTTTTTAAATTAATATTTCAATAATGCTAGAGTCAAATGTATTGCACTTGAGCCGTCAAACACTATCATATGTCATTTTTTTTAGATTACAATGTTCAATCCTAACTACTTAATTTGTTCTACATATTAAAATCTTATTGGATATCAAATTTTCATATTTTTCAATTTTTTTATAATTTTATTTGGATTAAAAAATCATCAATCTAATTTGTTATGTATCTTCATTTTAAAAAGTTTTAAAAAATAGTTAAAATATTTTGAAAAAATATAAAAATTTTCTCTGAGAAAATTTCAATACGAAGATCACATTGAACGATTTTTATCGGTCATTTGCAATTTCAATATTTGAATTTCAGATCACATTTGACTCTATAACAAACAAAATGTTGAATATTTTAATTTAAAATTTACTTGAAATTTATTAGAGAACAAGTGATTCAAATCTTTCATTTTTTTTCTCACAAGCGCAAGAACTTAGTCAAAGCAAAGTTTTGTGGCATAAATTAATTGAAATCGATGAGCCAAATTACATTTTCTTGTAGTAGCCAAATATATTAATTACTATTTTTATGTGTATCAATTATTGGTTCATGCATCGCAAAATTGTCTGTATGACTTTATCTTAAGAAAATATTAAAATATATATATATATATATATATATATATATATATATATATCAAGTCTATCAATTTGACATCATATGAAAAATATAAAGCTCGCTAGTAATTTTTGTTCAGAAAAGAATATAAAATATTTAATTATTTTGTAAGATTACTATTTTTATGACACAATCGATATAAATTATAGTTGTAAGCTCATGTAATTTACATGTTATATCCGTATGATAAAAAAAAAAAAAGCACAAGCACAACTTAAATTAGTAGAGGCCATCAGAGTTGATCCAACGCTCCATGTAAAAACACATAACCTATCCATGGACATGATCCGTGGACACATGAAGACAACCAGAGTTAAAGTGCCACTTGTCAGAGTTTGATTGGGTAATATTGAAAACGCTTCAGAATATGCATCGAAGAAGGAAAATCTGGGGTTCTCAAAAAAAAAAAAAAAGAGGAAAATCTGGGAAGCATTTAATATGTAATTTGGGATGCCTTTGCTGAGGAAAATAATTTGCTTCCTATATTTCGAAGGAATAAGTAGAAAATTTTAAATGTGAGATTGCCCATATGATATTGTGCATATGAGATTTTTTTCCCCTGCCCCTCCATTCAACTGAGCACGTGTTATCAATTTTCAAGAAAAATATTTTAACATGATTAAAATGATTTATTTAAAATTTTATATTTCTTTTATATATATTTCTATAAAAATGATAAAATTTGATGCAATGATCGATTATTTCCAACTTTTGATGAATTAATGTCAATTGTACATTTGTACATAATGTGATGCGCAATTAATTCCAAGGATAAATATTCGGCAGAAAGCTGTTTACTAAAAAAGACTGGACAATTCTGCAATTGTTATTGAATAAAAACAGTCATAAAAGACTGAAAATTGTAAAAAGCTGGGACCCACTTGTCAGACCACAATTCTTCCAAATATTAGGCAAAAATGGCAGGAATTACGGTGACTGTTGTTTTAAATTAACACAGTCATTAAAAGCATTTGTGACTGTTTTTTAATATTAACGGTCACAATGTTTACAGGAATTTTTATTTATTATTTTCCCTCGCACTTAACTTTAGTGACTGTTTTAATTTAAAACAGTGGTAAAGATTTAGATCTTATATTACGGCAGTGCCACACTTTTACTAAGTGACTGTTTTTATAAATAACAGTTGCTAATTTAGAGTTGCAAAAGCCATTTTCTGTGGTAGTGACTGGTCGAATCTCCAGATAAAAAAACTTTCTGAAAAAACAATAATCAGGAGGAAACAAAAAGGAGATATGATCAATTACTGCAATAACTTACCGCTCTGTGGGGGCGAACTTTCAACTCTCAGGGTGCGTTTGGATAGGTGTGGGAAGAAGAGAAGAAGGGGAGAAGTGGGAAGAAGTATTGGGAAGTGTGTAACTTTGTGAAGAGTTTGGATTGTTTATAATTTTTTTTTCTTCTTCTTCTTTCTTCCAACGATCCAAACGCACCCTCAATGTCATACAACTAGAGCTGTCAACAAAATAAAAAAAATACGTTCTGCCGTTACATTATTGAATAACGGAACGAATAACAGAAGCGAAATATTTTTCGTTAACTAAACAGAACAGAAAACGAAATAGACCGACATGTATGACACATAAATATAGCGGTAAACGTAATAGGGTGTTCCGTTTTCGTTATTTCGTTTTCGCGTATAGTATACTACGAGTTTAGAATTATGGCTCCGTTTGGATAGATGTGGGAAGAAGAAAAGAAGTATTGGGAAGTGTGTAACTTTGTAAAGAGTTTGAATTGTTTATAATAAATTTGGATCTTCTTCCTTCTTCCTTCTTCCAACCCCATCCAAACAAGACCTATTTTAATAACAGAGAGTGGACAGAGATAACGAGAGACGCCTCGAGTCTTCTTCTCTATTTTTCCGTCTCTCCCACATCACTATTCCCTATCTTAGACAGGTTGTCTTTACACCTCAAGAAAAAACAGAAAAAGAAAAGAAAAAAACAGAGAAAAATAAAAAAAATCCAAGTCTCCGTGGAAACCTTCTCGGTGACTTGAGCACCGCCTCCGTGGAAACCCTACCTATGGCTACTCCTTCGTCTAGGTCGCCTCTCCGCTGGGTGCTTCCGTCTCCACCACCATCGATGACATGTTACAGATGGAGAGAGGTTTGTCGGACTGGACGATCAAGAAAGGGGCAAACTGGAGTAGATCTCGGATTGTGGTGTGCTAGGAAGGCCATGTTCTAGATCCAGTTTTGAGCTCCAATTTGGAAAATGACAGAGGTGATTTATTAGGGATAAGACCAAGTGTAAATTCATTTTCTGTCAATTTTTGAACTAAGAAGTTTAAATTTGTCATTTATTGTCCCTTTTCTGAGAATTTGATAAAAGTATATTTTTTCACTACTAGAATACTATCAATTAACTAGTTTGACATCCTAAAACACAGATTTATTTGTCTGTTTCTATCGAATCTGGGGCTATTTGAAATTTGTATTGTTGTTGGCAAATGTAATTGATTTTTGTATTGATTTGAAATTTGTATTGTTGTTGGCGAACATATACACGTTAAATCGTTTAAATAAATGAAACGATTAACGTAATTAATTTTTGTGTCGTTTCATAAACGATGTGGTTAACGGTAAATTAAGCTATGACGTTTAATTAAACAAAACGATAACGTTCACAACTATTTCTGTAATCGTTAGCCACTTTTGACAGCTCTACGGGAATTGCTTCATGCACTCCCCGAATTTAGAGATCCACTCCCTCTTGACGAAAATACCCATGATGTCCAAATTAAATTGTGAATTGAAAGGTGTAAATTAGAGGAATGCAAAGGGTATTTTAGTCCACAAAGGAGTGGATCTCTAATTTGGAGGCGTGTATAAAGCAATTCCCCAGCTCTACATACAAGTGAACCCATGTCAACAGAAAATTCAACAATATTAATTCTCTGTTCTCTGAGTTTTCCCTGAATTTCTAACAAGGCATATTTTGTGATTGTCTGTGATTCAAACTCTATAGCCTAATATGAAGCAGGTGCGAAATAAGTGGCGCTGCACTGAGTGCAGGTAATTAATACTTTGGTCTTTTAATTTTCAATTGAAGAACTTTCAGTTTTTTTACATAAAGGCGAATATAATAATTCGGATTGTCATATATCGTCTAATTTTATGGGGTACGTACCATATCGATTTTTTTTTTTTTTGACAGGCCTAGGTACCATACCGAATGTGAAGTGATCAGTGTATTATTATTGAAATAATAATAAAACAATCTAAAATAAACTCAACTTTTGGGACTGGTCTGACACGTTTACCCCAGCGCACCTTGAAACAAATCATGCATGTACACTTTTGTCTTTTACCAAACTAAGAAAATAAATATGCGTATTACAAGCCTAGCAAATAAAAAACAGCTTCTTCTAGATGTTAATTTTTTTTCACAAAATTAACTTTTCATTTATTGAATAAATCACGTCCTCTAGAGCTGCTTTTCTTGTCAGAGAAATATCGTTTCAAATGCTCGAACACAAAAATAAAGCATTCCTCACAATACACAATTTTAACATTTTCTTTTCCAAAGTCGATTAACTAACAGATAAATAGCGCATGTGACAATTTCTACTTCTCTAGTATCGAGATAGATTAATATGATCAACTGCAAAAGTGCAAATGAAATTCGAGCATATCAGCTGGTCGAACGGTTTAAAGAAAATCTGAAGAACAACAGTTCGGATTAATTTCTTCAAATAATAGAAAGTACATTATGAGTCCGAATTCTGTACAGAAAATTTTGTGAGGACCGGAATAGATAATATACCGCTAATTCATGCCATAATTAGCTATGGTAGGTTATATTTAGGCCCTGATCAAAATGTTTTTAATGCGGAATTTCATTTCATTTCAATTGATTTCACATGATTTCGTTGGATCTAATTTTATGAAAATTCTAACCAAATGATACCAAATCCATTTATTTTGATCAAGAATATTCCAACGAAATGAAATTCCATGTCAAAAAAATTAATAGGATTTCGATCAGGGGCTCCATGGTATAAGTCACTTGATTCCATTCTTCATTACAGAAACTCCATCTGTATCAGTTTCTCATGAAATTGCGTTGACAAATTAGTACTTGCTCGATTTGAGGATTGGTGAGCGGTGTCCTTTGTTGATCTATTCAGAAGCTTCAACTAATTTCAGAGAATTAATTATTTATATGTTTCGATCTTTCTTGGGTCGTATAGTGTAGCACTGCATCTAACTTCTCTAAAAGTCTGAGAACTGAGTTAGAAGGTACTACAGTGCTGGCTGAACTTTATAACTGCTTAAGTAAACTTTTTTTCTGCTACTCTTTTCAAAAAGAAATGTAAGACCTTACTATTCAAAATCAGACCGTCTTATGGAAAGAAAATGAGCCACTTTCACAACAAAGAGCTCCCTGATAATGCAATCACTTGATTTGGTCCATTCATTTCCATCAGACAGCTGGATTTAAAATAGTAGGTTCCAAATATTCTTTAAAAATAACAAATATGTTTCTTAGATGTGGTTCTTTAATGTTTAAAATGCCACTCCTAGATGTCTACATATGTTTGGGACATTGCAAATGAAAAGCTTCTTGCATATTAAAAATAAAATCAACTTTTAAGATAGATGGATTTATACATTTTCCACTCCTCAATTACACTTTTGATATGAGCAAGCTTGATTGCAAGTCCAGAACGGCAGCAGGCATGAAAAGTTGAAAGCTTAGTAAAATCCTTCTGAGGTTGACAAAAATTGCCCCAGTATGCAGTACTCACATACTGTACCTTCAATTGAAACTTTGAAACCAATTCATGCTTGATCTTATCATAAACAGTTTGTTCATTTGTCGTGGGAAATCTTTTTCTGGCTTCGCGCCAGTACTTGAGCACCTCAATATTCTTTCTGGTTGGTTTCGCAAAAACTAAACCTGTGTTTGGCATGTTGTTGTGATCCTCTGGATTTCCGTAAAATACGTCAGTAGCTAATGTCAGATCAGCATAAACGCTGATGTGGCGGAAGGGATTACGGAACCACATTGCATCCACATCCTGTGATACAAAAAATAAATAAATAAAATAAAAAATCGGTAGTGTGTTCATTCTTTCAATTCAAGACAATTTTTGCTATCAAAACAGTACCATTGGTATGTAAAATATCCTCAAAATCCTTATACATGTTTCTGTGTTTTATTGTGTCAACTATGAATATTCGAAAAATATTCCCAAAACCTTCATACATTATTTTCACTTGTTATTAAGTAACTTTACAAAGACTTTGGTAACAAGGTTCTTATCACAGAAGGCCTGACTGGCAATTAGTTCCCCCATTTATCAGCCCTGAGTAGTATTGCCTTAAACTCATTTTCATAAGTGGAATGCCCCATGCCTTTTGGACCCAATGCCTTTTCTCCTTGTCTTATTGAGTTAACTTAGTAATTTGCATTAACTGAGCATGAAACAATATAAAGTCACTTGAGTTTGTAGTTTTGTACAGTAGAACTTTGATCCTTCCAATTTAAAAGACGACTTGATTCAGGTTAAAATTACTAACCACTATATAATTATGCTTAATTATGAGAAATAAATTAATCTCCGTACCGTGAAAAGAAAACTGTATCCCTGCTCCAGTATAAATTGCCACAGCCTGACCTTGCTCCAGACAAGGTCTAGATAGTCTTTACTCAGGTATGCCTTCTCTGAGCTCAAGTCACTGCCGATTTGTTCGTGCAAATAGCAGAGGCGGTGCACTGAGTTGCATTTCTCGAATGCTTTTTGATCCATCGCCACAATAATTAGGTGATCAAGAAGGTGTTCAATGTTATCTCCATTGTGAAACTCTCAAGAAAAAGATCAAGCATCGAATTTGGAGCAGCAAATGCCTCGTTGACCTCAGTTAAAATCACAATCTTGTCATCTGTGGCTGCTTTCTGTAGCATTGAGGCAAAATTGTCATCACTGGACTCCTAACATTAAGTGTAATTAAAGGAAAATTAGGAATTTGCCACAAATCGATACTAGATTGTAGATGACCCGGATGAATATATAGGTTAAATACATTAAAAGACCAAAATTATTGGATATAACAAAAACATATAGATCACATTCAAAACAACATGACTCTGATGTTTTGTTTCTAAGTTCTAACAATGAATTTCTCAAAGACCAAATATATTTGCTAGTCCTTAAAGAATTAAAGATAGCTAGAACATACAAAAAGCAAAAGAAGTATGTTTTATTAACTTGAACTTCTTGGGTATGAAGAACTTTACTGGTCTGTAGTTTTGGCATCTCTTCAGCTGTCCTACTCAGTTTTTCGGCACCATGCTCATCTCTTGCAACTCTGTCAATGAATTTTGTGCTTGGTTGAGTGAACACATACACCACTAGAATAGAAGCTAGGAAAGTTGTACCGATAGCATATTGAATTATTGGTCTTTTGGTCTTGTTAATGCTCTCGCTTGTCATCTTTGTGTAATCAAAAGGCCAGTGTATTTTTCAGTGCTTGCTTTTGTTTGTAAAAGCAGAGAGAGAGAGAGAGAGAGAGAGAGAGAGAGGATGCAGAGGGGATGGAGGGTCAAAAAAAAATGCAATGTTCTCCTCAATAAGAGGAGAAACAGAAAGTGGTTCAGTAGTTCAGAAAAGATTTAGGGTCAAATAATTTAAATATATGAAAATTTTCTTTCTAATGTGCAAAATATCCTTGGATGGTATGCTAGATTAAAAATAAGTGGGATAGCTTATTGGGTTCATGGATAATATTTGTCCGTACTGATTTGAGAACTGTCCTTTTTAGCTTATCCCAAACGAAATGACTGAGCACAGATGATATGCAATATGTATAATTGATTTCAGTATTTTTTTATTTTTAATTACAGATCAATGGTTTAGATAGGATCTCATTTGCATAACTACTCCTTGCATTCATGTCATTCAATTGATTTTGGTGATATGAGATCTAGATTTATATGAACCGTCCGATATTACGTAAATGACTCATCGCTTACTACCCTCGAGACGCCTAAATATACTTGCTTTTTATTGCATTCAGTAAAGTGGCAAATGGTTTTATAACGTCCACAAAAGTTTTCACATATTTGGGCTGGAGTCGGAATTGCTATCTGAACAGGTATGATCTTGTACTATTAACTATAAATTCTTGTTGTTTGGTTTTGAATTTTTTTTATTTGTTGGTTGGAATTGGATGTTATAATTTTTTGTTCTAATAGTTATGGTGTGATAAATATATACCCAAAAATTTCTCTAAACATTATATTGTGGGCCAATTCGGAATAGATCCGAATCAATATATATATTTTTTTTACTTCGCTTCTTAAAATAACTCATCGAACTCCAATATTTATGCATAATATATTTTTTAAAATATTATTTTGAATTCATATTTGATATTATTACAACATGAAACAGCAAACACAATTTGGTTCTTCGGAAAATTTTAATCAGTAATAATATTAGTTGTACTAGATATCTATATAATAAATTGAATATATGTAAATATAATAAGGTCCGTATTTGGGTCGACTAAATTAGTATTAAATCTTATTGACCATAGTGCTTATTCAAATAACATTAAAATTGATAAAAAAATTTCAATTGATAATCATATTTCTAATATAACTTAATATATTTTAAAACTTATTTACATTATTTTGATTTGGTCCAAATGAAATCCGGTTTGTTTTTTTTTTTCTTTTGGATTAAAATTGGATCTATGTAGTTGAGCCAAAGCAGCAGCTCTTCATATGTGGTTGAGCAAAAGCTGACAATTGTTAATTTTTGGGATTTATTTTTTTAAAATGTACTGCGGCTGACGAATAAGAAAGGTCCAGCTTATGGAGTAGTTCAACTACATTTTTGCGTCAGGTATGCTACCAATTTGAATATTTATATTTCAGCTAATTAATTACTTCTGACAGACCCGTTGAACTGCTGGATTACGTGCAGAATCAACCAATGATAATTTTTAATTTCACTTGCAGTTTAATATTTCTTTTACCTACCACATTAGCTTCCTGAAGTAATAGACTTCTCGTCACCTAATATATTTATATGTCATATATATTTTATATTTTGTAATTGATTGGTTAATTACTTAAATTTTTGGACATCCCATTGACATCATGCATGTATATTTATTATATAATGCCCGGCCTGATGAAGGGGTCAGATAACAATTATCAGAGAGATAGATAAAAATCAGTCACGATTGACGGATGAACTCGTCATCTGCTATTGTATCTCAACTTTTGAAGTTTTAATGGCTAATCCGAATCGTTCAATGTGTTCTCCATATTGAAATCTCATTGGAGACCAAATTTTACATTTTTCTGAACTTGTTTACTATTTTTTTGAGATTTTTAAAAATCATAGTTTTTTAAGGATCCAAAATTATTTAGATTAAGAATTTTGTAAAATACTAAAAAAATATTAAAAAATTTCAGAAAAATGTAAAATTTTATCTCCAACAAAATTTCAATACGGAGAACACATTGAATGATTAGGATCGACTGTTAGATCGTAGCTGACATTCTCATCTGCCAGTGGCGACTGATATCAGTCTACCTCAATATCAGAACGTCATGCTAAAGATTCTGTACAGTGTACATTACGAATTTAGCTCCAAATTACTAAAAATGATGATGATGATGATGATGATGATAAACAAAATGCATTGACTGTAATCATCAATCATCACCCAATCACAGGAAAATTACACAAATACCTATATTTATAATATTTGCACTTTTTTTTCCGCTGGGAGTTGGGGGTTTGGGCGGGCTTGCCGAGCGAAATTTGATCAAATGCAAAGTTTTGTTTTAAAAAAAAAAAAGATAGTTTATTTTTAGCTCTTTTTAACGTGGAAAGCAGGGAAGTTAAATTATAGGAAATTTCCTCATAATAATTAGCAGAGCTTCTATTTATTAGAAAACGAAAAGAAAAAAAAAGGCTCTGTGTCAGAACAAACCAGCTGGATCGCTCTACCTCTACGTTTCCTTTTCTTCGTACTTTCTTCCTTTTAAAGAGGTGTAAACTCGCGTCTATTTATGAAATAATTAATCAATTCTTAGTGATCTACTGATCTTAGAAGTTATAAGAAGTATCAATTCGAAAGTACTTTTTTTCTAATAATTAATGGAAGTACATAATTGTCAATGAAGTGTTAGTGCACTTTTGTCAACGAATTGTACTATTAAAAAGCGACAAGAAATCTATCGACATCAAAAAAAATAAAAAATAAAAAATCGACCATAACATGACTTCACAAACCAAGCTATAGTTTCTTCTTTCGATGATCCTACAAACAATCAAGTTCTAATCACCAATATTGGGCAATATGATAGAAGGGAATTAATCATAAATGGGCAATATTAATTTGAATGCACAAATTAAATAGAAATCGATTCACCAGGACAAGTTAAATCATTAATTTGTGGTGGTTCAGCTTTCCTGTCATAATTTCAACTGAATTCTTTAATTTTTCATGTAAACGTTCGCCAACTTTCCTTATGACAATAATTTTACAGAATTTTCAATAAATCATTATTCGATTGATTCATTAAAAACTATAATAGCACTTTTTTCAGTATAACGTAGATCGAATCATTATCCACGTCACAATGAGTTTGAAAGCTTCATTTTTTTTTCTTTTTACTTAACAACCCGAATAAAGTAGTTGACTAATACATTACAAACAAATTGTTCGTAACTGACAAAGTTTACAGAGTAACCGAACTTCAAATTTATATCCTATCTGGGAACACATTACAGGTATTATTTTCATTTACCTTTTTTCCTTCATGGGAACACATTACAATGCTTAACTGAACTCTACAAATAAAATGCTTGTTGCATACTAAAAGAACTTAATTAACTCTTAAGATTGATGGATTTATATATTTTCCACTCCTCAGTGACACCCTTGATAAGAGCAAACTTCATTTCAAGTCCAACAAGGCAGCAGGCATGAAAAAACCGAAATCTTACTGAAGTCCTTCCGAGGTTGACAAAAATTGCCCCAGTATTCCGTACTCACATACTGTACCTTCAAATGAAACTTTGAAACCAATTCATACTTGATTAAGTCATAAACAGCTTGCTCATGCAATGTGGGAAACCTTTTTCTGGCTTCACGCCAGTACTTCATCACCTCAATATTCTTTCTGGTAGGTTTTGCAAACACCAAACCTGTATTGGGATTGTTATTGTGATCCTCAGGGTTTCCATAGAAGTTGTCAGCAGCTATTGTCATGTCAGCATAGAAACTGATGTGGCGGAAGGGATCACGGAACCACATTGCATCCACATCCTGCGCAAAAATAAAAAAATTTCTTAAAATATTAAGATGCTAGCTCTGTAATTTTTACGGAAAATAGAGCTATAATTTTAAAACAATTAAAGGCATTAACCCTGGAATTAAGGAGGGATTAAATTTTGATTAAAAGAAAATTTAAAGGAAAAACTAGCGCTTAGGGCTGTCAATTGGTACGGTACCGTACGGTAGAAGATATTTTCATATCCGCATCCATTAAAATTTTCTTACCCATACCCTACCCATATCCGTCAAAAAATGACTTTACCCGCACCCTATCCGTACCTGTTAAGAATTAAAGGTAAGGGTAGGTTAATGGTACATAATGGTTAATAAGAATATTATTAATTTAATAAAAAAATTAGATAATGTGCTAAATAAATAGCATCAAATAAATATAGAAATAAAGCACAATATTTAGATAATACTTTAGATATAACAAAAATCATGAAATTTATTCGCATGTCAATTAACATTAAAAAATCTATATAACTAATTATAAATTATAATATAATAGAGTGCAAATTAATTTTTCCATCAACATAAACAAATTTCAATGAATATCAAAATCAATACCATATCTTATGAAATATACTAATTACATGATTGTATATTACATATATATTTGTAAAATTTTATCCGTTAATCTAACAAAAATAAAACCTTACCCATACCTGTCTTATTGAAGGCGGTATAGATAGGGTAAATGGATAAACGGATTTCATTGACAGTCGTACTAGCGCTGGGATTTTAAAGGAAATAGAGCTGAAATTTTAAGGAGATCAAAGGAAAGAGAACTGGAATTAAGGGGATTAAATTTTGATGAAACGAAATCAATGGATGATTCAATATATTGTCGTGGCATAAATCTAATTATTTCTATACTTTAGCTTTAGGTTCTAGATTTTAGATTTACATTTTAGATATAGATTTAGCTTTAGATTTTATTAGTTTTCCTTTTATCACCATGCCTAGATAAAATATTCCCAAAACCTTCATACAGGTTCTCCTATTTATTAAGTATCAAGTATTTTTATAATGTGTGTGACAGTGTGTTGTGATCATCAAATATATATGAGGGATCAGAATCATGTGAGATATAATACAATAGATTTGTTAAATATAAGTAAAGTAAAACAGCACCACCATTTCTATTAAAAAGAAGTTAGAAATTTACCAGCAAACATCTATGACTCATTTCCAGTTCAGGTTCTCACAACCATAAATAAATGTCAATATTATAATTATGATTAATCATGAGAAGTAAAGTTTTCCTTCGTACCGTGAAAAGAAAACTGTATCCCTGCTCCAGTGTAAATTGCCACAGCCTGACCTTGCTCCACACGAGATCTACATAGTCTTTACTCATGTATACCTTCTCTGAGCTCAAGTCACTGCCTGGTTGTTCATTCAAATAGCAGTAACGATGCACCGACTGACATTTCTCGAACGCCGTTTGATCCATCGCCACAATAATAAGATGATCAAGATGGTGCGCGATGTTATCTCCATTGTGGAAACTTTCGAGGAAGAGATCAAGCATTGAATTTGGAGCCGCAAATGCCGCATTGACATCAGTTAAAATTACTCTCTTATCAGTGGCGGATCTAGAAAAAATATCTAGGTGGGTCTGACAACTTCTGTTTAAGTCTTCAGCCCCACTTTCGAGTGCTCCAATGGCAGAAAAAATTAGCTGGGGCTAAAAGGGGACTCCAAGGGCTCGACGGCGTGAGGTGGGGCTCTAGCCCCACCCGCCCCGGTGGTAGATCCGCCCCTGTCTCTTATCATCTGTCGCTGCTTTTTGTAACAGCAAAGCAAAATTGTCATCGTGCCACTCCTATTAAGTGAAATTAAAGAAACATTAAGATATTTTCCTCAATTCTTAAATCATTTGTAGATGGTAACATGACTATATAAGTAAAACAGATTATACAAAAACTAAGTTAATGAAGATATTCATAACGCACTGAAGAACATCAACACGACTTCAATTTTGAGATGAGTTTGAACAAATATGTTTTTTTGAAGATAAATTGGAGGTCTAAACCACCCAACTTATTTTTAAATTAAATGTCTATGAAAGACCCCCCAGCCGAGTTTCGAACCTGCGACCTTTCACTCAAGAAGTCAAGGTGCATTGCTCTTTGTCACTAAACTAAGAGCTGGTTCTCATTTGAACAAATATGTTGTTTATACTTTTTCGAGAACAAAAGAGAAAACGTTCAAAAGGAAAAGAATTAGAGGAAAATTAGTGGTAGCTAGTAAGTTGAACTACTTGTGGAGGAACCAAAATCTTGGTGTGAAGTTTCTCCATATCTTCAGTCGTTGTGCTTTCTTTTGCACTAAGACAATCACTTCTAAGTCCGTCTGTGGATCTTTCGCTAGCTGGATAAAACACACGCACTAATAGAATAGCAGCAAGAATCATTGTACCAATAACGTAGTAAAATACTGGTCCTTTTCTCTTCTCCATGCTCTCGCTAGACCTCATGTCCTTTCAAAAATGGAATTGTATTTATGTGCTTGTTCGGTATGTTTGTGTCCGAGAGAGAGATATAAGAAGGTGAATTATTAATTTTTATAATACGAACAACATATGGAACGAACACTTAAAAAGAGAGAAGGTCTTTGTTTCATATCGTATTAATTAGGAAAAAGAAAACTAAACTTATTTTTGCATAGTTTATAAAGAAAATTATAAAACGAAATTCACGCCGCGCAGAACCTTATATTATTTAACAAGTTTTTCAGTGATTGGATTTTATTTATAAGTCAACAATTGGCTGGAAAAAAAAATAAGTAAAAAGAAACTGTCATAATTGCCCTTTTTTTCCCGAATATAATTCAAATTTAGCTTTCAACGGGTAAATTAAGATGAATGATGTTGTTTTATTTCAAAAAAATATACATTCATAACAAAAAAAAAAACTTGTAAACTACTAAGTTCGTTTTGTTTGCATAAAAAAATCAAAGTTAATTTTGATCGAGAACAAAGATGGAAAATTTAATTAATTGTGCAAAACCTCTATCTTTATCTCTACTATTATAAAAGCACGGATGATGAGATGTTACACGCTAGATCTAGCATGTAAACATGTATTTCTGTCATTCGATCGATTTGATCTGTGATCGGATATTAACTGTCATACGAAATAATAATATATTTTGATTTTCCGTCTAATAAAGAGAAAAATTAAATAACATATCTATTTGTATCAATGCTAGATTAAACAATATATTTTCGGATGTTATAGGTACAATCACAAGATTTACCATCATGTCCAAAAACGAAAACGATGTTGGGAAGCGTCTTTCTGTTTTTGCGCCTCTTTTTCACTTTCGCTCCCCTCCCCACGTTTACTTCCGCTCATCTCTCCATTCCAGCGCCTCTCTTTCACTTTCGCTCCCCTCTCCACTCCAGCGCCTCTCTTTCACTTCCGTTTTTGGAACTTGCGTCTCTTCCGCCTCACTTTCGTAACCTCCTCTCTGATTCGTGTAATTAGAAGGTGAATTTTTGTTCCATCTAATTGATCATGCTTATAAGATTATCACTTATTATATCTGATAAAATTTTATAAGATAATCCCTTATTATAACAATCTGATCATTTATATTTATAAAATGGTCACTTATTACATCTAATATATGCACTTATAAGAAGATCCTTTGTTGTGATAAGCTTATCATTTACGCTTATTAGTTGATAACTTATTACAACATCTTTAGGACTAATACAGACGATCTAGAAAACAGAGAGGAAGCAGATGGAGGAAGGGAGGTCGGAGGGAGAAAGGCTGGAGGGAGGAATGGAGGTTGGAGGGAAGAAGGCCGAAGGTCGGAAGGAGGAAGTCCCGAGGAAGGAAGGGAGGCTGGAGGAAGGAAGACCAGAGGGAGGAATGGGGGTTGGAGGGAAGAAGGCCGAAGGTCAGAAGGAGGAAGTCCGGAGGAAGGAAGGGAGGCTGGAGGAAGGAAGACAAGAGGGAGGAAGGAAGGTCGAAGATCGGAGGGAGAAGGCCAGAGGCCGGAGGAAGAAAGGGAGGCTAAAGGGGGGAGGGAGGAAGGGAGGTCGGAGGGAGGAAGACCGGAAATCGGAGGTAGAAGTTTGGAGGGAGGAAGGTCAGAGGGAGGAGGTCAAAGGTCGAAGGTTAGAGGTCAAATGTCGGAGAAAGGTCGGAGTCATGTTTACACTCTTACTTACGGAATGAGGAGAAAGGAGATTAGAAGAGATGATACAGGATGGTATCTAGGGGGATTGCTTGAAGCAATTCCCATATATTTTTATTATTTAACATTATTTTAATTTTTATTATAATTGAGTTATTTAGAATCTTAATGGAAGAGTGTAAACATGAGTAAGGTAGGGTAGGATGACGAACGAAAACATGTCTGGTATTAATGTATAATAAGTAATATGCACATCATATGGTATTTCTAAGAGAGAAGACAAGTACATATTAATTTATTGGATGCATTTAATAAGTGCATATTACTTCAACCGATTAACTTGATGTCTGTTCTCTACCTCACTATGAGACTCGGGAAATATATATTTTTTTGTCGAACAAATTCGTTGTTAGTTGTGACTTGTGAACCTCATCTTTCATTATTTTAACTAATGATACTATTTAAAAAATACTGGTGATAAAATCCCAGAGGCAACCAGTCCTTTTTGTGGGATTTTGGCATATGTAATGTAAGTATGTAACCATGCAATGTTCAAGTTTCGCTAAATTGGTAAATTATGTATTTTAATAGGCTTTGTTTATTGGAAAAGATTATACGATATTCCCAACAGGCAAGGCCCGCATCACCTGCTATGCTTATTGACAGAATGGGCCCACAACAATCCAGACATAGGATTTGGGTTAAAGCGTTTCCTTGTCAATCCAAACATTGCGGTAGTTCATTTTAAAATTGACTGAGGTAAATACAGTGGTTTTATAATTAGGTCTGGAATCTGGATTGATCACATATCCCTGACAGTGTAATATTATTTGAAATGAAAAATTGTCATTTTTTATAAGTTTCACTAGAGATGGTATATATTTTGCTAAATTTTATCAAGTCACAATGATAAAAATAAATTAGAGAAAAAGTGAGCAAAAATGACAATGAAGATATGTGCAAAGTCCTTTAACGAATGTATTTAGTAGTACTAAGTTTCCAAAGTCACAATAATAAAGATAGAAAAATATGCCAATATGCAATTTCAGATTTGAATTGATTGCAAGAAGACCTGATCTGAAAAAAGTCAGCTGGATACATTTTATTTTGAAATTGTACTTTCTTGTATACAAAAAATAAAAAAATAATAATAATGACAAAGATAAAAAGACAAGAAAAAAGTTGAAGCGGCGGTAGGAGATTACTAAGCTGCTAATTGCTAACTAATATACAAAGATATAGGGTCATGCTATGGTGGACACAAAAATTATTACGAAGGTAAATCACAGCCGTACAAAATTAGAGGAGTAAAATCGGTATATGTTGTGTTTATTATCCTCTCTCCGTCTCTCCGTCTCTCTCCGTTAAGCATGACCCATCAAAAGAAGAAAATAAAATCAGAACCAAAATGGGAATCACATTTAGGGATGAAAACGGAGCGGATAAAATCCGCTCCGATCCGTATCCGAATCCGAAAAATACGCATAACATCTGATCCGTATCCGTATCCGAACATATCCGTATTCGTATCCGCCAAAAAAATATGGATGCGGATATGGTTTTGAGTTTTTTGACAATATCCGATCCGTATTCGTATCCGACATGGATATTATCCGTATCCGATAGATATTAATCCGTTTATCCGTATTTTTAACGGCATAAGATAATTAATATAATTACTTATCTACATTAGAGAATACTTTTAATTATATAATGCTTAATTTTTATTAGATAAGTTCTCTTATAATAATATTTTTATTTGGAACATAAAATTATTTTTATTTTTTTATTATTGAGACGATTATATATGATAATAATGCTAAAATTAATTTTTTTTCTCTAATCATGTTGATTACATATGATTAATATACTTTTTTAATGTATGATGACATTTAAGGTAACATGATATGATTTGACATTGAATAGTTAAATATACTGTTGGAATTTAAATTGTGGAAAGACTGAATTTATTGATCAATTCTATTAAATTTGTACTTATGTGGTGCTTGTAATTTTATTGATTAATTCATAAATTTGATAATTACGGTTATATATGTGATTTATTGAATCCAATATATTTGTTGAGAATCCAACCAATAATGTTAATAATAATTTAATTTATACATATTATATATAATATTTTGATGAAATTTTGGATTTAATTGGTTGAAAGAATAAATTTTGTACACTGCTTACCTTATTACCTTATTATCGTATAATTTATATTGTTTGAATATAACTTATTGCATGACATGAAAATTTTCTTATGCTTCAGCTACTCTCATCTATAACAAACTTTTATACGCAATATGAAATTTAAAAAAGTTCTAAAAAAATGAAATAAAATAAATTGATCGTTATATGATCCGTATCCGACAAAATATATTCGTATTCGACTCCGTATCCGATAATATCCGAACCGTATCCGTATCCGTTTAATATCCGAACCGTATCCGTATCCGAACGCATCCGTATTCGTATCCGTATCCGAGAAAAAAATATGGATGCGGATATGGAAAGACCTACATCCGCTCCGTATCCGATCCGTTTTCATCCCTAATCACAGTACATTTTTCCTTACATTTCTTCTATCGGAACTTTCCTCGTCACATTTCCTCTTCCGATTTTCATGAATCTAAGAAACTCTACCTAGCGAAGCTCTTCCGATTGATCAAGCTCCACTCGGCGAAACTCTGCCCAGCGACGAGGCGATCAAACTCCTAGCAAAAGTATGCCTTCCATCTCCTCTATTTCCTAGTTCCACTCGGCTCTTCCTTCTCTGCCTTCTCCTCTCTTCCTGCTTGAGGTAGATCCTTGGTTTATGATTAGTGTCAATTTTTTTTTTTTAATCTAGCGATTTCGCTGTTTTCACTTAAACCCAATAATTAATCAAAGGCAAAACATAAACTTCGATAATTCAGATTCTATTACAGATGCTATTTAGGGCTTCATGAATCAATGCTGAAATAGTTTTGTCTTTACAAGAAATCATGATCTTACTACCCTTTACCTCAATCAAAGCCTCCGCTGGCTTTGACACGAACACAAAAATCACAATTTTCATTAAGCAAAATTGACCCATCAATTTCTTTCTCATTTAAGGCTCACAATAAGCAAGTAGGCTCCGTAGTGCCCCAATGCACTGATGGTTTAGCGGACATGTTCAATGCTTTATCACCCGGTTTGTCCTCGCTTTAGTAGTGGTGTGAATAGGTAGAATTGGGCGGGCTTTCAGTGCAGTATCAAAACCCCTTATAGGGGAAATTACTCCTTTTATATCTTACATATCATAATTTTTCTATGTCAGTATTTTCATATCCTTAAATAAAGTCCTAGCATTGAGTCGAATAAGAACTAATGCATTTGTTTTGCCCGTATTTCTTGCATTTTCAGGTAGACTTCCCTCTAGGCCAGTTCCTGCCAGCCAGGTTTCAATACCAGGTGTGATCTGGTACAAAGCCTTCACTAAATTTACAAACTGCCTCCTAAATTCACTTTATTTTGGACACTGAACTTTCAAAGGTCTGAAGGTCCAGTGATACAGTGAAGTACTGATGTCACTACATTGTAATTGGACCAAAACTGAAGGACCACCACGGTTCTCATTATACCCAGCCATACTGCAAAACTTACATAGTAGACTAGTAAGGTTCAGTATCATCTATAGATTTGTAGACCCAGCTTCTCCTCTTTTTTGCGAGAACTGACCCTTATGTGTATATCTGGCAGCGGATAGTTTCTTGTATCTACGAGGTGATGGTTTTTTCACATAATAACTTAGAAGGAATAATTAAAAAACAACTAGGTGTACCTTCTAATAATTGCTGGTTTTTTCACATAATAAGATCTCTCCTTACATTACCATAGATTTGGAGAACTAGAGCTTTAAACAACAACATATCTGGATTACTATGAAGTACTGGATGATGGATTAATGTGTTCATGTATGATATATATTTTCTTTTGTTTATGGATTTTAAGGAACTAATCGGTGAAAGTCAGAATTTTGGTGAATATTGAATCCCTCCAACAACATAATTCGGATGTATTGGATTTTTTTTTTGGGTGTAAAGATTGCTAGTGTGGTCATTGTATCGCTCTTTGGGTAGTTTTTTCATTGCTTTCCCATGAGCAAATTTAATTGATTTTTGAAGCATGTGTTAGATTGTAATTTTTTTCCCCGGTGTTTAAAGCCATTAGACAAACCACTAACGACTATGGTCGGTACAAAGATACTAAATTGAGATATGGTTTAAATTGCACGTGTTGTGTTAAACTACCTTCACAAGCATTTGGTGTACCACTGTACCGCCTTATCACGGTTTAAACTGCCTTCACATGGTTTAAACTGCATGTGTCATATACTCATATTATGTGTTAAATTGCAATAGAAAGTATTTTCCTTTTATAAATTGACTAATGATAATAAACGTGTAACACTGCTAATCAAAAGATAGTAAATGTGTAACATAGATTGCAATAGAAAGTATTTACCTTATCTGCACATTGTTCGTCTTTAATTGGCGACCTACATGCAGTAAACGTGTAACATAAATCCAGACGCCTTATCACTGCAAATCAAAATAGATTGAGGTATTTAATTCATTTGAAATTGCCTTATCACCTTCTATAACAGATCTTTCATTAAGCTGAAATATAAATCTAGCTAATTAATTAACTGCTAATAAAAACATCAACGAATTTTTGTAACTAGAAAGATATCTAACAATATGACTATTAATTTGGACCGTTCATATTTCATCAGTTTTCCGTGTAAAACTAGTACATTTATGTAGCATTAGCAATATGTCCGAAATTATTTAATATAAAAATTCAGTAACAAAAACATTTAATAGAAAGAATTATTTATTTTTTTTAATAAGAAGAAAGTTCCAACGCGTTTATAAACCGCGCCTCTCTCTCTCCTCTCGAACGCGTTTTATAAACGCGCTACAAGCCTTAAAACGCGTTTATAAAACGCGCTAGAAGGCTGCAGTGATTGCGGCGAAAGTTTCTGACTTTGCACGTTATTTTTTTATTTTACGCGTTTATAAAACGCGTAAGAAGCCTTCTTACCCTTTTATAAAACGCGTTCGAGAGATCTAATTTCCATATAAATACCCAACCTTCTGTCGTCCAAAATCAAAAAAAAAGGAAAAAGATCTGAAAAAAAGAAAAAAATGAGAGGAAAACAAGAGTTAGATGGTGAAATGCAAAATAATATTAGTTGGTGCGAAACTAATAGCCATAAGGGTTGTATGCGGCACACTTATTCACTGATACAGAGTCGCACACAATCCTTATGGCTATTAATATTCCACCAACTTTAAAATAAAAACTTTCCCGTGAAATCTGTTATTACGTGTAGAAGGCGGTTTGTTGGGCTGGGTCTACGAGCCATAACACCGCAGCCGACATCCTTGGATGAGAATCTGCATACATGCAGTCATCTTCATCCAAGTCTCAGAAAAAGAGGGGGTCAATATGACAATCAGTCGCCCGACTCTTCTCTATTAGTTGCGGTGATGTTTTCTCTTCCCACCCTTAGCAATGGATCTTCTACAATTTTTTTTTATGTGGTTCAAAATTTTAATATCATGTATTTTGTAATTTTTTTTGTTGTGTATTGTGTGGTTCAAAATTTTAATAAATTGTAATTTTTAATTTATATTGTGTTTTTTATTATAATGTTCATTGAGTTGTAATGTCTAATATAATTTAAATAAATATTAAGTCTCTTAATATTAATATTTCGAATTTCACAAAAAAAATGAAAATGGATAAAATAAAAACTAAAATAAATTAGATAATAAAACTTACAACACATATACTACACGAATTAATACATATACTAAAACACGAATTAATACATATACTAAAACATAAAAGAAAACAGATAATAATAGAACACACAATAATAAAAACATCTAATTATAGAAAACCTAATAATCAGTCCAAATGATATATGTCATTTCCATTTAACGGGTGATTTTCAAATCCAGGAGGACATGCCTGTTGCAAACGCAACCAAACGATTCCATCTCCACGTCGGACATGATATCCTCCATCCCTCTTAACTACATCAGTCCAATATTTCGGCCCTCTCACTTCAAAAACGTCGCGTTGAAAAACCTTCACGTAAAATTTGTCGGAAGGATAGTGCAAGTAGACGTGCCGAAGAATATCTCGTTTACTTATTCGTCCATCTCCTTGTAGAAGCACACCGGTACAAACATGACGTGGTTTAGTTGACATTATGTTTTCTCGGTTTCTTTTCTCTGCGTAACTTCTCTAAAGTTTTGGTTTTTGATTTCTGAATTTTCGACGTGAATTTGCGGAGAAGGAGGACTATTTATAGACTCAACCCTTATTATCCGTTTATAAAACGCATAATAAGGTTTGAGCGCGTTTTATAAACGCGTAAGAAGGGCTAAGTTAATGGAATTCAATATTTTCGCAGGCTCTCAGTCTGTTTTATTGTTTTACCTGGACTCCACCTTCGTACGCGTTTATAAAACGCGTTCGAAAGCTTCCAACGCGTTTTATAAACGCGTACGAAGGTGGTGTCCACTTTTTGAGCAGCGTGATACTGTGTTTGAGCAGCGTTTTATAGCGCGTTTTTTGAGCAGACTCCTATTCTAGCGCGTTTTATAAACGGCTAAATAATTGCCTATATATATCTCAATTCGTTCTCCTATTTCGTATCACAAAATCACAAACAAAAGACGCGTAAAATCAGAAATTTGAAAAATGGAGAAGGATCAAAACAATAATAAGATCGGGGAGGAAACATCCAAGGTGGGGGAGGGAACACCTAATGTGGTAGCAAAAAGGATCCCATTATACGGCCCTCCGAAGAGAAGGACCTTCTCGGCTGTACGTCGTTTCCCTCCAGGCTGTGGCAGGAGTCCTGATTTTAGTATGGGGGTTAAAATAGATGAGAGTTCTAGTGAGAATAAGGAGGAGGAGAAGAATAAAGAGGTTAAGGAAGTGGAGAAAAATTAGAGTTTAATTGTGCTAAAATAATGGAATTTATCTATTTTATTTTGTATGAACTTTAATTTGTAATTTGAACTTCATATCTAGAATTTATGTTATTGTATGAATTTATATTTTATCTATGTTTTAATTATTTATGTAAATTATTGTGTATGAATTTATGTTTTATCTATGTATTAATATTCATAACTAATTAATATAAAAATTAATAAAAATTTCCATTACAATATTCAGAACCCATTAATATAAAAATTAATAATCATTTCCATTACAATAACTCTTATTAATATGAAAATAACGATTTAAATTAATAACAATTTTCATTACAATAATTCTCATTAATATGAAAACAAGGATTTGCGGAGACTCATGGACAGTTGCCCAATTCTGCGAGAACCTTCGACGGTCGTCGAGTTCTTCCCTAATTGGGTCGGCAGAACTCTACCGCCCATTACCCATGATCGTAGGCAGCAGAGTGTTGGTCTACCTCAGATGATGATGTTGTTAGCGAGCTCTCTATCTGGGCCGACCTTCGTACATAATAACAGATTCCACCGGAAAATCTCTTATTATAATTTCGCACTTATTAACATTGAGAGGTGAGAATGAGAGAGGTGAGAATGAGAGATGAGAATGACATTCAGAGGTGAGAATGAGAGATGTGAGATGAGATTTGCGGTTTGGGTTCGGTTTATAAATTGATATGATGAAAGAAAAAGATAAGAAAGTAGGGCTTCAACCCGTTCTTAAAACGGGTATAAAGCCTTTTAACGCGTTTTATAAAAGGGTAAAGCCTTTTAACGCGTTTTATAAAAGGGTAAAGTCTTTTAGCGCGTTTTATAAAAGGGTAGAAAGCCTTTTAACGCGTTTTATAAAAGGGTAAAGCCTTTTAGCGCGTTTTATAAAGGGTACAACGCCTTTTAGCGCGTTTAAACCTGTGGAGACATGGGCTTGCTCAAGAGGAAGTGCTTCAGGAGGAACTTTATGCCGAGGAGTGTATCATGTGCCACTTGAATGCTGAGGGTCCCATTATACGAGTTAATTAACTGCTTCTCAACGCTAAACAAGTGCCTCAGTCTTTGCATGAAGGTCGGATGAACTAATGAGTACAAAGCCTTTTAGGATTAGGGATTTTTGTAGATAACAAGAATGCATGTCTGTCAATGCTCTTCTTGACGGATCGAAGGGTTTCCTTCGGCACAATAAAATCCCTCAAGCTAACACTAAACCTTTCAACATTATACATAAAATAATACTAAATTAAAACTAAAATTAGAATGCATAAAAATTATAATACATAATTTCGAAATTCAAACTAAAAATGCCAATACATAAAATAATAGTATATTCTCTTACAATACATTCCATTACAATATATAAAATTACGACAACACTTAATCTTCAATTTTTTCATTTTTTCTTCCTACCGAAAGACAGTACATTGCGAAATTTCCCCCAAACAATCCTTTTCGTCCTCTCTCCCCTGATGTATTGCCTTGATCTGTTGGAAATCCAGCCGACTCACTTCTCATATTTCCAGATGCGACATCTCTTACCCGTGGATCAATACTTATAGAATTTCTCTGTGGTTGTACAGACCCTTGGTCCTCCCTATTATTGTTGCTTCGTGGATCAACATGCAATGACATTCGTCCTGGTTGAATGGGTGTTTGACGAGTCCGAACCGTACGTTCAGTACTCGCTGCCCTTCTTGGACTGTTGGCCCTTGTTGGTGGTCTACTGGTGTATCGACCGGATTGCAATGCGTCCATCGGATATGGCGGTTGAGGTGCTGCTTGTCGCGGTTGACTGGTTGAAGCTTCACCTTGATTTTTCTTTTTTGTTTTTCTTGTGGAACCTCCACCTTTCCTTCCTTCCATCCTATCCATCCACATCTCTGCACGAATGATTTTGCCCCTTCCTCGATTGACCAAACTCTTGTCGGGGACAATTATCGGACTTGTATAAACTGGCCACTCTTCCTCATCTTTGTAACAATGAAACCGACCTGCTGACCAAATCATGTGCTGGTTCTGCATGCTATAGTGACCATCCACAAATTGATCTACATTGTAATTTGTCTCCCTGCAAACAGCAATGACATGTGCGCAAGGGATACCTGTCAATTGAGGTTTTTGGCACTCACATGTGGTTCGAGTGAAGGGCAATTGCACATCGGTTTGCTCCATGTCGGGTGGAATTTGAACTATGTAATGGGAATAATCGTAGCCTACACCATCACGGTACTCCTCGCGAACTTTCATGCGAAATTCTCCAAGGTCCAATCTTAACACGAATGTGCTCATGAACTCCTCTGAGATTGCAACAAAAAGATGAAGTTAGTTCAAAATGGATTAAAATGAATGAATGAATTGAATTCTTTTTCTTTAAGTACTTACGTGATTTTCCATCATGCTTGATCAATTTATTCTTTACTCCTTCCGGCCATCTTTCTCCTAAACTCAACCTTTGAAGTGCTTCTTGTGTTCGCTTGTTCATCCAGTTGGCACATTTATACCACGTGCCTTCTATAAGTGCTGTCACTGGTAATCTTCTCTCTATTCTAAACACATTATTCAGACTCTCCGATCCATTACTTGTCATTATACCCCACCGATGCCCCTTGTCAAAACTCTGAGCCCATTTATATAGTTTTGGCCGCTCGTTGTTGTCATTTTCATTAATTTTACCACAATTTCTTAGGTACTCCCCAATTCTCTCTAAAACGTCTAGGGTTTTTCTTGTTAGCAAGTCTACATTTGAAAAAGTTTTTCAAATGAGCATCTTGTGACCCGCCAGCCTCCTTCCATAAGTTTTCCGCAACATGCTGCATGCAGAACCGATGAATCGCTACTGCATGCGCACCTTGTGCCTTCCAACCGTAATTTACGGATGCAAATACCGCTTTTATTGCCTTATGACGGTCAGATATGACACAGTATCTAGTGTTCCGACCTAAAACTTCCCATCTAACCCAAGACATAAACCATCCCCAAGTATCCTTATCTTCTTTCTCGCCCAATCCGAATGCAACCGGAATTAATCGATTTTCTGGATCATAACCACACACTGAGAACAATCTACCTTTGTATCGGCCCGATAAAAAACTAGCATTAATTGAGATAACAGGTCTGGCATATTTCATCGCTTCTATGCACGGACCAAAAGCCCAGGCTGCCATCTTGAAGACGCCAACGTTAGGATCGTCTGTAGGCCAAGAAACTATTGTGTATTTCGTTCCTGGGGTTGTCGCCTTCATTGCCTCCAGAAGGCGTGGAAGTTTAGTGTAGGCCCCTTCCCAAGACCCAAACAATTGCTCCAATGCTCGCTCCCTCACACGCCATAGTTTATTATAAGTCGGTTCAATACGTGGATATCTAGCCCTTATGAGGCTTCCTATGTCCTGGACACTTTTTCCTAAATTTTTTTTCAATTCATCCCTAATGTGTTCGGCAATGAGAATAGCTGTAAGGTTTGCGTGACTTTTTTGGCCCGGGGGTCTCGAACAAATATGATCATTTGGATTGGTAGAGATCTTCCAATTTGTATTATAACTCTCACGTCTACCATACAATCGCCACTTACAATTCGGTTTTTGCATGCAAACCATTACAATTTTTTGTTTATTGCTAGTTTTCGTTCGAACTTCTCGATTTGTTTTGCATGAAACATCACATATACAGCTAGAATTAGTTGTTTTTTAGAACCGAATCTTTTATCAGGAGCAAGTTCGCCTTGTGGCCCTAAACTACGCTCCGGCATACCAGCATACTCAAACATAGAAATATCACACAATTCACTTACAGGATGGTGCAAGTCCGTCCTTCCATAAAAAGACACTTCTCTCTCGGAGAAGTCCTCCACATCGGTATATTCTTCTCCGGTAGGAAGGTCGGAGTAAGTTGCCGGACCCTCATCTTCATCACCATCGGCAACCTCGACTTCATCTCCTGATGTGTTATTGTCTTGCGTAGGAACGGACCGTTCGCCAGTGTATTGGTAAGGGGTGGATTGCTGACCACACATAAGGTTTAAGGAAGTGTTTGGCTCACTGCTACCGGGCTCGTCAAGGGGTGTTAGGTTCAAATCTGGTCCCGTGCCATATACGGGAATGAAATCAACATGCAACTCAATAATCGGTAACCCTCTCGTCTCGAATGTCTCGTGGTAAAAAAGGCGCCATTGATCTTCACAATTTACAGGAAGAAATAGCGATTCATATCTCCCATTTACAATATCGTTGTAACGACCATGGATATTCAAAGTGTACTGGGTTTCTAAAATCTGTAGCCTGCTGTATAATTCATTTCGAATATCAGCAAATGTGGTATGCATACTACAACCGATGTGGAAGTAAGAAGCACCAAAAGTTGGACATTGGTTGACATATATTGTAATTGTAGACATTTTTGAATTTGATTGATAGGTTTTTAAATTGGAAGAGATAATCTGTTGTGGACGATTTCAATTCTGCGAGAATGTATAGTCTTATATAACTTCAAATAATGCGGTTATAAATTCACAAACTTATAGACAGAAATGACTAAAGTTCTATCGAAATGACTAAAGTTTGATCGAAGTGACAGAAGTTGAAATATTGCCCTCCCAGCGCATTTTATAAACGGGTAAGAAGCCTTCTTACCCGTTTTATAAACGCGTTAATTGCGTTTTAACTATTCCGAAAATTCAACCTTCTAGCGCGTTTTATAAACGCGTTTTAAGGCTTGTAGCGCGTTTATAAAACGCGTTCGAGAGGAGAGAGAGAGAGGCGCGGTTTATAAACGCGTTGGAACTTTCTTCTTATTAAAAAAAAATAATTCTTTCTATTAAATTTTTTGAGACTGAATTTTTATATTAAATAATTTCGGGCAATATGTATTGCGTATACCATATGTCACATTTTTTAATCTGAAAATTTAGAAGTTTATAAATTCAAATTTCAAAATTTTCGCAACTAAAAAAAAATTTCAGAATTAAAAAAAATCGTCAGAACTGTTCATTTTATTTAAATTAAAAAACCAAAATAATTTCATATGGACAGTTCATTTTCTTTTAAAAAATAACAAAGCAACTTTAGCTTTTCTCTTTCTTCATTTTTAAAAAATTGAAGACTTTAATTTCATCTCGACTATTCATTTTTTTTAAATTATAAAACCAAAATAATTTTTCTAAAAGAAATGACAAAGTGACTTTAGCTGGTGTCTTCATTTATTTTTCTAAAAGTCAAAAGCTTTAATTTCATCTTGGCTATTCATTTCTTTTTTTAAATTAAAAAACCAAAATAATTTCATCTGAACTGTTCATTTTTTTAAAAAAAATGATAAAGCGACTTTAATTGGTATCTTCCTTCATTTTTAAAAAGTCGAAAGACTTTAATTTCATCTCGACTATTCATTTTTTTAAATTTAAAAAACAAAATGATTCCATCCAGATTGTTTGTTTCCTATTTCTAAAAAAACGACAAAGTGACTTTAGCTGGTCTCTTCATTCATTTTTAAAATTGGAAGACTTTAATTTCATCTCGACTATTCATTTCTTTTTTAAAATAAAAAAAATCAACATAATTTCATCTAGACGATTCATTTTTTTTAAAAAAAAAAGACAACGACAAAGCAAATTTAGCTGGTCTTTTTCTTCATTTTTAAAAAGTCGAAGGTTTTAATTTCATCTTGACTATTCATTTCTTTTTTTAAAATTTAAAAAATAAAATAATTCCATCCATATTATTTGTTTTCTTTTTTTTTAAAAACCCGACAAAGTGACTTTAGCTGGTCTCTTCTATCATTTTTAAAACATCGAATGCTTTAATTTCATCTCGACGATTCATTTCTTTTTTTAAATTAACAAACGAAAATAATTTCATCTAGACTGTTCATTTTTTATAAAAAAACGACAAAGTGACTTTAGTTGGCTCCTTTCTTCATTTTCAAAAAGTCGAAGGTTTTAATTTCATCTCGACTATTCATTTTTTTTAATTAAAAAAACAAAATAATTCCATTCAAATTGTTTGTTTTCTTTTATTTAAAAAAACGACAAAGTAACTTTAGCTTCTCTCTTTCTTCATTTTAAAAATGTCGAAGGCTTCAATTTCAACTCAATTATTCATTTCTTTTTTAAAATTTAAAAAATCAACATAATTTCATCTAGACGGTTCATTTTTTTTAAAAGAAAAGGACAAAACAACTATAGCTGGTTTCTTCATTCATTTTTACAAAGTCGAAGGTCTTAATTTCATGTCGACTATTCTTTCTATTTTTTTATAATTTAAAAATACAAAATAATTTCATCTAGACTGTTAATTTTCTGTTTTTTTAAATGACAAAACAACTTTATCTTGTCTCTTCCTTCGTTTTAAAAAGTCGAAGGCTTTAATTTCATCTCGACTATTCGTTTCTTTTTTTAAATTAAAAAACCAAAATAATTTCATCTGGAATTGCTTAGGACCATCCCTAAGATACTATCATCCTCATCATCCTCAAGCGTATGTAACTAACTCCTCCCTCCTCACGCGTACACGTTCTCCCCTCCCCCCTCCTCCCTCCCACATACGCGGTCCCCCCTCCCCCTCCTCCCTCCCATGTACACCGTCCCCCCCACCCTTCTCCTCTTCCTCCTACACACTTCATAACTGTTGAAGTTAATATATTTAAATGTTGAAGGTAATATCGTAATTGTTGAAGTCGGCATATTTAAATGTTGAAGATAATAGTTGAAGTTGGCATATTTAAATTGTTGAAGTTGACATATATAACTGTAACAGTTATATATATTAACTTCAACAGTTATATATATTAACTTCAACAGTTGCAGTTCGGATACTAACTATTGAAGTTAATATGATTAATTGATATAGTTCGAATACTAAATGTTGTAGTTAATATGAGTAATTGTTGTAGTCCGAATACTAACTGTTGTAGTTAGTATTAGTAATTGTTGTAGCTCAGATATCAACTGTTGAAGTTAATGTGAGTAAATGTTATAGTTCGGATACTAACTGTTGTAGTTAGTATTAGTAATTGTTGTTATTGTAGTTAATGTGAGAGGGAGGTAGAAAAACAGAGGGATATCGCTGGGTACAGAGGGACAGAGAGAACAAAAAGGAAAGAGGGATGGGATATAGCTGGATGGGGATGAGAATTTTTTTTCATTTTTAAAAAACTCGTCTGTTATTAATGAAGTAGCACTGGGGATGATGGGGATGATGAAATACGGGGATGATCCTTATCACCCCCGAATTTCATCTATACTGTTCATTTTCTTTTTTTTTTCCAAAAAATAACAAAACGACTTTAACTGCTCTCATCCTTCATTGTTAGAAAGTCCAAGGATTTAATTCCATCTTAACTATTTATTTCCTTTTTAAATTAAAAAACCAAAATAACTTCATCTAGATTGTTCATTTTTTTTAAAAAAAAATGACAAAACAACTTTAGTTGGTCTCTTCATTTTTAAAAATTCGAAAACTTTAATTTAAAAAAAAAAATGACAAAGCAACTTTAGTTGGTCTCTTCATTTTTAAAAATTCGAAAACTTTAATTTTATCTGGACTATTCATTTCTTCTTTTAAATTTAAAAAAAAAACAAAATTTTTTCATCTGCACTGTTTATTTTTTCTTAAAAAAATGACAAAGTGACTTTAACTTGTCTTTTCCTTCATTTTTAAAAAGTCAAAGCTTTAATTTTATCTCGATTATTCATTTCTTTTTTTAAAATTTAAAACCAAAATAATTTCGTCAGAACTTTTCATTTTCTTTTTTTATAAAAAAAACGACAAAATGACTTTAGTTGTGTTGACTCGTGTTATGTCAAAACATGGTGTCATGTCAAAACGTCATGTTAGTCGTGTCGTGTTGACATGATGTGGTAGTCGTATCAAGTCGTGTTGTGTCAAAACGTAGTGTTGAGTTAGTTGTGTCGTGTTAATCGTGACGTGTTAGTCATATCAAGTTATGTCATATTGACACGACGTGTTAGTCGTATCAAGTCGTTTTATGTCAAAATAAATCAGAGGTAACATTTTCATGCATTCATTTTCTCTACGTTGTGTTTTCATGCATGTCAAAATAAGTAATATATTTTCATGAAAAAACAGCGCTAGATTAATTGCCATCTACTTTCACTAATTACCATATAATATTGACGGACACAAATCAGCGCGAGATTTGTTAATTTCCATGCATACAATAGCAATCTCCTCTTCTACACAAACAAATCAGAGGGTAGTACTGAGTCTACTAACGGACATAGGCACAAATGGCTAACGCTAGCCTAACCTAACATCCCTTGATAGCAATCTACCCAGTAGCTACTAAAAGATAAAATAAAAGAACTTAACAATAAGTTGTCATGCATTGCAGTAGCATACCATCAGACCAGGATCTGACTGCTTTCGGTAGTTCAAGTTTTCAATAATCGACAAACAAAAAGACAGCAAGATATATGTAACAATTCACAAATATTAGACAATTTCACCAAATCAATAGGAATTAGATACGTCTTAGAATTGTCACGCATTTCAAAAAAGTTGTTATAAAATTAGCAATTACCACAAGTTTCATCTTAGTTTAAACAAATGATTTTCCTGAAGACAAACAAAATTTCTTTAATTTGTCAAACTGATTAATGATCGCAGTTTTTCATACCGTGAATATCAAAGGGTGCGTTTGGATATAGGAAGAAGGAAGAAGGAAGAAAAAAAATTATAAACAATCCAAACTCTTCACAAAGTTACACATTTTTCAATATTTCTTCCCACTTCTTCCCTTCTTCCCTTCTTCCCACACCTATCCAAACGGAGCCAAAAGTAAAGTAAAATAAAAGTTAACTTCATTACATTTGCAACGCAAATTGAAACCTATAAATAAAAGGATGCGCTATTACCCTAGAAATGCAGCTAAATCTCTGTAAGGAGTGTGCCTTCTGCTAATGGTGATTGTTGCAATTGCCTCTAGAAGGGTATTTGCTTACATGGATAACCCAAGTACCCAACCCATATGCTCATGCACTAAACTAGTCGTCAGGACCAATATATGACAAGGATATGCAATTTCCTTATTTTATTGTCCACCCAAAGAAACTTCAATTTATCCAAAAAAAACATGGTGGAGGGGATTGATCAACAAGTTCTTCATAGTCCTGGTATAACTGGCATGCCTTCCTGGATAAAGATAATAAACCCCTGGACAAAAATTAAAATTCTACCAATAACCAAAATCAATTGAAACGCTGACAATGCCATGGAAATACCTGGCTAACAAGGCAGTAACTTTTTACTCTAGATCTTGCAGTTCAACAACAATACAAGACAACGAGTAGAGGTAGAACTTGGTTATGCAAGGATTGTAGTACAATAAATGATCAGATATGGTTATACTAATTGAAACCCTCGAGTAACTATTCATTTGAAAGTTAGAATTTTTTGTCAGAAATCAACTTTTTTTTCTCTACTGGATTGATCTTCACGATTCCCGTATGCAAAATTTAACTTTCAGAACTAAAATTTAATTTGTCCTAAATTCTCAACAGAGGTTAGTTGAGAGACGAAAATTTATAAATTAGTCGCGAAAGCAAAAATTGGTGGAGGCGGAGTGAGAGAGAAAGAGAGACTTGCCTTGATGTGACAGGTGGAGGTAGATCGAAGATTTTCCTTGGCGTAAAGGCGGACCAGTAGGTCACTAAGTCCCCTTCTTGTCCCCGAGCCACGTTCAGGTCGAACGAGGCAGCATGCAAACACCGTCGATTTCATACTCGGTGCAGATCCGAAGTTTCGAACACGGATCGCTGCTAACTGGGGGAAAGAGACCGAGTAGAGTAGAGGAGAGGACTCATGAGACACGAGAGGATGATAGAGCAAGCAGCGGCTTCGGAGAACGTGGGTTTGCACAGGGATGTGGAATAAGGGAGGCGAATAGATGGCCTCGCTTCGAACTGGAATCGGAGAGAAAGTGAGAAAGTAAGGATTTTGGTGGGAGACTGGAAACAGCAACGGAATGGTAGCGAAGAGAGAAGGGAAAATTAAATGGACAATGTTGCCCTTCCGCAAAAGGTTTGTAGTTCAACTTAACGTTGATAAAACGGAGATTGTTATGAAATGGATATCGTCTCGACCGTCTGATTGATAAAAAATGGACGGTCTAAATTATTGGTGTCCACATTAGAATTTCCCATATACAAATATTTTAAGTATACAGAATTTTATTTTAAGGAATAGAAACAATCACTTCAAAAGTTAACCTATATGGAAAAGAATGTAAGTTCTGCTATTCAGCTCCGCTTTTGCATATGTACTCTTAGCAAAAATTCTGGACATAATACTCTTAAATGTAAACATTGCAGCATATGTGCACAGCTCTTCAATGAATGCATATTCCAGGAACTTTCCACTGGAATTTCTTTCCTTTCCTCTCCTCCAGGGAAAAGGATTTATAATACTTCCAACTGTTCAAAACATTTTTCAAATCATTTACTTTGCTTCCAAGTCCGACACAGCAATTTGCATGCATTGTGCAAATTTTGTCAAAATCATGGCTGAGCTGACAGAACCCACCGCAATAGGCAGTGTTTAAAAATTGTAACTTCACTCCAAATTTTTCAGTGTAATTTTTCTTGATTTGGTTGAACACATTTTGTTCGTGCATTCCAGGGAAATCATCTCTAGCATTGTGCCAACTGCGATAAAATTGGATTGTTGTATTGCAAGACCGAGCATAAAGTAAGCCACCATTTGGGAAATTTGATAAGCTATCTTCGTCTCCAATAAAGAAGTCGCTGGAGATTGCAATGTGGGATGTTATGGCAATGTGGCGCAAAGGATTTCTGAACCACATTATATCCACATCCTGCAAAAGAAAGAATTGGATTTTTAAATCAGACTAATGCTATAATTCATGCTACAAATGTTAGGGGATTACGGCAAGTAGTAGTATTGCTAGATTATTTACTATTTAGTCAGGTACTTTTTCTGATACCAAAGTGGACAAGTGATACTGTTTGAATTTGATTTGAGTCAGTTTTGGAGTTTCTGTCAGCATTAGTCCATCTAATAAGAGTTCTAGCATCTAGCCCATAACAGTATATTAGATAATTGGTATATCTAAATTTTGGTTATTTGGCTTGAACATGATTTTATTTTAGATGCAATCCTCAAATTATGGATCAGATTATAGTTCAATGAAAGACTGCCTGAATATTTAGCAGAGTGAAAAGATCAGTGCCGTTGGTACTAATGAGTCTACTTGCTGGTATTTGTATATCTTCAGTAAAAACATGAAAAGTCAACAACCAAAGACAAAGAGAAGTATATACCTACCGTAAATAGAAAGTTGTATCCAAGCTCTAAAATGCTGAGCTGGAAACCATTGCGGCCCCACATCATCTCAAGGTAATCTTTTGTCATAAAGAATTTCTCGCTTGTGTAATTCACCCCTTTTGTCTCCAGAAAGTAGCAATAGAAATGCACCTCCTTACATCTTTGGTATGCCTTTGGGTCCATTGCAACAATCACTAGATGGTTCAGAAGATGTTCAATTTGTTCACCTACGTGAAAGCTCTCAAGAAATAAGTCAAGAAGTGAGCCTGGCCGTGCAAATGGCTCGTTCAGAGAGGTTATGATGACAGTGTTATCATCCATTGCAGCTTTTCTTAAGAGGACAGATAATTCCTGGCGTGCTTTAATCTGCATATTTACATGAGATATGTTAGTAATAAATCCTATTCAGTGGCTATTCCAGATTTCTGTACCTATTACCAGTTCTTCACTTTTGTGCTATATAGGTACCACAAAACCAAAGCCAGTAGTGGTATATGTCTGATCAGTGGCGGAGCCAGGATTAACTATAGCGGGGACCAAAGTTTAACTGTCGGTGAATTGAGACTTATCTGACACCAGGAAATGGGGCGGGAAAGATGGATCGTAGTCTATTCGGTAGCTTTTTCAGATATCTGTACCGATTACCAGTTCTTAACTTTTGTGCTATATAGGTACCACAAAACCAAAGCCAGTAGTGGTATATGTCTGATCAGTGGCGGAGCTGGGATTATACTATAGGTCCTAGTACTAGACTTAAATTAATAGGTATAACAAAGTCATAAATATAGTTTTGGCATTCATACACTAAAGTGCCAGTGTAATTTACAGGTGTAACAAAGTCAGAAACATAGTTTTGGTATGCATAGACTGAAGTACTGGTACAATTATCATCTGCAACTCTTCGTCCAAGTCCTGGAGATCGGTCTTCAGTTGGTTGTCTATCTATTATTTGCATTTGACAAGTCATTTGTATTTTATTCTTCATATATTATAATTAATAAATCCACTGTGATCAATTTTCGCACTTTTTGCTTGGCTGATCAAATCTATCTTTTTTTCTTAAATATTTTCATGGTAAGGACAAAGGAGCAAGGAGAAGATGATTCTAACTGGGCCTTTGAGAGTCAAGGAGATGCAGCTAGCCATGTAGAAATCCAAAAAGGCCCAATAAAGATCCAAAAGGAAGGAAACTCTATGGGAGTCTGAAAATTATTTCAAACAAGTAGCGGTACTTCACATTTTTTTTTCCCCCTTTCTGTTTAGGGGAAAAGATAATAAGCAGAAAGGCAAGGCAGCAACTTAGATGTTTTTTTTTCAAATGCTTAGCTTATCTCTCAAAATTCATAAAAAAAAAAATTTACAAATTCACCTCTTAGGATTCAGAAAACATCTTAATTGAACAAACACTTTATGTAGTTTAGGACTTTAGGTAAGGAAGGTGCCAACCATTGCCCGAATAATTTTCTGGTAACTTATCCATCAATGTGCATGTGCCACATGCCCTGGTGTCAACTATTCTAAGATGGAGTGTGAAACGTGTACATAATAATTCGCACTTAAGACAAACATGGTTGATACTTGAAGAACATGTGCGCATGTCTGAGTAAACAGGAGACAAATTTGTTTCTATCAATTAAAATCATTCCTTCTGGATAATACGCCTAAATGCAATTGCCAGGAAACGAAACAGTTCATATAGTTGAATTGTTGAATTTTCGAATATGGCTAAGCCTAATTTGACACCCTGAATTTCAAATCTTCCAAATGGACCAAAGGTGTAAAAGGTACAGGGAAAAGAAGATAGCATGACACAACTGTTATACAAATTTACCATAATTGTTAGTGTTAATCAATGGTTCTAGCAATCTACTCGAGTAAATTCAAAACATATATAATCAATATAAAACCTGTTGAATTTGAGCTCCTCTGTTTTATTGGACTCTCTAAGGTACTGTTTGATACCTTTTCAGCTGGCTGGTACTTCCAAGTTTTGGAAAATACAGCAAGATAAAAATAATAATGACTCCCATCACATAGCTTCCCAAATTATAGTAAATTGAATATAAATTATATAAAAATAATCTAAAAGAATGAACAAACTATTTTAGACAACAAATAAATTGTACCTCTTTAGTCTGAGCCAACTGTTGTTCATTTATCTCCTTGAAGGATTGCATCTGAGCTCCATCTCTCCAAGAAGAAATTGGAGACCATCTCTCTCCTTTAGAGTTTGCTGTGGTGTAGAATATAATACATACAGCTGCCATGGCTGCCCCAAGTAGGAAGGAGATCAAGGATTGTAGAGGGCTTGTGTCACCCATCTTCTTAGGCAGAGAGAGAGAGAGAGGGAGAGAGAGGAGAAGTTTTGCCAGCTGCCTATTTTGGCAGCCTCTGTGTAATTAATTGGTCATAAAGAAAACAGGGAGTAGTTCATTCAAATTCAATAAACAAAAAGAAATGAATCAAGGACCTCTGTTTTTAATGAAACTCGGTCCTCTGAAATGATTAACTCTACATTGCTTATTTCGCTCTATGCTGAGAAGCTGAGAAGAGTTTGCTTTTCCAACTATGCCGATGAAGAGATTTAAAGATATAAAAAAATATTTTAATATATTCAATTAAATTACAGAAAAATTTTACTTCTCACGGGTCTCATGATCAACTATAAAATTTTTAAACAAGTTTTAGACAAATTTATTTCTAACATATATAGTGCGAATTCAGATTACCGACTATTTTTCAATATTACTTAGATTTAAAATTAATAAATAAAAATTCAAAATAAATGATAATTCATATATTCTAATAAAATTTGGATAAATTATTATTTTAAAAATACAAATTAACGTGGTACTTCAACTCAGTAACTAAATGTATCTTGTAAAACAATTATGCAATATAAAGTTATGGGTTTTTGAAAAAAAAAAGCAGCAGTAAAAACCAATTGACCTTTTTTTTTTTTTTTTGAGAGCTAGATAGGGACTATAAAACCAATTGAACTTTATTGGAACATTATAGATTGAAGAGTTTTTTTAATTAACTCTTATTCTTTAATCTTAAAAAAAATTAACTATTTTATTTAAATCTTCATTATTTAACTACGACCTATTAAAAAATCATTAGGAATTAAGATATGACTTATTTATGTTGCTATTCAAAATCTAATTAAACAATGCTGTGTGAAATCTAATTCTAGATCATGCATAAAGAAACTTCCCTATAATCCGTTTATAAACGATCGAATTAATTTTCCATTGACCGAAAACTTTTAGATTCTTTGGATTCTACTTGGATGATTCTAGAGGTACGCTATCCAACTTTGACTTATCCTTGGGCAAAGAAATTGGAACCTAGAAGCTATCTCGCTGTTACTCGTCCATTGTCCAACTTGCATTAATTGTGCCGACCATCTACGTCATATCGAGTCTGCACTGACTGCGGATATTGACCGTGTGATCAAGAACCGACGGTACAGATCTAACTCTCATTTATAATTCGATGTTTTGGTTTTATTGGAGGTTCTTAATTTGAATCACTCGGATAATCATCATGTATGATCGAAAATTACCTAGTATAGAATATGACACAGACATTGGTTTATTGAGACTATATTCTCGCATGTTATTCAACTGGTACATAATAATTATGATTATAGTGTGTAATATCTTATGGCTGCTATATATTATTGGCTTAGAAAAAGTTGTCAGAAAATATTTATGCACTTGTCGTCAAAATAAAATCATTAAAAAAAAAAAACTAATGTCTGGTCCTCCATATTAATCGCTACTTCTCCGTTCAAATATTTGAAATCAACAATCCATTTTTGTCGTTAAATTTTTGCTCCATATAATGAGTTGGTAAAAGTTGGTAAAAGACTTAGATTCTTCTTTCAGTAACATTTAAATTTTTCGAGTAAAAATTTAGTTTCTCAATGGTCGGTTCACCAACCAACTATTTCATCAAAATATAAGAAAAAAAAAAATTGCATGATAACATAAGCCATCACAGTAGTTGAAATAAAAAATCAAAAAATTGCATAACAAACTGGAGCACTATAAAAAAAGAAACATTACAAAGATACTACATAATTATCATCAAGAAATGTGATAGTCTGTTATATTTCTTTCATTTCAGTATGTTTCTCCTCAAAAACAATGAATTATCGTACTTTTCTTGCAAATATCCAACTAATATTTTAATTTTTCCAATTATCCCACAACCAGAGTTCCAAAGTGAGTACCGTGTAGCTTTCAAACTCGCGTCATAAAAAAAATTTCGTTTCTAAGTTTTTTACTTTTGATCAATACTATATAAAATGACCGAATATAGTTTTGAAAACAACAAGTTTTTAATAAACACAACATAATCATATCATTGTTTATAAACAATATTCTAGTATAAGAAAGCTATAATTTATTGATATCATTTTTTATTCTCCTCACTACTAAACATCTAGAAAATTGATGCAAAATTATTCATAATAGCATCTCAAGTGGTAATGCACATTATATATTATTTAATTACATGGATATGTTTTTGCTTTAAATTTTCTTCAAGTTAATTATTATTTTATTTTAAAAAATAAAATATTTTAAAGAATAAAGTACTTAAAAATCTCATTGTTTTTATTGATTATTCCCTGATATCCTATAAATAAATAATTACCATTATATAACTACTAGTTCCATGTATTTATGGCTTGTCTTTAAAAATTTGTAAATATAGTCGTTTTATATAGAACTGAATCTTCAACTCATAACTTCGACATGAAATCATCACACAAAAAATATAGTTCTTCACACTGCAAAGATTAGTATGAGAAATTTTTAAAAGCGTAATAAAACAATAGCGATGATTATCATGGATTGTACTAATTATCCAAAAACATTTGCAACGTAGGATCGGAATTTTTCTACTTTTTCTAATCAATTAGACTAATTAAATCAATTGATCAAACTTCCATCAAATAAACTCTGCTTCGATTTGTATCCAAATTGAAAAAAAAAATACACTAATTATCTATATTGTATTCGTATTTGTATCCGATACAAAGGCATGAATACAAATATGGTCTGACTACGATCATCCATATCCGACAAAAAAAAAAAATGCAATTCATTCCAAATATGATCTTTATCCAATACGTTTTACTCCCTAATTAAATTAGTGCCATAAGATGATTAATGTAATTACTCTTTTAATGTTGTAGAGAAATAATTTTGATTTGATAACACTTAGTTTTTATTAGATATCTTTCTTTACAATAATATTTTGATTTGACTATTACTGTAATATGATGATAACATAAAAATCAATCATTTATTTTCTCTTATTGTGATGGCAATCAATATATGAGTATATGATTAATATATAGTATTTGATATATGATGACATCCTATATATATTATCGAGCTTATTATTTTATTTATTTATTTTTATGTCAATTAGTTGTTGATTTACATATATCCATTTTAACATCTGAAATGTATCTGTATTTCTACCCGTATTTAACAATCTTCAAACTATATCTGTATCGGATTAATATCCATATTGTATCCATATCCTGATCATATTCGTAGTTGTATCTATATACAATAAAAAAAAATATGGATACAGATACAAATACTAATAACCTAGATAGAATATAATATAATCTAAATAAAAACATTAATTAATTATATTTCCAACATATTTTAGACAGCTATATAATGGGAAAAAATAGTTTACTAATTTTTAAAAATTTATATATTTGGCGATTTAAGCAGTTAATGTATTTAAATGGATAGAATATTAAAAAAATTGAAGTTTTATCTTAAATGAGTTCTCATCAAATAAGATCAACTATTTAAATTCATCATTTAAAACTATAGTTGTACACTGAACAAAGACCAAGGAGGCACGGATATTATACTAAAATTATATTTTCCTAAAAAGGTCAAAGATCAGGTGGACGCCACTTTTTGGGAGTAGAAAATTTTGACGCAACTGTTGTTTAAGCGAGCATTACTGCAAACAGTGGCACTATGATCATGTACTTATTTTTCTGTCAAAATCTTATTCTAACTCTCCAAATCACTTTTATGAAAAAATAATTTTACAATATAATTGTCACACCCCAAACCAAGCGCAATATGAGGAGGACAACCCCGCCACGTATACACAATCTGTTGCGCACACGTAAGGCTATAAAACAGTGTCACAAATACAAATATCACAAATATATAAACACATAATAAAGACATAATTTGTTCATACAACAAAAGAGACTGGTAAATATACACACATCAAAATCTCCAGTCATCATACAAACAAAACATAGGGCTCGTTTGGATCGCTTAGGAATAGGAGGAATTTCTTATTCCTAGGCATAAAGTATTGGGAAGTTTGTAATTTTGTGAATAGTTTGGATTGTTTATAATAAATTTATGTCTAGGAATAGGAAATTTCTCCTATTCCTAGAGCATCCAAACAGCCCCATAAGTAATAATGCACAGCGGATAACTACTATTCCAGCTCGGCTTGGTCTTCTGGCAAAAACTCCTCTGCTAAGTCTACTAAACTTGAACCTGCTCCACAAGCAAATTATGTGGGCTGAGTACGCGAATACTCAATGGTGGAAAAGGATAAACCTAAGGCTCTGGTTAAAAATTAGTTAGTAACTACACCATACTTAAGTTTGCTCATTTTAATTCCTATATTGTAATTTCAAAGTGTAAGTATAATTTAATGATACCACTAATCCACACATAATGACATGACAAAGTAAAATCTGAAAAGTATATGGAGAAGCGAATAATAATAGCATAATAATATACAGAGTTCATATAATAATACGAAAGTAAAGCACCTGCACTCAATGGTCAAATCATAAGTCACACAAAATCTAGAATCAACTCACAAATTCCAATATATATGACATGAACCGTGCCTATAGATCAACCTAACGCATAGATGCTCGACAACTCGTAGGTGCCCCGTTCCCACATCCCCGCTAAAGGAGTGGACAGTAATACTCGGTACCAGTAAACTGAACGCATGGGGGTCGAGAGGCAGTCTAGTATAATGGCACACACAGGGCCCTAAGGTCGTGGGTTCAATCAAGTCAAAGGAATATAATAACACAAGTCAAATGGATATAATAATAACACAAATAACCATCAAGTGACCGCAGTACCGCCTGACGGTCGGTCTGCTGAGTGATCATCAAAAACACGTTGCTTGAGATCGCTATCATAAGGAGCCCATCGGCAAAACGCTGAGGTGCAAACTCCCGATAATGAAAATCACGTGCAAAACGCCCTTATCTCACTCGGTCTCACTATCCTGATCCGCACCAGATGCTAGTGTTGATTTAAGGCACTTTTAAGTTTATTAATCACTTCATTAATATGAATGCATATCATGTTTATGCAAAACTAATCTTTAATTAATGACATGCTCTTAATTGTTTACTTAATGTAGATGACATGATATGCACATTTTTAGTTAATGATCTAATTACTAACTAAGAATTAAACAAAACCTAAGGCATCCATATTAGTCATAAAAAGACAATCCACACCTGGAAAGGTCTGAAAAGAAGCGACTACTCCTCCTGATGGTCGGTGGTGTCCTGCCCTGCATCACCGGCCTCGTACTCTGGGTAGTACTCACCTACTACTCCGGAGTAGTCCTCCTGATGGACCGAACAGAGGCTTGTCCGACCCGAACAGAAGCTTGTCAGACCCAAACAGACCCCTGTTCGGACCGAACAGAACCCTGTTCGATCCGACTAGACTACCGAAAAAATCATATTTGGAAGTATTTTCAACATGGAAACTCGTATTTTGGCATATTTTCTTGCCTTGACGACCAGGCAACCTCCCAAGCACCTGAAAATTGCTATATAAGCTCCCCTAAGCCTAAGGAAAGGGCATTCAACCTTCCATACCACAAAATTTCACTTTCCATAGGCGTTTTTCTCTCTTCCACCATTGGAGATCATCAAAGCTTGGTTCTTTGAAGCGACGACAGCAAGGAGACGAGTTTGGTGACCATCTTGCAACACACCACTGCCTAGAGATCGTAGTTCGAAAGCATAAAGGAGTATTCGGTTTATTCTTCTATGTTTTCTTCTATATTTTCAATGGGCTTGTATCTTGTGATTTCTATGTTATTTGTTGTGTGTTTTAGTACTATGTTAGGCTAAATTTATGTAGTCTTAGGGGTAAGGTAGTAACTTAGGTTTGGATATTGTGATTTGACTTGTTATGTTATGATATGTTTTGTTGATTTGTTTTGTTGAGAATTATTTTAATTGCTTGGTTAAGTCTAATTAACTTCTAGATGAATTGCCACATTTAGTTAAGTTCTAAAGTTAGGTTAATCAAGATAATTTAGATAAAATATTTGGGATAAATCGTAGATCCAAAAGGGGAGATTAGTTGACACAAAAAGTGTAACTTTTAGACAAGTCCAAAAGACCTCTAGATATCCTTATGAACTCCAACAAACAAGTTTAAGTTGATTGAATTCTATACCAAAAGTTGTGAACCAATCGAGTTAATTAGGTTAGGTTGTGATTAAACCAGTTTCTAGTCCAACAAGCGACAGCTAAGGTTTAGTGAATCTAGGTTTAGCCAACAAACCTTAGCACAAAGCATAAAATATCATAAAAGGTCAAAATCACACACTTTCACCCTCTGTTCGGACCGAACAGATCCTTGTTCAAACCGAACAGAGAAGTAAATGCTTGAAAAACATCGTTCGATGCACGAAAGTGATAAGTTCTGTGTTCTAGAGTCCAAACCAAGGTGAAACCTGAACCCTAAGACGCCTTATTATACTTGAAAAACACCAAAATTTACCTGCCTTAGTTTACCTTACTTGAAATATTATTTAGAACCAAAAACATCTACTTGATTGCATTGTTACTTAGTTTCTACACTCTCAACCTTATTTTATTGTCTAGCTTCATAAAAAAAACAAGTCTAGTAATCGTTAATCCGTCCCTTGGGTTCGACCCTAAAGCTGTACCCCAAAAGACCAGTGAGGTTAGCTATTGGTTACAAATTTATTTGATTCCTAGGTTTTAAGCCTTCATCAACTAGGATTAAGGATTTGAATTATATGAAAAGAGGATTCTGTTTTAAAATATATTATTAATTTGAAAGAACTACTTTATAAAATTTTGACATAATTCCACTTAGAAAACAGTGTGAAGGAGGTCGTTCTGACGTGTTCCTACAGTCCATTTTACGCGTTAGAGACGTAAATAGAAACTTACGAAATCCTTTAACAGTTTAAATTATGGATTAACACTTTTAGTCAATTAATAAATGAAACTCAAAAAGTATACAAATAAAATATAAGTAAATTAAACTCAAATGTCATTAGAAATAAATTGACTATAAATATACTAACCAAAGATAGGAAATAATTAGTCTTTAAATTACAATTATATTTAATTATTGTTTTTAATGTTTTGAACGTGTTTGTGTTTTAATGTGTTTGGGATCATACGAGTCCAAATAGTTGTTTCCATTGTACCTGTAATTTCAGAATTATTTCTGGACTATTTAAAATCCTATCACATCTTTAAGTTTACTTATTAATCCGATTTTTTAATTTAGTTGCACTATTTTTAATTCGGGTCTCAACCTTTTCTCGGTCCAATAAGCTAGTATCAACTAGTATACCATTTTCTCACTTTTAAGTTAATCTCTTTTTTAATTAACTTAATTACTTCTTTAATTATTCCTGCATTTTTAATTCTGGACCTGGCCCAGTCCAGAAAACAAATCCCAACAGATCAGGTACGGGCCCAACCATAGAGCCCAAACAGAGAAACAAGCACACAGGCCTCACGGCCCAACAACACAAGCGACAGAGTCCAGGTGAGGAAAATAGGGGACTCACCTGTCGGGTATAAACCCAGCGGGTTTGTGGGTTGCAGTGGTCAAATCTGAACCCACGAACAAAAATCCAGATCCAATAGTATTTCTCAGATCCGACCCGCTAACTCAACAAGTTTTGCACAGAGGACCTTAGATCATTTTTATTTACTGAACAATTACAGATTAGACCCTAGTAACAGAGTAAGTTATAGAGAAGTCCTGACACGGTTCAAAAGTGTTTACAGAAGGGTCTGATCGATGGGAAAACCAAGTCTCAAAATAAAAACCTCGTGTCTACCGATCTAATCGTTTGTAGAACAGCTTGAGGGTCGAATCCACAGGGACGGTGTTGGAATACTAGTCTTTTACTTTACTAAACTAGCTAGACGGTTCAACTCTTATGTGAATTAAGGGTTGCAGGTGGGTTCAAATCTTAAGTCTAGTTTCAAGTTCAAAACAAGAATTAATGAGAGAGATTCAACAAGTCAAGTAATTCTAGGGTTTCTGGTTGCTAACACTTCTCCTTAGTCCCGGTTCCAGTGGCCCGATGACTCTCGTAGCGGCCCGCTAAAAGAACTTAGGTCGCTAATCTATTAGACTGGTCGCTGGCTACTTGGCGGGCATAGATAACCTCGCTGATTCACTCAGCGGCCCGCTAGGATTAGCGATGTGATTGCAAATTGACTTAATTCAGTTGATAATTGTGCAGGGATAATGTCTTAATTAAGGTCATAGATCAAACTCTCGTTTAGGTTTGGTTATCAATTAATTAATCCAATTTTCCTCGTATAGAACCTTGATTTCAACTATCGTTTCTTGGTCTAGTTTCTACAAGTCTATACCTTTCTAACCTATGAAATCCTTGAGTCTTCACTCTTGGAAAGGACTTAACTCTCGTTTATTAGTCCTGGTTTAACCTTTCAGTTTACAACCTTCATGTTAATCATAATCATGTCTAATAATCTAAGTTTATTTGGACTTAACCACCTAGCAATTAAGCGAGCTCTACTTAACGGGTGTAAACAAATCTACTTAGGTAATCATGGCATAATCAATTCAAGCAATTCAAGCAAGGTATAAAACACAAAGATATCAAAGAAACTAAATAAACATGCAATCAACAACTAAGAATTCGAGTTTACAACCATAGCCCTAAAACAAACAATCAACAACTAAGAAACATCATACAAACACAAGAGAAAATGAGAATAAGAAAATATTACAACCAATTGCTCTTGCGTGTGTCGAAATCTTCTATTGAACACGTCTCTTGCTGTCGCAAATGACCTGCTTGGCGCTTCCACGATCTAGACTTGAGACCTAATTCTCAAATAACTCAATATCTAACCCTAACTTGATCTTGGATTTGGTCTCCTTCTTGTTCTCCCTCAAAACCTCCTCAAACTAGTCTTTAATAGACCTTGGATTTGGTCTCCTTCTTGTTCTACCTCTCTTGATATCGTAATCAAGAGGCTTGAACCAAGGCTCGAATGAAGGTGGTGCGTGCTCCAAAGAAGGGGGACTCAACACATGAGCAATAGGGAGAGGAGAAGGGAGGTAGGCGCCGGCCTAGGGAGGGGATAGGCTAGGTTATGGGGGGGAGAGAGAGAGGTGGATTTGCAACCATACAACCCTTTATATAGTGTGCTAACTCTACCTACCTCACACCATGTATTTACAACATTGTCACCCCACCTACCACCTTGTATGACCGGCCACAATATGGGCCTTTATGGGCCTTGTGTTGTGTATTATGGATCCACTCAATCAATCATTAAATGAACCTTTCTTGTTGCTCCCAATTTGGTTCCCTATTGGGCTTTTAATTAACACTTTAATTAAAGTCTTTTAATTTATACATGTGTTGAATAAATAATTATTAACTTAATAATAATTATTTAGGGATTAGAAAATGCATTAATTTATTTCTATATGATCCCTTTGATTTAATTAATTATAACGGTCTATAACGCTATTTAATTAATTAATCAACTTATCATATTTTTTTGCAATACTAATTATTGCAAATAAATAAATAATGCACGTATGGTTAAACACCAATTTTGTGTGATCCTTTGAGGATTTATGCTACGTTGGACGTGGAGTTAAATCGCTATTTAATTCCAATAATCATAAGCGGTATCTAGCAACACGTTATGATTCCCAATTCGCATAAATAGTGTACTGCTATAATATTTCAATTCTGCATAAGAGAATAATTAGCTTCTCTATTTTGATTCTTATATCACACGATATCATCGTATAATTCAAGATAGGAATGTGTCATTCTTGCAGATTATACGTTTCTTGATCTAGAGATAATTGTATCAGTTGCTAGCAAACAATCTATCTCCATCAAGGGGCCCAAATAGATATCGTCACTCACTAAATAAATTAATGAGGGACATACGGTTTTCTTGATGATTTAACTTTTCCCCGCACAATTCAAGAGAACATAAATAACGTCCGTATAGCAGCCCTTATCGGTAATCAGCGGTAGACGATATATATTGAACCTATCCTCATGTGGAAAAGATAAACATCTCAAACTTAGAATCAAAATCATAACGAAATAAATAATGACACATAACACAATTCATATATTTATTTTGTTGGGTCATGTCATGTACTATGTTCAATTAACATAAACATATGCAATTAAGTTGGTTACTCTTAACCTATGATTTATAGAACTTAATCATCACTTAACTTGCATACTAATCTTATTGATAATTAATGTTCCTTGTTAATTATCAAGATTATGGACGTTTTAGATTTATTGTTGTAATTTACTACTAAATGAAAAATAGTGATCTATAATTAAGATCCTCAACCTGAATGAACTGTCAACACATAAATTAAGAAACAAATGATACGAAATCATCAATGACATAAAACCATAGAAGTAGCCAAAAAGATTGACTTCTAGGACATATCTCTAACAGATTTAAGATCCGTTGGAAAGCTTAGAACGAGCTCTTCAACTTTATGGACTCATCCAAGTCATTTCTTATCCAGAATCTGCAATAAAATTAGAAACTATGGTAGTAATTCATTCTTGACACAAAACTCTAATTAAACTAACCTAAACTCATCTAAACTATGTAAACTCAAGGCAGTTGGTTTAGTTTGGAGACAAAATGGTACCTGAGTATGCATATAAAATCCACTCATCAAATTCCCCCCAAGTTTAACCTTTGCTTGTCCCCAAGCAAATATCTATATTAGAAGAATGGTTTGGCTCTAAACTAAAACAATGACTTGAGACTTACAAGTTATGAAAATTTTTAACATGCACCAATATCGTGATTTGATTGAATTATTTACACAATTTTACAAGCTTTTTCAAATCGAATTGAGTTATCCCAAACGACCCACGCTTACCCCACGGGTGAAATACGTAGGATGCTTGTAGCTATTGCCCATAACTTACCTTGTTCAATTCCTAAACTTGTTGATATTTCAAAGTTTGACAATTGACTTGGCAAAGAGATTCGGGATCACACCCTACCAACACAAATAACATGTCATATCAATATATTTCACAACCAAGTCTTCAAGTACTTAAAACCGTTATATTGATTTTCGAAAACGCATTGGAAATCGAACTAAAGTGAGGCGGAAAAAAGGGTACAACTCCTCACCCATTCTATTCCAAAGTTTTTGGGTTGGACTTTTTAACTTTCTCCCAGGGCTAGGAGGTTTTCCCGCGGCGGAGAGGTTGGCCAGATTAAGGTGGATTTAGTTGCGAGATGTTCCTCGTTTTTTTTTTCTTTTCTTTTTTTATTATGTACTTTTCTGTTTCTTACCCATAATTTATGGATGTTCTTCTATCCACAATAACCTATAGCTTCCCGCAATGTCCATGGCAAAGCACCGCTTTTTAGTTCCCCTTTTTTGTCTTTTTCTTTTTTTCTATTTACAAGGGTGTGTATTTACATCTTCGACTTTTAATAAACTTGAAAACAGCGGTTGTTTGACTCTAGACTTAGTGTTTATTTCCTTAGTTGACATGCATTTGGGTCGGTAAAATTGATCTTGACAAAAATTGAAAATTAATTCAATTGGTGATTGTCTTGGTTTACCGATTTCTAATTGGTCAAGTCATTCATACTACTTATCAAATCATCAAATTTAAGTCTCAATCAAGATAGATTATGATACAATACCTACTCATTTTCTAAGGTCACAGGAGCTAGTTGATCAATTAGATGACCCACAATTCAAATCGAAAAATTTTCTAAAACTTCCTAAATAATTCATTCAAGTCACGATATCAAAACTTGTTAAGTATCTCCCTAACTTACCTAAATGCAATCTATATGAAATTATCATGCAATAGAGACAATTTCTAAATAAAATGCACAATTATACCTATCAGTTCCAGTTTCATCTACCCACCGGACTTTTCAGCTACCCACCGAAAATCTCTGCTACCCACCGAAAATCTCTACTACCACCGAAAACTTTAGCGGGCCGCTGAGACACTCGGTGGGCCGCCGATACTGGGACAGATACGAAATTAACACATAATATGCATGATGCAAACCTAGATACAACTCCTATTCTCTCCCCCCCAAGTTTAAAACTTTGCATTGTCCTCAATGCAAGGAAAACATAACTTAAAAGAGAGAAAGGAAAGGAAACTCATCAAATTATTGTAGTGGTTGTGAAGTTCGCATAGGGGTTGGTGCGACTTGCAAAACGGTTTGTATGCTCCATCATGGTGTATCCCCCAAGTTTGAGTTCTTGCATACAATTCGTGTAATGGTGATTCCAAAAGCTGATTTGTCACCTTTTTCAAACCTAAAACTAACAACAACAAGTGATTGAGAGAAAATGAAATTTAATCTAACAACAACAAGTTATAACTAACTAAAATAACTAAACCTAATTTAATCTAAATGAGAGAAAATGAAATTTTTGAGCCTTGGATTGCCTCCCAAGAAGCGCTTATTTTAGGTCACTAGCTTGACCACCTTGCATTTACTCATCTTATCTTCATTTTTCTCTCTCTCCACGCATCATAGTTCTCCCAAAAGTGATTGAGCGGGTCCTTCGAAACATGCTTGGAGTGTTCTTCTTTGGATGTCATCTTTCTTGACTCGATTATGATGTGATACTTGATTTGTGGTTTGTTGTCTTCCATCACATCAAGTTTCTCCAAACATCTTCTAAGAGTGCTTAAGTCGAATTGGTTGAACTTCTCATTTGTGTTGTCGGATGCCTCGACTTTGAAAGTAGTGTCACCATCTTTCTTCTCTTCAAGTTCATCATTCATGTTCTCAATTTGAGGATGCATTAATTTCAACTCATTAGATTTGACAATTCAGCCCTAAAATATCTTTGTGGAAATGGAATTGGAGGGATGTAGGGAGGAGGTGATATGTACTTTGGTTCATCAAATTCCTCTTGTACCTCCCTATTCTCAACTTGTTTGCTTTCAATTTTGTTGGTATCTAACCAAATTTGGGTCTTCTTGGAACTAGAGTTTTCAAATTCACAATCATTATGCAAAGTCAATTCATTATTTTGATCATTGTGTGGCCTATATGAAGAATTCTCAGTCTCTAACATCCTTTGATGATGGGTAATGAGAGTATTGAGAGAAGATGATATAGATTTAATTTCTTTCAAAAGTTTCTCATTAAATTCGATTTGGTTCATTTTAAATTCCTCAAACCTTGATTCAACACTTGGCATTTGCGTAGATGGTCGGAAATTATCAAAACTAGAAAAAAAAGTAGACCTATGGTACGGTTGAGACACTAAACCATCATTGTTCAAAGCAAAAGAAGAAAAATCATTCAAACTAGAATTGCATGTCTGTCTGTTGAGGTTCTAGCGGGTCGTAGGATCTCCCGATGGGCCGCTGATACCGACAGTCATGTTTTGTGTTTTGGGTTCCCTCCATATGAATCTCGAATAGTTTGTTTGACAGTCAAAAGATTCGTCGAATCCAATGAGGTTGCTGAAGTTCTGGTTGTCTCCACATGCTTCATTTATTGTGTTTTGCACGTTGTGAAAAGCACGCTCAAATTCACTCATGTTCGCATTAAGTCCGAATTGCCTATTCTTGTGGTTGATTTTCTTCCAATTATCCTCCGCCTCTTGTTCACGTACCTGAAAAGAAGGAAACATGGTGATAGAAATTTTTTTTTTTAAGATAAGATAAAATAAGTAAGATACAAGGATACAAGGGTGTCTATACAAGTTACTAAAGCAAAATACCAATATTCGAGCAAACCATCCCCGGCAACGGCGCCAGGGTCCTAATACTCGAAAAACTTCACAAATAGGTCCATGGCACACAACACAGCGTACCAGTAAGGAGGCAAAGAGGTACCAACCTGGTACCTGGCCTGAACCAGCCTAGACACCAAGCCAGAAAGCAACACACAACACAAACAATGCCAGAATGGCTACACTAAGCCACTCCGAGAGGAATGCTGACTGGTACCAAGCTTGTACCAGCCTAGGAACCAATCACATAGCAATACACACACAGATATAACCTAAACACAAGCATGTTTCCTAATAAAAGCTATCAACAGTTGACAGATCTAGAGACTAAGTCAAGCAAGCATTCTCAAGTCATCAGCAACTCAAATTGAAACAAAAACAAGCTCATCTAGTCCTAACACAGTTCAATTTGATGTCCAACAGTTCAAGCAAGTCAACAAGCAATCACACCAGCAGGTGCACAAGTCAGAGCAATATAAAGAAATAAAACATTCCATCAATCGATTCAACAGTCTATGCAACAATTTCAGAGCAACAGTTCAATAGTAAGTGCATGCCTCAACAGCATTCATCACAGACCCAATTGAGATAAGTCAACAACACACAGATCAAGTTCAACAGAGGCCATGCACGATCATCAACAATCATTCCATGCAAGCAATCACAGATAACATATCAAGTGGGTGCATGCCTCAACATCACTTATCCTATCTCAACACAGATCAAACAAGGAAAAGAAAGAGAGAAATGTCAAACCGAGATAGCTTAGCAAAGAGTAAGGAGGGGAAAGGAGCTGTGCTCAGATGCTGCCAGTTGTCTCCGTGAGGCCACCACCTGGCATCAGCCATCAGCCACCGTTGCCATTGTTGAACAACACAAGTAACAAAAGAGAGAGAGTGAGTGAGTGAGAGAGATATGCTTAGGGTTTAGCCACGGCAGTGAGAGGGAGAGACAGTGGGAGAAAAGAATGTGCACAGAGAGTGAAAGAGAGAGGCAGTGAGGAGTGAGTGTCGGCTAGGGTTTCCTCTTGGGAGGGAGGAAGGAGACAGGGGTTTTATAGGCTAGAGAAGGGAGAGTGGTGGGTTTCAGTGGGGTCGATCGGATTGGAGAAGAGGAGGAGGAGGAGGGGCCCTGGTGCTGGGAGTCGGATCCTCTGGTCGTTTTTTACAAACGACCACTGGTCGTTTTTCGATCTGGACCGTCCGATTTAATCTCAACGGTTAACATTTTTTCGGGCCTAACAATCGTGGTACTAGCACAGGGCATCCATAGCCATTAAGATTAAATCAGACGGCTCAGATCTAAAAACGACCAGAGGATTTCTCTGGTCGGCAGACCAGAGGATCTGGTTCCCCTGGTGCTGAGTCGAGAGATAACAATGGGAAGGAGTGGGGACCTTCGATTCCATTGGGGAGAGAGCAAGAGAGAGGGAGTAAGAGGAGAGGAGAGGAGAATAGATAAGGAGAAGGGGAGATGATCCAACGGCTCAGAAAATTCCAGAGAAAATCAACTTGATCGGACGGTCCAGATCACAGGAAACCAATTGAAATTTGTAATTTGATTTATTTGATCAGTGAAACTCGGTTTTTAATCCAGTTTTAACCCACAAAAATTTCATGAATCTGATATTTGAATCTTTGCTAATTAGATTTATTTGTTGCTTGAAGTTTTACTAAATTTTACGATTTAATTAATGTTTTTAAACTAGATTTTATCATGATTTCTAAGAATTTCTCTGTTAATATCATATCAGTCATTAGTTTTAATATTTTAGCTATTTCAAAAATTAAGTATCAAATTTAAAATTTAAATTCTATTTTCTATTTTTTTTTACGGGTTTTCACAATAATAGAGCAGGAAGAGCTACTCCAAGCTACAGGATTTGAGGAATCCTCGTTCTGTTCTTTTTTCCTGTAAAGAACTTTCATATATTTAATCTACTCTTGAGATAGCCTTAAAACTAGGAGATAGATAGCAGCTATCCGAGCACATTTGAGAATTCAGTGTGACTATTTACCATTTTCGACTCGTAAGTCGTAACAGATTTTTAAGTTAGGTTTGTTATAATCAAGGAGCTCACTAATTTTTCCCCAGAGGAGCTGGCCCTAATTAGGGGCGGAGCCAGAGTTGGGGGGGGGGGGGTAATTTTTGCATTTTTCAATACACTTACCTCCACCCTTGCCCTAATACGAGTAAATAAAAAGATTAGTATTGTTCGAATCAAATTGAACAAACAACAACACGGAATTTGTGGACAAAAGGATGGGATCATAAACCAGAAATATTCAGTCTTTGAAATCGAGAGTGACACAGTTAGTACTTAGTAGTATCGCCGATAGCATTTTCTAATAAATAATGCACCTCACCAGTATCAACAATAGCAACGATGCTTACAGTAACACTTACCACAGTAAAGTTAAAGACGCAAAATAACCGAGAAACTCTCAGTCTCGACCTATATTTGTTGAAAAGGCACAAACAAATAGATCGCAAAAAAGAATTATCAAGAGATAAGAAAGGAGAGAATGCAAATACACCTGCGGTATTACTCTCCCAATATCACAAAGAACCTTGTACAAGTACACATTTCAAGCTCATTTTGCCCAGAAACATGCCACAGACAGTAGCCTCTTAAATCTAGGCTCAAATTAAACTACATTAAGCATTTTCTTAACAAAAAAAAAAGTATCAGTTGTCAGTACCAAAGTAGCGATCTCCAAATTCACCAAGGCCAGGTATGACCCGGTATTCCTCATTCAAACCGATGTCAATCTCTGATGTCACAATCTTTACAGCAGGGAAACGTTTGCACACAGTGTGTATTCCTTCTGGTGCCTGGAGCAAGCAAGCCCAGAGAGTATTCTATAAGATTCTTTGAACTCCTGTTTACTTGATGTGCAACAACTAACTTTCATATTTTCAAATTATTTTACTTTTACATTAACTCTAGGTGTACCGGTGCCAGGATCAGTCATGATTAATACCAGCATTAGAGACTTAAAAACAAATTGAATATGTGCCAAGATATGGATGACCTATTTTTCTTGGGAGTTGGGATAACAGTGTTCGCCAGAAGAGCAAGAATACACCATTGTTCCCCTTTTCAGATCTAATATAGAAAAGTTCTTAAAAAGAAAAGTAAAGAGAAGCCATACGGATATGAGATTCAGGAAAATGATGCGGTTCTCAGGTACTCCTTTGCGAATAAGTAGATCTATAGCCTGATTTGCACAGTTTCCTGAGCAGAGAGAGACACATGGAGAAAGAGGTTTGCTTAAATTTGTCAAGTTCTCGATCAAACAATCAAACTAAATAAAACCAACCAACAAGCACAGCAAGTTCTCAACTTGCATACAGTCAAAAAGGACCATGCTTTTTGTATTACCATAATACGAAGAATTAAATGGTACAAAAAATTTACTGAAACCTAAACACAATCTCTGATTAAAAAAAAAATCATTTCTACCAACTTCATAGAAGTTTCAGGTTAAATGAGGATCTCAACTAATAGTATTAGTTAAAACTCCAGGGACTGTTATTACACTTTCCAACGCGAGAAGTTTACATCATTTTCAAACAGCAGTTCAGGTAGACTTTGGAGTCAACTTTTAAAGGATTTCATGCTAGTTCCTTATGGCTGACTTTGGAGTTCTAAAAAGGATAACCATCCATTCAGATTCAGTTTCACTTTATGTTAACATAGTTTCTTTCTTAACGATCCATGTCCCGGAGCCATAACTTAGGACTTTAGGGGGTGGGAGTAATGTCATAGGTTTTTAGATTATAGTTTTAGCTTACGGTGAGGATGTAGTAGTAGTAGTATTAGTATTAGTATTAGTATAAGTATTAGTAGTAATAGTAGCATAATTTTTATTATATTTTTATTCTTTGGTGATCTTCTTCTTGCTGGGTTTCATTTCTAGCCTACCCCAACTTGTTTGGGACAAAAGGCTTAGTTGTTGTTGTTGGTCTGCAAATTTTCATTCTCTATAACAATCCTTGCTATCTGTCTTGCATGGTTTCTCCTATATTTGGTTGGTTCTTTCGACTCCTTTTATTATTATCCGAAATTTTCAATTATGGACAGGATGAAAGAGCCTGCCATACGTACATCCAAAGCAATTTAAACAGAAATATACAGAAAAAGGTGCAGGGATTAAATTGTACATCTAAAATAAAATAAAAATAACCTGTCCCAAGCACAGGGTCAAGAAGAAGAACACGTCTCTCAGCAATGTCCTTTGGAAGCTTCTCATATATTAGCTGAGTTACAAAATAGAACACTTCAGGAAAAAAAAAACAACTCAACAGGAAACAATGTAGGAACAAGAGAAGTGACAAAATAATTCTAATGATAACACTAAGCCTTAGTACCTGTTGACCATTATCACCCTCGCGATGGATTAGAATTTTCCCAATTTTTATCCCTTTGCAGCATGCTCGCAGTGCATTTTCCATACTTTCACCACTGTAGATTAATTAGCACTAGTAATGTTACATCAATTGGTAACTTAACAAAAAAACTAATACTGGTACTAGCAATATTGCTACTTGAAAATAGAGGGCTAGAAAAGAAAGAATAATGAGTTTACCTACGCACAACGGAGACACCACAAAGCTTCTTGCAAAAGTCAACGCCCATGTAAACAGACCCTAAATACAAAGAAACGAAGATTTTGACAAGTGAGCCAGAAATCAATCATGGAGGTACATGACCGAGTTTCATTAGGCATTTGATACAAGACTAGGAATTGTTTCCCACATACCTGTTGGAGTAACAACCTGCTTCTCAGTGAAAGGCAAATGCCCAAGACCATGCTCTACCACCTACAATTCATAATGAGTTGTTGTGAATAATTATAAGATATGCACAAAACATAGAATCTGAAGACCTTTTGCAAACGGTACAAACCAGACGAATAAGGCGATCAGAGTAGAATACAAAGTCAGGGGTGGTAATGTCCTTGTCTCGGATTAGGGTATGCATCCCTCTTATCTGCATATTAAAAATACTTAAATCTTTCAATATGCCACCAAGAGAATACAAAACTTGGTGCAAACCCCAGATGCTCAACGAAATGCTTCTAACACAAAGCAGTATAGACAAACATCCCTAATCAAATGGTCGAACTGGAATTGATTTTTTATGCATTTAGCACAAACCAAGTGAAGAAAAACCTTTTTAAGAATGAAGGAAAAAGGAAATACCATAATGATTGATCAATGACTGGCACATACCAGTTTTCAGTAATAATGTACTGTCAAGGTAAAGGTATAGGGGACTCATTTGGTAGCAATATGGGCGAATGATTTCAGTAATACCATAATAATTGATCAATGACTGGCACATACCAGTTTTCAGTAATAATGTACTGCAAGGTAAAGGTATCCCTTACGGGACTCATTTGGTAGCAATATGGGCGAATGATTTCAGTCAGCATATTTTGAAGGGACAGTACAAAACCACACGAAACTTTAATCACTATGCAATAGGCATCCCTACTCTATACAGCAGGGAAAACCGAAAAAAAAAAAAAAAACCCCCTAAGAAATCTGATTCAACAAATAAAACTAAGAGCATGTATGTGAGAAAAACTACATGAATATGAAAATAATATATCCACATGACCAAACCAAGTCAACGAAAAATCACCAAAAATAAATATATACATGAACATGGAGGTACCTAATTAACACAATAACAGCAAAGAAAATAGGTATGTACTAAACTCCCCTATTAATAGTGAATACAAAAAATTAATATCAAAAACACGTACAACATGTTTTTGCACATAAATTGCCTACAAATCCACAAATGAGATGTACATGCGTTCAAGATTACTCAAATCAAGCCAAAAGAATTCCAAAAACTAAAACTAACTTTAAGCATTGAAATTAGGCTTTCACATGTCTTATTTACAAATATTTTAAGTAAGCATGTATCGTTTTACTGTTCATCAGATGGCAAATGCAGACATTGCATATCTCAAGTTGAACCATGACTTGTAAAGCATGCATCAAAATTCAGCATGTTTTAGTTTGCACGATATAACTTCACACTGAAATCATATCAAGTGTGTTAGATATTAAATTTAGAATTTCTTCATGCCGGCTAACAAAATTACCAAACTAAACAAGTTGTCAATTGTACTACATCTAACCTGTTAAATAATGGATCCAAAAAATTCACTAACTTCTGTTTCTCTTCTTTAAAGCAAAAACAAAATGAAAGGTTATCTAAACCTAAAAGAAAAATCAGAAAATAATATACACATGCACTCAGCTTCACCATTACTAACAGACCACCAATGGTAAGAGAAAATAAAAGACGTGCAAAATGACATGATCACGCAATTAAAATTCACTTATTACAAATTCGCCAACAATTATAAGCCATAATAGGATACAAATGTAATTCACCACAAACTTTTTGCTGACTTCTTTCCCTCTTTGAGAATATAAGAACCTTACAAAGTTAACATACCAATATACACAAGCTTCAACTGTCTAAAGCTTACAATAGAACTAAGAAAATTAAGGCCCACTATTAAATTAAACACTACGAAACAACATTTACCTGAAAAGTAGAATGTATGACATACACATTCGGGTAGATCTTACAAAGATCATGCTGACCAAGCTTTGTGCGTATGTGTTGTACAATTAGGTCAATAGCCACATGGTTGTCGCCACCACGTGGGATAATAACATCAGCATACTTTTTTGAGGGAAGCACAAAATCATCAAATGCTGGTTTCACAAACCTCCCATACTATAAAATTACAGCAAGAATAATCCCCATTAGAAAATGAAGATACAGATTATATTAAATTTACTGATTGTACAATTCATTGACAACTCTGTTCTTTTTATTCTCTCTGTCCTCCTATTTCTGCGTTTATTTCAAAGTTTCTGAAGAAGTTGACTTTGGCACATGTGGTAGATGCAGGACAGTATGAGAACAGCTTGGTGAGTTCTAGTAATTGTGGTTACTAGCAAAACCTCAAAAATGGAATAACTAATTTAGCGCCAAGAACTTCCGAATCATCACTGGCTTGTGACCCATACAAAATCATATATTTCTCATATACTTCAGCATACAGAAAAATACTATACAAATGGTATATACATAAACATGAGTGGCGTATGGAAAATGGTTGTACCATAGGAATGGTAATGCTTTAATAGGAGATCATTATCATTACTGGTTTATTCCCCTGAAAAAAAATTGGAAAATACCTGTTCCAGAACTGAATTGACATCTCTGCCTCTTTCAACTGTATCTCTTCGAATTCTTCTTGCAAGTCTGATATCAGCATCTAATTTCATTTTTAAAAACACACAACAATTGTCAGAAAACGGGGATAGTAATTTTTGTAGATGAAAAGTTGAACTAAAATAGAATCAAAAGTTGTAAATTTTTGTTTGTATCCTCGAGAAACTCATAGTTTCTACTGCACTCTCTCTTCCTATTGTTTACAAAAAACAAAAGAGTCGCACAAAATAACCTTAATAATCCTATATTCTCAGTAGAATGAAAAGTATAAGCATCCAGTAAAATTTTTGAAAAGTAGTTCATGCCTTCTACTTTTTCTGTTTACATGACACTTTTCCTGTGTCTTAGGAAGACTAAACCAAAAAGACATGTATAAAAGAAGAGAAGAAACACCTGTATCAACAAAAATTTTCATGTCCATCAAATCACGAACCCTTTGGTCGTGAAAGACCAAAATACCCTCCAATATGATCACATCAGATGCATTAACCTACCAAAGCAAAGATAAATTAATTTCTATAAGCTTTACTTTTTTCTTTGGAATGTAGAATTATCTTTAACATTAGAATCTTGGAAACTCAAGAAAGTAACCAAAAAATTTTAATTAGGAATATTTTCCAAATGCATGTGGTCTAGTAGCTCAGGTGGTAAGAGCACTGGGCTCTCTTCTAAGAGGTCCAGGGTTCAAGCCCGCATGCTTGCGATAGGCTTGGCGAGCCAGCATAAAAGTTCAGCCATATATACAAGAAATGACCAGGGTCGGGGTGTCATTTCTAGCCTACCCCAACTTGTTTGGGACAAAAGGCTCTGACTTTATTATAGGAATATTTTCCAAATCCATGACATCGCAGATTTACTTGTTCCCAATTTCAAATCGATAATCATTTAACCGCGTAACGTCTCGTTACTTAACAGGACCCTACCCGTTCATCAAGTTGATTCTGTATTTCACAACACTGGCTGGCAGGCATATTTGATGTTTTACTGGAGCTTATTTTTTTTATTGTTTAGAAATTTGACATGCACCAGATGGTAACAGATTCTTTGGAGTTTGCATTTATAATCTTCCACAAGCATTTTGAGGGAAGAGAATGGAATTTGAAAACTTCAAATTACCTTCCGGAAGCTTTCAGAGCATCTACGGTGGTTTTTGAAATCATAAATCGGTACATTGACAGACTGGCCACTCTTCAGTTGGTTCATGCACTCCAGCAATTGTTCAGTATCAAATGCTTCTGCAGAACCAACAATCAAAATACAACGGTAAAAAAAGGTTTTCTATTTTTACAGTATGCTTAAAAAATCAATTATTAGACAAATTTTCCAGGCAGATTGTATTCTGTTATTATCAGCTAAAAATCATCCAGAATACATGCTGCTACTGCCTACTGATACTCAAGGCATCACTGTAAGGACTGGCGACTCTTAACATAAACTAACTGGTGAGTGGTGAGTCCAACCTAAACTAATAAAGCACACTTTTAACACCACAGGATCTGATAAAGGTTTCATGACCCAATGAACAAGTAGGAGTAACTCACTCATTTGCATGTGACTATAACTAAAAAAAAAAGGTAAACGTTCTATTTGCCAGATTTCTTACTTTAAGAAGCTTATGAACAGAGAAAAAGTAATAATAATATTAAACTCTAACATGTACACAAAACTAGTGCTATTATATAATAACAATGCTTGGCAATGATCCACACCGGCTGCTGTTCACTGGTTGGGCAAGACCAGCTTATTTTATTTAAGAAAATAACACTGAATGAATCCATTCTCATAATCACTACTGGTATCACATTCAAATGCACTGAAGAGGCTATACATTCGTTAATAGGCTACAAGCATACTTATTTTAAACATAAAATGAAGAACCTGGATGGTCAAAATTGTAATCTTGCACACGCTCTGACTCTTCGGCTGTCAGCCCGCGATAGAAAGAATCCTACAAGAAAACCAAAGAGATTGAATAATCACAACCAAAGGAAGCCTACAAAATAAGTAAATGTAATTGCAACAATTAAGATTCTTTATCTTGATAATTGAAAGATGACAACTGGGTCGATAACACAAACATTCATCTCTTCCATATCTAAGGAATGTGCATTTATTTTGTATTATCATCTGGTTTGTGTGTTTCATTTAAGTGCTATATTTGGAACTCTAAATAGTAAGGAAGTTTTTAGGCTTTAATCTAACCCAAAGAGTTCAAATATTTAAATGCTAAAATAAAGAAAAAACAGTAAACAAAGAACAGAGTTTCCTTCTAAACAGTATCATATAAATACAGTACTGATATAGTGGTCAATAGAACACAAACTGCCTGGGTCTAGAAATCCTTTTGCGTAGAAATAGTACATATAAATAAAGCTGAAAGGAATAAAAAAATAGATATTCTACCTGATTGACAAGAACAACTCGATGGTCATGTAACTGTTGAATGATCATATCACAAACTGTCGTCTTACCAGAAGCCGTACCTCCTGATACACCTATAATGAAAGAAAACACAAAATTATGATTCTTCTTTTTGTGTGCATATCAATGGGAGGTGATCTTAATGTAGAATACAGATTCAAACAGAACTCATAACCCCCTTCCCCCTAACTCTCTTTCGATTGACAAGACTACCCATCACAAAAACCTCTCTCACCACAGAACACATACTAAAAGGAAGACGAAGAAAAAGGAGTATGGTGCAAAGAATTTGAGGCAATCAGTCTCTTTAGGAAGGTGTAATAATACTTCTAATATTATAAATGCCAGGGTGGCCTTAGTAATATCACGCCAACGACGTGACGTAAAAAAAAAAACTAAAAAAACGGTCTTGAAAAGCTGCCAACAAAAGTTGTTTTCTTTTGGCATCTTCCTACTATTAGCATAATTAAATTTTCAGGAAATATAGTATGTGAATACTAAGCACCCAAATAATATTTCTTATAATCTTCTAGTCTAAATGAGACAATTGATCCATTGTATGACCCCTTCCACCCAACAGTGCATCGAGTCCCGAAACAATAAAATCAATAGTGATGTCAGTTTTAAATGAGACAGAGAACTTTTTTGTGCATCTGGCCCCATGCCAATTTTTCTTTCCCAAATTTGATGCACAATTAAACTCAGCAATAAGATACTACAATGATCATTACAGAGTCCGACATACATATGCAAATCAACAACAATTCAATAATTCCCTTGTTACAGCAAATGGCATCGGTTTCCAGTAGGGAAACGAAAAGGAGGGAAGGAGGAGGAGGAGGAGAAGGTACATACCGATGACAAAGGGCTGCTTGGGAGCGTCGACAGGAGCGGGAGAGCCGCTGTAGGAGGCGGCTTTGGCGGAGGAAGGAGAGGAAGGGGTAGACGAGGAGAGGCGCAGCGCCTCCAGTCGGAGCCCGCTGAAGTGGGGCACACCCGCTGAGTCGATCACATCCCCCATCGCCTCTCTCTCTCTCTCTCTCTGACGAGTGGGACCAGCTGCAGTGTACTAGTTGCTTGCCTTGATCGGGTGCTTGGCGTTTGTTTGTTTTGTTAATTAGATGGATGGTTTTGTTTCTCTCTCTCAATCTACGGATTGTTGTTGTTTGTTTGTTTTTGTATTTGAGAGAGAGAGAGAGGAAGGGAAACTTGGTTCAGCTTCGACTTTATATATCTTCTCCAGTCGAGACGACAACCGACTGTTTCTAGATAAAATTGTCCGCTTCGTCGTATTTACGGACTGATGCCAAGTTGCCAACGATATAAAAGGAGTACTAAAAAATAATTAATAAATAAATAAAACAGAGAATCGTATATACGGACTGATGCGAATTATATAAAAAAATATTCAAAAAATAATAAACTATATAAAACACAGAAAGATATAAGTGAAGAGAATAATTTTTGTTGTGTAAATTTTGTATAATTCATAAATAATATATAGACCCGTCTATTATTAAATATATGTTTCAGGCTTGTCTACAAGTGTAATAAATATTATATATCTTAAACATCAATCATGTAAAAATTCACAGTTTAAGTATAATTCATTTTTAACAATAACAGAATTACGTTTAACAGAAAGGTGATACTTATAAATGACGATATATATTTATTGATAAATGAGTCATATGCAATCAGCCAATCATGCAAGTAATCTTTTTTATATAGAGAATTTAAATGTTAAATTTTGACCGCATTGCCATGCATAATCACAATCAATTATAGACTTTTTTAATTTTATGTTTTTATTAAAAAAGTTATTTTTCTTTAATCTGATTTCTTTCTTGCTCTGTCAACTTTAAAAATAAGATTCGCAAGCGATGCTAGCAGGAACAGGAAAGAAAATTTACTCTATGGCATATAAGTGGGTTTCAATATCATCACTAGGGTGCGTTTGGATGAGAGAAGAAGAAGAGGAAGAAGGAAGATGGGAAGAAAAAAAATTATAAACAATTCAAACTCTTCACAAAGTTACACACTTCCCAATACTTCTTCCCACTTCTTCCCTTCTTCCCACACCTATCCAAACGCACCCTATAATCAACATAAAAAAAGGTGTAATAATACTAATAATAATAAAACAAATTAATTATCATAAGTCTAAAATTTTAAATAGCAAGTTCTACGCATTACTTTGTGGTTTCACAATTGACCAAATAATAAATTTAATTTTTTTAATATTCCTATGTAGTAATATATGCTACAAATTATTTTAGTAAAAAGAGATAAAAATAAACAGGGCGAGAGCACAATAAACATTAGGACACTTTCGGGAAGTTTTTATTTTTAACTGTTCACTTTTTTTTTAATGTGTGGAAGGATAGAGAGGAAAAAAGATGGACCTATTTTTTTACGAGATTAAAGAATTTTTAAATGATATGTGAATTGTGATGTTTTTTTTATTTTTTAACACCGTAAGTTGGTAGGTCCGTAAAGACGGAGTAACAATTTTTTATTTTATAATCTCTACTATTTGAATGATAGAAATAATCCCTCAAGCTTTACAATAATAAAACTGAACAATATATTAATTACAAGCGTATAATTGTTTTTAACTGATGAATAGATTTTAATAGTCTCTTTTTTAGCGTAATTGTTTATAACTAATGAATGGATTTTAATAGTCTCTTCTTTTAAAAAAAATTGTACGCAAGATATAATTTTGTCATACAAATAAATTGAACGAAATGTTGGAACGAAAACTATTGAAAAAAACGATAATTGGTTATTTTAAGAGCAATTATTTTGCTATTATTATGAAACTAAGTTGCGATACAAGTGTACAACCAAATTAGTTGTTAGGAAAATAGATAATGCGGCCTTCTGGACACTGGAGAGGACATGGAGAGAACAAGCGGCTTAGCTTTAGATTTTGGAGAAGAAAGCGATTGAATGGACCTGGCTTTCACATTATCCATATGGACCATCATTATAAAATAGCAAAAATGAAAAGAAAATTGTACTTGCTATTAGCAGATGATTTACTTGATGACAAACTTATCAAAGTTTCGGTTAGAACAATATCAAGTAAAGTATGCATTTTTTATATATATAATTGCGATGACAAATTATCATATAATTAAATTGATTGATTTGTTTCGTTACATAGAAGTATTATTGGGGCCTATAATTTTCACAAACTTGGTGTAAATAATAAAAAAAAATTCATGTGTCGATTGTTCGTAAAACGAAAATGTGTTTTCCTTAAAAGATAACTTTCTGTCGTTAGTTTGAAATAAGTATTAAACTGTTAAAATATTAACAAGCAGGGGCGGATCTACCACCGGGGCGGGTGGGGCTAGAGCCCCACCTCATGCCGTCGAGTCCTTGGAGCCTCCTTTAGCCCCAGCTAATTTTTTCTGTCATTGGAGCACTCAAAAGCGAGGCTGAAGACTTAAACAGAGATTGTCAGACCCATCTAGATATTTTTTCTAGATCCGCCACTGTTAACAAGTACCTATTAAATACAATATAGAGACAAATACTTATATAATATAAGATCGATAGAGAAATCGAAATGTTATGATATTTTATACAATACCAAAAGTTGACATCATGTTTTTTTTCCTCCCGATAGTTGAAAAGCCTCCATCAAGTTTAACCGTACAACCAAGTATATCAATTAATTTATTTTAAATTTAAAATTTTATATTATCTTTCATTTGACTTTAATATATTACATATAATAGAAGGTACAGAAAAATAAATACAAAAACATAAATAATCTTGGTTAGTTTGAAATTTTATGCAAGTCCATTCCCTCAAGAAACATAATTTCGTGATGGAAAGTAAAATTAAATATTTTAGTCCATAAAAATAAACATTTTCGAAGAAAAAAAAATATACAAAGGCATTTATTGAATTTTATTTAGAAAGGGTTTTGTCATTGTCAACTAGCAAGACCACACGCATGGCATTGAATTATTGAAAGCAAGGAGTTACCAAGCACTTTAGTTCTCTTAGCAAAGGATAAATAGACTAGGTATAACGGGGAAAAGATGCGGTTCTGGTTGCGTTTATTCCCTTTTCTCGTTGGAGCGGGAATAAGCAAAGTGACCTTTCGATTCTGTACTTCCCTTTCTTTCTAAAAGACAGTTTTTCTGTGCAAAGAATTTTTTTTTATCTTTTAATAATGTAGTATCAAAATTCAGACTTTATGTTGTGCTTCTAGAGAGAAAATCGACAGGTGTATCGCTCGCCTCATTTTACATTTTTTTTTTAGTCGGGATCTGATTGTTTGGAAAGAAAGTAGCAGCAGAAAATTGTTTCTGGTAGAAACATGTGTTATGAGTGTTTAAGGGGGGATAATTTTTTTTTCTAATGACGCTGGCTAAAGTTGTCAAATTTTATCAACGAAAGTTTGAAATCATAGCTGTTCTGTTGTCAGCCAAATACTTCATCTATCGATGCACTGATGTTAACAGCTTAATAGTGATCTTTATCTTTGTATTTGCGTAATTTCTTCAGTTGCTATCAAAGTATCAAAACCGCATATATAAATCTTTTGAAGTCTTCTTAAAATCAACTAGGCATAGGACCAGGCTGATTAAGCCTTTGTATATGTTTTTTTGTTCTTTTTTGTACAATTTTACTTTAATTTAATGAAAATGTTGTAGGGGCCACCCTACCCAAAAAAAAAATATATCAACTTGGTATGACAATTGCGCTATGTTTTATTAGATGGCAATAATTCAACATGAACTATCTTAGATTTTCAAATATATTTAATTCTTAAATTAAATAATAATTGGTAGGATTAATAAATTTAATCAATAAAAAAGAACTCTATTTTTAATTATAGAAAATGCAAAAATAGAAAACAATTTTTAACTATAAAAATGCGATTAATTATAGATTTGTTGAACAAGAAAGTGAATATTAGCAACGTTGAAAAAGGTACAAAAAACACTAAAAACACAAATATCTCATGGTGTTGTATTTGATGACTAACCTTTATTTATTTATTTTGGTAGAAATTAGGCCCTAATTAGAATGACTTTTTTTTAAAAAAAAGCGGGAACATAGAATTTCTATGTTATTGAAATTTTTTTATCAAAATATATAAATTTGTTTTCAATAGATCGGAATTTTTATATTTATTTAATCCAATAAAATCCAAAAAAAATTAGATATGATGGAAGAGTTGAAATTATGCGTTATATCAAGACTCAAGACTCAAGAGCTTCTGCTGCAACTAGTAACTAAATTACGAAATTATTTCTGACTGAGTATTGGTTTGTAGGCCTATATTTGTCGCAAGTAGTTCTGGCCCGCTATGTTACATGACGATTTTTGGTTGCCGAATTGAAGTCTCTTTTATTAATAAAGTTTACAAAAAAAATAATAATTTGATTACTGCAGTTAGGCTGAAAACGGAAGTTGTTTCCATCGTTATTTCGTTTCAAAACGAAACGAAACAGCTAAAGAACATAGTCATGCTTCAAAAACGAAATAATAAAAGGGGCCATTTGGATCGCTTAGGAATAGGAGGAATTTCCTATTTCTAGGAATAAAGTATTGGGAAGTGTGTAATTTTGTGAAGAGTTTGGATTGTTTATAATAAATTTATGTCCAGGAATAAGAAATTCCTTCTATTCCCAGAGCATCCAAACAACCCCAAAACGATTTCGTCCATGTGTAAATCACTAAAATTTCATTGATTTCAATCATTTCGTCTAAAATGAAACGATTAATGAAATTAATAATTAGTTTCATTACCGTTCGTTTTTGCAGCCGTATCTGCAGATTTGTCATTGCTTGCCATCGTTTAAACAAAATGAATAAAATAGACAAAGTAAATATATAGATGATCAAAGTGAACACATACAAACAAATTAGTTCAATAAAATAAGTTGAATATGCATATAAAAATCTAAACAAAGGATGACAAAACTTATTTGTTTATATGTGTCATTTTGATCATATATATGTTCTTCTTGTCTCTTTTATGTGTTCATTTTGTTTAAACGAAGACCAAACAACAGACTGTTATCATTTCTCATTATGAAATATTAATAGGGCTGCTTGTATCATATGGGAATAGGAGAAATTTCTTATTCTTAGGTATAAATTTATTATAAACAATTCAAACTCTTCGTAAAATTACATACTTTCCAATACTTTATGCCTAGGAATACGAAATTTCTCCTATTCCTAGGCAATCCAAACGGCCCCAATAGTAGCGATTTCCAAGGATATGCATGGGTCCTTTTATTTATAATTTTTTTCACAATCATGCAACGCTATTCATTCAATTAATCGGAAAGATATATGATTCAAAAAAAACACGACGCCAAAATTACGCATAGTTGAGCTTACTGAGCAGTAGAGATCACAAATTTGCATAAAATTAAGATCATGAGGCGACATTAAGTGAGAGAAAAAAAAACTTCTATTTAATTTTTTATTCTTTTTTCAACAAGAATGCCTCAATTTTAAGGCATTATTTAGGTCATGCGCACAAGAATATATATTTTACATCTCCTGACACTTATATTATTTATCATGGTCGTGAAAGAAAGATATCATAGAAGGATACACAACTTGCTTTGCTGTGACACCCATGACAAAGTCGGCATGTGCAAAATCTTTCAAGAATTGCACCGAAAGCTTGTCGATTTTATGCAGCTTGAGATCGTCTAACAGCTGCGCTACATCACTAACATCAGAGAGAAGATCCTTACCTCCATAGCTCAAAAACAACGGTAGGTCTACTGGTATGTTTGTTAAATTATATACTGGCGGGCTCGTTTGGCCATAGTTCTCCATGTTTAGATCTCTTCTTTCATAATCATACTTTGTTAAGACACCATCTCTAAATGCTGAAAGAATGATTGGAAGTTTGTAAATGCAGTTGTTACAAATTACAAATTTATGCTTGATATTTGATTGAATGTGTTACGAGTGAAAAATGCAAAGTGCAAAAGATTTAAGACTGTCATATCAGTTAGGGGTAAATTCCTCGTTTTTTTATGGTTGTTTTAGTTGCTCTATGGTTTTACTCATTTATTGAGCAAAAACAATAGGGTTTTTTCTTTATATTTACTAATATCACTTCTATCTCACCAAATATTTAACAAAATATTGGCATTTTTACTGGAACTTACTGTAATGGGATGAAATGCAATCCAAATTAAGTGTACCTATTAGAATTCTAAAAGGAAAGGTAATAAAATAAATACAAAAGAAGCTATTTAAAACACAAAGAGCCTTACTCTGTGCTAAATGCACCATGGTCTTTGTTGATGTTGGCTGTGGTTCATACTTCAAGAATAACTCAACAGTAGATGCATTTAGACAACAATTGTTCCCTACGAGAATATAGTTTAATTCAATTGAGATCAGTATATAATCTGTTAGTGACAGATTAAATTTTTTTTTTTAATTTAAACAGACTTTTAAGCTTGTCGGGTCCCAATTCTAATACAAGACAAAAGCAAACTAAACCAAAAATTTTAAGCTTCCAGGAATGCTGGCATGCTGTACTGTACAGGTACGATCCCAATTCTGGAATTTGATTGAATTAGGTACAGAAAACCCTTATTAGGTATATTTTGTTAATTAGAAAGTTATGAACTCAAAAACTAATGAACAAAACAATCTATAAACTATAATAGTACCTGTAAAAGATGTCATGAGGTCATAGCAATCAACACCAGGCTGATTACAGAATCCTTTCAGTAAATTGACCACTACCGCACTGCACAATTTGGAGTACATATATTTAAATTTTATTTTATTTATTTATTTTTGCATCAACTTCTTATAAGTAGAAACTTGTTCATACGAAAATTTTTTAGAACTTTAGATAAGAGGAATTGACAATAAACTGACCAACCTTGCAGGATTGAACTCAGACACCCCGAGCCAATTAGTTATTATCTATTTCATGGGGGAAAAAAAGAAAAAAAAAAATCAGATATAAGACACAACAATCATATTAGATGGAAGCAATGAAAGAAGTCTTATTTCCTGGCAAAATCGGATTTTAGCATCAACCAGATTACTTATTTGTCGAGAAATTAATTTGGTACGAGACCAGTTAAATGTAATCCAATCAATTCTCTTATTATTTTGTCAGGATTGAAACATTTTCAGTATCTTTACTGGTGCTGGTAGTTTTACTGGTACAAGAAGTAGAAATTTTACCTCCCCCACAAAGGCCTTGGCACAAAGAATTCCCAGAGGGGTTTCCATGTGGGTCAAGTATGCTACTGGACTGAGCAAAGCAGCTGATTTTAACTTATCTACCAATTTCCCCTCTGAAAATGATGCCAGTGCTACCAATGTCCCCTGTACCAATACATAAGATAAATTATTTTTTTAGGATATTAACTAAAAGTGAATCCCATGATCTGAAATTTGTCATGTTTTGCTTTAATATAGACCTAATGCTGTAACAAATAGCTAGCTTTTCTTTGTCCCCAATTAAGCATGGTTCAGATCACTTTTGTTAAGCTTATTGGAGATTGATTCTGGATTAAGCTGATTGAGATCAAAACAGGAGAACATAGAGTGATATTTTTTTTATGGCTGATTTTAAATAGTTAAATGTCAATATCAGAAGAAGCACGTCTCTCTGAAAAAAATAAAATAAGTACAAACGTACCAAAGAGTGGCCAACATAGTGAAGCTTCTGACCGCTCTGTTTGTAAACAAAATCAACAATTGCAGGGAGATCAATTGACACCAATTCATCCCATGACCAATCCCAGTAGCTCTGTCCAACAAAATTTAAAAACAAATAATAGATTATAGTTAATCAAATTATAACGAAGTTCAGTTATAATTTTGAAAGGAAAAAACAGAAGAAGCTTGTTGGTTTTTTTAACTTTTAAATCTACGTATAGCTTGAAAAGCATAATTCTACAGGAAATGATCGGTTTTCATTTATGCTTATTAATTGGTTTGTACAAGTTAAGACAAAATTTACACTAATAAATGGCATTTTGAAATTGAAAGGTTAGCTTACCCTGCTTTTAGGGTCTAGGGAGGTGTGTTGGCGGCTAAAACGGGTGCCTCTTGTGTTAGATATCCACACATCATACCCGCTATCAGCTAAGATGAAGGCAAGGGATTCTTGTGGGGAGTTCAGTAGCCATGTTATTCCATCCTGTGATTTGTAGTCATGAAAATAGTTTATTGGAGAATTGATATTTTGAAAAAAAAATTTTGAAATTAAATATTAACAAATAACATTATCTATATGCTGTCAAATTCTGTACCAAACCACAACAACAAAATAGAGGTATATAACTTCAATTAGCAGCTTTAATATCTATGGAGCCGTTTGGATCGCTTAGGAATTTGGGGAATTTGGAAAAGTTGCAATTCTTAGGAATAAATTTATTGGGAAGTGTGTAATTTTATGAAGAGTTTGGATTGTTTATAATAAATTTATGGTAGGAAGATGAAATTCCCCAAATTCCTTGGGCGATCCAAACGGCCCCTATAATCATGTCCAGCATAATACTTTGACAGACATGATGCCTATATGAGATCCTGTCACTTCTTATTTATTTATTTATTTTGTGAAAACTACCTCTGTCATTTGCTCCAATTTTTTATAACTTCTAACATGCCTAGGGGTGAAAACGGTCACCGTTTCGACCGTCCTTTCGTTTCGTTTCGTCCAAAACGAAACGAAACAGTTAAGATTTTTTTATTGCGTTTTATAAACGAAACGGTTAACGAAAGCTTAGAACATTTTCGTCCATGTGGACAAAACGGTTAACGCAAATGGGTGATCAATTTCGTTTTAAAACGAAACGGTTAACGAAATCGACCGTTTTTGTGGTCGTTTTAGACGTTACGCAGCCATAAACATGCCATAAATGAGACGTTATCTATAGGCCTGAGTGGCAATGCTCCAAAATACAGTTTCAAAGTTTGGGCCATAACTGGGTAGAGTCTATTTGCCTATGCATTGGATTCAATGATAAGCATTTAATTGGAGAGACCATTTAAATAAGAAGAAATACTTCCTACCCACAATGTTGGAAATATCACATATTCACATTTATCCTCACAATATACTAAAAAAAAATAAAACATTGCAGGAAAATGAAAGAGGTCACTTTACTGTGTTCTTTTATTATTTTCATTATTATTTGTCTTGGTTTTACAAGGATCGCAAAGTCAATTTAATTTGTGGTTCGGGGAAATTTCAGGAGAATAACGCAAGCGATATATAAGTGACATTGTCGGTGCATATGTAATATATTGTTACATGCTTTTCCATGGACAACAAAAAATATCACCTAGGGATTATACAGTAACTGTAATTCACGGTTTAATCTCTTTTATGAATTGAATTGAATACTTCGTATTTGTTATTATTTTTAAGAAGCTTTTAAGCTCTGAACCCGGTTGCAATTAAAGGCTTAAATTGGGAGTCAATGTGAATTCAAATCTAAGTTATCTAACATTACGTTCTTTTTAAACGAACAGTACATGACATTGTAAATGCTGCCATCATCTTTATTTCCCTAGAAAACACGTCACATGATGATCAATAATTATCATTCAGGTTTTAGGAAAACCTACAATTTATCGGATTTTCTATTTATATATTTTTAATCATTACTTAAAATATGCATCTTTTCTGGCATATACACATTCCCCCAAAAATTACAACTTATCTATATGATGATAAAAGCTACAAGATATCATCGGACCCTAGCTAGCCTTGATGATTCTATTCTGCTAGCACGTCCCAAAACAAATATTCAAATTCAAGTTAGGTATTAATGCTTCAGTTTACACTTATGAATCGGCCATGTATACCCAGCGCAAAATTAAGGTAAAATTAATTAATTAAACATACCACAAGGACACCATGTTGTAAGAGCACTGGCTGCCGGCGGGTCCCACCACCACCTCTATTCCTTCCAAATGGTATTCTCTGCATGCTCAATATATAACCATCTGTAGTGACCACCTAGTGGATGTAGATAAGCAAAACTAAATAGTAAGGATCAACGAACGAAGTATATATTTAAACATTTTACTTTTAAAGTGCATATAGCATAGATGCTCTAAGTTGGAACAAAAGCTGTTCCACTTGCAATAGTGCTATAGCATTATGTGACTATTTTTAGCACATACTGTAGAACAATAGAAACAATTAATTAAATCTAACTTGGGTCAAAAAAAAAAAATAGCTGTATTCATCATAAAATGTTGATGCTACGCTGTAAATTGCAGCGTATCAATTTAATTCTATTCAACCATATAAGCATGCCTTTGCTAGCTATTTTCATATATAATGTAAAAAGAATAAAGTTTGTTATCTCCTCCCACCTGATGTTCTTCACACTTGTATCCATGCGGCGCAACAGCCAATGCACAAAGGCCCGCACTAGCGTCGACGTCTCCTCTGCCTACCGCCATGTCCCACCATCTTGTCAGACGTGACCCGGAGATTTGCACAAAGAGACCAAGAAGAATAATGTGGGAGAGGGTCAAAATCTTGCCATAATATGACATTGTTTTGGGACCTCTCCTCTTTATTAGGAGAGAGTGATGGTATCTACTGATGTAGGGATGCCACCGTGTTATGATATATTGTCTGATATATGGTGGCTTTTATAGAAGAGCAAAGGATGGAGCTAGTAGAGAGGAGAGATGAACGTTAGGAGGAATGGGGTGATGGCACAAGTGTGATCATTTGTGCAATTGTAACATGGTGAGTGTGGTGTTATTTATATTAATATATATGCGCTGCTCTCCCAATTTGGATGGGTCCAACTATAGTAAAATAAAACTTTTAATACAAGAAGAAGCTTTCGGAGTTATTTAGAAATTAAAATAGGTAAAGAGCTCAAATATTTCTATTTTGGCATTTTTATATGTAAACCTATTTTTAAAATTTAGATTATTTAACTTGAAATTCTACTCATCAAAGCATAATTGTTAGATATATATCATGTATACATTAACTTACTTAACATATATGGTGCTTTTCTATTTGATGAAATCTCGAAATTGATGCGAGTATCAAAAGGATTTTAATATACATATATATACTCCATGGATATCGTGTGCAAGAAAAGAATAATGAGATTTGATTCAAATTTTACCATTCATAAACATACTATGTGTGCCTTCGTGGGAAAGCCAACTTGTATTATCATACAGAAATCGATACACAGAAACTAGGTGGTCAAATAAATGACTTGAGAGTGCGCGCGCGTGTGAAAGCAAGAGGGTTGGATCATGGATATTGCCTTTATTTTGTTCCATTTTTTTCAAAAGAAGATAATAACTGACCCAAAACCCTGCCTTAAAATGTGGGCTCTTAAATTTTTGTGATGTTACTTCTTTTAGTCGATTCTTATTTCATCAGCTTAAAAAGAGTTCGACATTTGTCGAAGAATTTCATCACCAGACATTATATTCTTTAGAGATCAATGGCCATGCTGCCATAGGTGCAGAAGTACCGTACGTGCAAGTCTTTTGGAGTGTTTTTAGGTACATTGGATCAGATTGTGATCAGCATATATTCGATGCTTTTTGAAATAAATACATGAACGTGTCCTCTCTTTGTAATTCAGGCGAGATGAATTGATAAAGAATTAGCTTGATTGTTGTTATAATCTATGTAAAACTTATCAGAAATTCTGTCAACATAAAGAAACAATTGTACAGTTTTCGCATTATTGTCAAATTGAGTACCAATTATTGTAATTTATATATTATTTAATTATCAACATAAAATAAAATTGGGTCCTGAAATATTTAAATTATTTTTTTCCTATAATTTTCTGATTTGTATAAAGTTCATGTTCGATAAATACACGTATATGTTAATGTGGGCTTGAATTGATTTGAAACTTCGATAACTTGAAAATATTTTAACTCAAATTACTAAGTTACAAAAATTAAAATGTTACGAACATATTATTGACCATAAATATGAAAACCGTCTTTGAGAATTTTATGTAACGTCAATGTTATTGATACTTCATTAAAAATTATTAAATATTAACTGTTACAAATTTCAAGTTGTTTGATACATAGTATAACTTAAAATCAAATATATTTTTTATGTATATGATGTTCATGACGATTACATTTCAAAACGGAATTCAACTTACAAATGAATTTTAAAATGTTATTAAAATTTTTGATTAATTTATTACTGATTTTGGTATCTATATTGCATTTCTCAAGCTCATGGCATGAATATTCTGTCCGTTATATAATTGTTGTTCTTCTTCCGTTTTGTCTTTACCCATTTTATTGGTAGAATGAGAATTTTTTTTTTCCCTAAAAAGAACTATTGCGAGGATCAGAATTGAAGAACCTATTCTGAACTCTCCGGAAGGGTACAATACAACATTTCTTGGCCTTTTTCTTAGTTTTGCATGCCACGTAAGGTTGGAGTCTTGGATTGTCAGATTGGCACAGAATTAGAAGCGAGAAGAAGACATCACTTGATATATAATTCCAAATATTGCCCCAAATTTCAAACATTGAAATTTTGTGCAGTTGGAAGTATTTAAAGAGGTAAGAATTAATATTTTGCTCAAAAAATAATAACAAATAAAATGGAAAATGGGATCGAAGCAAAATATCTACTCTGCCTTTTGCATTTTTTGGCAAAATACTGTCGCGCCCAAAAATATTACCTTACTAATTCCATCCAATTAGAGTGCCTAAATACGCGTCCTTTAAAAGCTTAGGGAAAAAATAAAAATCCTGGGTGTTTTTCATTGAAAACTTTGATTGTTAGACTCTTCTTTTTTTTTTTGGCAAACTGTTATTGTGAATTAAACGGCCATTAAAAGGGAAAATATATTGTCTTCGAATGGGGACGTAGATTTCAAATTAAAATATTGTCCGACCATTTGTTGTGAAAAAAAGACAACGTATGAGGTCATATCAATTGCAAATAATTGATCAAGATTATTTGATGTTGAATTTATTGAATGCGAGAAGAGACATTTAATATCAGTATAATCTCTTCTTCTTTAATTTGGTCTTGTTTCCTTTCAAGTCCTATGAATAAAAATGGCAAAATCGGTCTCATACCCCTCAAATCTTACTCATTTAGATATTTACCCCTTGAATCATTGAAATTGATCTCATACCCATCCATTCTTGATAAAATTAGATATATACCCTCATCAGCAATTTTTAATTAATTTTGAATATAAAAAACTGATTTTTATATCTTATGACTAAATTGCCCCTACCCAAATTCCTCTCCTCTCCTTTGCCTGCCAGTCAGAGACTTTTCATCTCCCGCTAATATTTTCTCCAAACAATATATCTTTCCAATTAGTTATTGGATTATTTCTTCGTTACTTTTATTAAGATATGATTGTTTTATCATACTATATAGCACAAAAAAATTATACTAAGTGGCAGCCTTTCTAATAAAAAGGGTGCAAACTCATCTACTAGTGTCAGTTTATGACATCTTTGTTTTATTAGAAAGGAGTATTAAAGCATATGAAAGAAAAATTGTAAAGAATGATGTATTGCATATGTTTTCACTAGTGCTAGAACGAGTGGGATTTTACGTATTTAAAATCAACTAGGATTTCTATGTATTAATTGTATCTAGACTTGATTAGTAATCTAGAAGAAGGCCTACTAATGTTCATAACGAGAGAAAGATAGATATTGTAATAATCTTAATCTAATCGGAATCAAGAATCGCCCATTTAACTAAATTCTTTCAATTTGACTTTGTGAAAGTTGTGGCCATTTCCATATCAATCACAGTAAACCTCGTAGATGAAGATTTGATTCTCCCTGGACCCTAAGCAATTTAGAAAGCATTAAATTGATATATTGTGTCCATAGTTTCTAGGCAGAACGAAGTGATAAAATGAAATTAGAAAGATATATTCTTCATAGTTGTTGTGGCCATTAGCAAGAGATGAAAAGTTTCTAGTTGGCCAGGCGAAGGAGAGGAGTTTGGACAGGGACAATTTAGTCATAAGATATAAAAATCAGTTTTTTATATTCAAAATTAATTAAAACTTAGTGAGGAGGGTACATATCTAATTTTATCAAAAATTGATGGGTATGAGATTAATTTTAATGATTCGAGGGGTAAATATCTAAATTAGAAAGATTTGAGGGGTATGGGACCGATTTTGCCAATAAAAATTTCTTCTCTTCTTCCAAGAGAAATGTACATCTCTGTTTTTGTGCTCTTCTCTTCTAGGGTGGTGTGGTTTGGAAGCAAGTTGGGGTTGAGATCAGAGGAGCTGCCGTTGAATGTGGTGACTGCCATTGAGCAATGCACACAAAACATGACAGTTGAGGAAATAAGGAGGTATTGCTATACTTTGTGGGAAATATGGATTGCTAGAAATGAAATGATTATGCAGCACAAAAAAGTTTGAGCCAGTACAGATTTTGAATAAGGTGCAATATTGGATGGAAAAGGGTATTGATCAGCCCGGCTTGGAGATAGCAGCAAAGGTGAAGGAAAAGGTACAACATGAACCTTACTGGTATAGGCATAACACTTATCAGATTATAGCAGATGGTTCTTGGGATGTACAAAACAAAGCAGGGTGTGCATACCTGTTGTATTATGATGGACAATTATTGGAAATTGGGTACAGTAGTCACACTCTCTATGATCCATACCAGGCCGAAGTGTGTGCTATGAAAGAGGCTTTGATCAGATTGCATCAAAGGTCAGTACAGAACCATGAAATTGAGGTGTTCTCTGACTGCAGCACTTTAGTGGCAATTTTGAATGAAGGAGATATGGAAGAGGTCCCATCCTGGAGAGCTTGGCAAGATACTGTGGAACTTATGCGCATATCAAATCAGTATGAAGGTGCATTGCTGGTACAGCATGTAAGGAGGGATGCAGTGCACGAGGCTCATTTACTAGCAAATCTGGCTAGGAGGGCTAGGAAGAGGTACGTTGGGATACCTAGGAGCTGGCACGATGGAGAGAAGGAGATAGGAGAGTTGATTGATTTTAGATTTTTCAGAAAGGTGCGGTTTGAACCACCTTGATTTTTTATTTTTTACTATTTTAACCCCACCTGGAGTAGTTTATCTTTCTGCATTTTATTTTACTTGTACCTGTAGTTGGTAGGTTCCGAAGGATTTTATTTTCTCTTTGGTAGGTTGACTTTTCAATTCTAGTAGTTAGCTTTTATTTTATTTTCTCTTTGATTTTATTTTCTGTTGTTAAGTTGGGTAACTCCAGGTGTCAGGGGTATGTTTTTCTAGTCTGTTATGTTGTAAACTTTGCAGCCGGTTCTTGGCTTGCATTTTAAGGTTTATTTGCCTATGGGCGCTACAATTTTCAAAAAAAAAAAAAGTAGTACCAATTATCAAAACACTTCTCTGTGTTTATGGCTCTTTTGTTTCTTTTCACTTTAGAGGTTTCTTCATATTTTGGCGAGGTGTGGGAATAAGAGAATAAGGGGATAAGAGAATAAAGTTATTATAAACAATCCAAACTCTTCACAAAGTTACACACTTTTCAATACTTTTTCCCACTTCTTCTCTTATTCCTCTTATTCCCACACCATCCAAACGGAGCCTAGGAATAAGAGAAATAGCCTATTCCTAGACGGAAAATATTAGAAAGTGTGTAATTTTGTGAAGAATTTGAATGGTTATGAATAAATTTTCGTCCGAAATTTACTATTTTAGTACATTCCTTACCCATCCAAACAGGCCCTTGATCCCTTCTGCGGTGTGAAAACAAGCCATTTAATTGGTCCCGGTCATCACAGTACTAGGACATACTTTTTCAGTCAATCTAGCGAAGCAGTCTGAGGCGCACTATCAAATTTCACACATCTAATATTCCAATAATATATTCCTCTTAGTCCATAACCTGTTAGAATTTTTAATTACGTTTTTTTTTTTTCCTTTTTGCAAGTCAATTGTCAATTCATCTTCCAATTTCCGAATTCTGTCATAGGATTCTAGCTATGTTTTCCCTTTAGCAGTGAACGAGTTGGCGATTTTATTTTTATTAAGTTTACTATACTTTACATAATATTAAAAATCAAGAGGTGAATGCTATTCAAAAAAGTTGTCTGCATCACTTCTGTTGTAGAATTTATACTAATTATAAGGGACTTTTTTCTAAAAGGGCCGAAATTTGTTCCGAAATATCAAAAAGGGCTTACGGACATTTAAAATTTTCTAAAAGGACTAACGGTTCATGTATTTCTATGCGCCTCTTCCATTTTTGAGGGGAAAATAATCAGTATGCACCGGCTAAAGCCGTGTGCACTAATTAATATACCAATTACAATTTATAAATAGAACATTTATTTTTTTGGGAAGCAACATAAGCCCATACGCATTACATTGATAACATAACTTTTCAAGTTTTCATACAAGATTCATAATTAAACTACCAATCCCTTCGAGATTAATCACCCTGACAGGCCCCTATATTACACAAAGCAAAAGTGGGGCACATATATATCATACATGTATATTAATAGAAGTTATTTATTTTTTATAAATTGTGCAACTAAATAGCAACTATTTTGTAAAAGTATACATTTGAGTCAACTAAAATTATAATGTGCCATGATAGATATAAATAAAAATAAAAAGGATCCTATATTACCAATTTACTGTCTAATCTGGGATTATTTCAATTGCAACTTAATTACATCGTATGCTGGCTTCCATGATATAAATATGCGTCTAGTCTAGGGATTGGTAGTTTAATTATGAATCTTGTATAAAAAGTTATGTTGTCAATGTAATGTGTATGTTGCTTCCAAAAAAAACATTCTATTTATAAATTGTAGTCGGTACATTAATTAGTGCACACGGCTTTAGCCAGTGCATACTGATTTTTTTTCCTAAAAAATGAAAGGGGTGCATAGAGATACATGAACCGTTAGCCCTTTTAGAAAATTTTAAATGTTCGTAGTCCTTTTTGATATTTCGGGACAAATTTCGGCCCTTACAAAAAAAGTCCAATTATAAGGCACATGCTTGATCCAACGTGCACGGACACGCATCAGAAAATCAACACACAAGTAAAACGAAACTATTTTTTCTAATAAAATACTAATTAAGAACTGTGAACTTTTTATGTGCCGATTTTACGTGACAAGTATAAACGGAATTAATGCTAGTTATATTACTCTTAAAGGACAATTTTTTTTGTTGATTATTGATTTTTAAGCAAACAATGTTTTCTTCTTTTGATGAACAATCGTCTTGATTTTCGAGGTCATGGTCATCGGTTCTTCTGATAATCCCAATATATTGTTGTTAAATTTTCCATTCCCATTTTGAATTTTGAGCACACATTGGTAACTATTGCCTACACGGAGCACAGAGCAAACTAGTTTCTCAAGTTCACACTCAATGACTCAATTCAAATTGATCGTTCCCTGTAGTAAAAAGGTAATGTGAACTCCAGTTGTTAATCTGACCTGTCTTCACAAATACTGCTTATTTCGGTCACTTAAGAAAAAGTTGAAGTTGTCTAGTGCTCCATCGCAAAAGTAAAAGCATCTCATGAAGATCTCAGAAGCACTACGATCATATTCTGGACACATGCAATGTGCAAAAATTCTTTTACTTTTCTTATCGGTATTCCTTCCTAAAGACTTTCTAACTAGACGATGATTTTTCCAACACACGTTGCTTGGGTAGAAAGAATTAAAAATGGAAAACTGTATATTCTTTAGTTCGTTTCTTGTTTAATCAAAGAAAATTGGAGCAAGCAACATGTTCGATTCTCGAGTAGGTTAACAACATATTCCAATTCCTTGAGAGCCGCTGTCAGGCATTTTTTTTTTTAACATGTTTCAATTAAATTATGGATTTTTTTTTTATAAAGAGAAGGGTTTCAATATATTCCATCTGTAACTTAGAGAGTCACTAAATTCCCCAACATCAATTTTTATTAATATATTGAATTTTAGAACTCAAACTTCAAAATCAAACTATTGCTTTTGTTCAATTTCATGAGAAATGTGTTATTATATAATTTTTGTAAATTTTAAAGTTCATTCTCGATCTACATATTAAATACGAACCAATTAGAATTGATCAATTATAGTTAATGAAATTAGTTGATTTTTTTTACCCTCTTAATCGAGTATCAAATGAGACTCCATAAATATTATGATATGTATTTTTCGTAAAATTGAACATGATCAATGGTTTAGATTTAGATTTTGAATTTACAATTTTGACATATTTGTTAATAAAATTAAGTTATTATAACATTATCTTGCATTCATGTATTAATATGAAAGTCATATTATACATGAGCTCCAATTAATCGACAGCATTATGATTAATATCACAAGCGTTAATTGTCTCGTCCATCTGACAAACGCATATCCTTTCTACTGCACCGAGTTTCTGTGCAAAATTTATTTCCAAACATGATCTTTACCATTTTAGAGGGTTCTGTGCTAGGCTCTAGTGCATTTCCGCTACGTCGACGTAACTTTATTTTCGTTCCCAAATTAAGGTACTAAGCACATATTTAGATAACATATATTATATCATATTTTTTTTTCCCTAGTACATTTTTTTCGCTGTCAAATATAGTAACAGTATTTTAGAGAATATTCTATGATTGTTGATTATTATTTTCCCACTGCTTTCTGACCATGTTTCACGATACTCTTTCAAGTAATATTTTTGCTAATACAAACCAAATTATTCCCGAGTAATTTGAGAATTTTTTTCATGTCAAAGTTTTCCTTTAAAGATGATATGACAATTATTGCCCGAAAAGTATAAAAGGTGACAACAATATGGACGATATATACAACTAGCTGCCAGCTTGCCACAAAGAAAAATATGGCATTTTGAGAACCAGTATTTTGAACAGAGAATAATTATTTTCTCGGGTTCACACAAGAGAAAAGAATCAGTCATTCAGTAATTTTCTTTTAGTTATTCGTGAGTTATATTTCTGTGATGCCTGAGTCAATTTTAGAACTTCTATTTATGGAAAATTCATTTTAGAATATTATATTTTTAAAATTTTAAATGGATAATAATATACTTTAAACTGAAAAATTGGAATACCCATAATATTATACACTCATAAGCCAACCCGAACGTCTTGCATTGAAGAGTCTTGAAAAAAAAAACATGCATTTCAATTTGCCAAATTAAAAATACATTTCAATATGTGTCCTATTAATTATCTCGTACTTGTGAAATTTCTTTCTACGCTAAATGCAAAATTAAAATTTTTTAGACAAATAAAGTAATTTTAATTTTAACTAAAGGGATTTACAGCTTCCACAAAGGTATATATATAAAAAAAAAACTAAAGAGACCTAAGTGATCTTTTTTTTTTAAAAAAAAAAGTACGACAATATTTTTTTTTGGGGGAGACGACCTAAAGAGACCTGACTATCGTAGTAAATCTGGATCTCAGCGATTCTCCACGATTTCTCCTTCCCTCCTGTCTCCTCCGATTTGGGGGAAAAATAATTTGCATAGGGTGCGTTTGGATCGTTGGAAGAAAGAAGAAGAAGAAGGAAGAAGAAGAAAAAAAATTATAAACAATCCAAACTCTTCACAAAGTTACACACTTTCCAATACTTCTTCCCACTTCTTCCCTTCTTCCCTTCTTCCCACACCTATCCAAACGCACCCATAGGAAGGAAAAAAAATAATTTGCATAGGAAGGAAAAAAATAGAAGATAATTCAGTCCCTTCGTTAAAAATTTTCCATCGCTATTTCCTTACAACCAAACAGAAATAATTTCTGATTTTTACCTACATTTCCGTCCTTTTCCAACCGTTCCCTCTAAACCAAACAGTGTTATGGGAACAGTACAATATGTTCTACCAAAAAAAAAGGGTAAAATATGTTTAAGTAGATATACGGTCAAAAATAAATGTTGTTTTAAAAAATTATTTAAATATATCTATTTTGTTATTTACTTATTTTACATGTAATACAAGCATTTACCGACGAGGTTAGCTAGTGAGCATTGGTTGGAGCTTAGCTATATTGAAATCTATCTATAATATAGAAAGTTTGTTTGTTTGTTGTTGTGTTTCCTTTTCTTTTTTTTTTCTTTTTTTTTTTTTTTTGAAAGAAAGCCCGTAGGCATATAGAAAGTTTGTTAGGATTCAAGACTTACGGGACAAGCCATATCATTCAGCATGTACGGTCATCAGATCAATCATGTGATATTGTCATATTTTATATGGTTGAAATGTTTTTAGCTATTATTATCTGATAAAGATTAATCATTGTATGGGGTCTATGGCATTCAATGTATGAAATATATTGCTATATTTTGTAACACGTTTGTCAAAGTTTCTATGCATCTTTGATGGTGTATTTATTTGATGGTAACCTCTCAATTAAAAAAATCCAGTTTATATTTGCAACATGCATTCTATTCCGTGACAAAAGTCCAAAATAGTCTTAGCATTCTACATTGTTTTAAGAATTCTTACCTATGCCACGTAATTAATGGTTTTGATTTGTTTGATTATACACGTCTCTCGCCCCCCTATAATCCATATTGAAGGGTTCAAATTTCTCATATTCTTCTTCTCAATTAAAAATCAACATTGTATATTTTTGCAAGAATGTTTTGTCCGGCTAATTATGTTACTTTTCACATATAATTTTTTAGCGTTTTAAAAGTGATATTATTTATGTCTAAAACTTGACATAAATTTTTTTTCTGTAGAATTTTTATCATTCTATACGTTCGTATTATCCAAAAGATATTTCTTTTATCAGAGGGAAATTCGAGGAATGACTCTGGTGAATTAACGATCTACTTCACAAGTGCTACATTATAACTTGTACATTTTAAATTTTATTTTTTTAATTATTAAATTTGAAGAATTCATAATCAATATTGTTAATTATTCCAACTAATTGAATAATTTTTAATATTAAATTCACGATCTTTTTTGGTGTCACTGGGATTAAAATAAGCCGGCTGCAGCACACCATAGAAACCAGGCAGCCCACGTGTGCCATGAGATATTGCTTAAAAAAAATTATTTGGAGCCATGCGCGTAATTGAGCATTTAAAAAATATTTATAATTGACCAAAAAATTGGATATAGGAACTAGCTGCAAGCTTCAGACACTTTAATGAACTTCATCTCATGATGAAAAGAAATTATCTCACTACAGATACTTCACCCTATTTACCAAAATCATCAACATGAACTTCATCTCATGATGAAAAGAAATGAGGCAGAAGCTATGGCATCAGAATATTGGAAACAACGCTCACGAGTACAGTGGGCACAGGAAGGGGATCGCAACACAAAGTTTTTTCACCTCAAGGCAACGGTTAGGCGCAAATCAAATCTCATCTCACAAGTGATCACTTCAACAGGGGAAGAAGTTACTAAAGATGAACATGTTAAAAAAGAATTTATTTCCTTCTTTAAAACCTTGTACTCCGATCCCCATGTATCTGATGATAATATCAATGAAATAAATTCAAACTATGATTTTTTTGATAATATCATTTTATCTTGTGGCCCCTGCATACCCCAATTAGATGCCTCTAAGCTTAACTCTCTCCCAACCAAGGCAGAAATTAGAAGGGCCCTATTTGATATGAAACCTGACAGTGCGCCAGGACCTGATGGCCTCACCACTCGATTTTTCCAACACATGTGGAAATCTATGGGGGATGATCTAACTCAGGAAATCCGAAACTGTTTTTCACAGAGGATAGCACCAAAACAATGGCTACAATGTCGCCTTGTACTAATAAAAAAAACAGAAAATGCCCAAACTCCAGCTGACTATCGCCCTATCAGTGTTGGAAATATCCTATACCGCCTTCTGATGAAACTTATTGCCAACCGAATGAGACCACACATGAAATACCTAATTGACCACTCCCAGACTGCCTTCCTAAAGGGACGAAGTATTACTGATAACATACATCTAGTCAAAGAAGTGATGCACTCCTTTACATCGATAGCTTTTACTCAGGAAGTATACCTACTCAAAGCCGATATCAGGAAGGCTTTTGATGTACTTCGTTGGTCCTACATTACTAAAATGATGCACCTACTGGGAATACCGCAACAGCTAAGTGATCTCATTCTGAATTGTTTACGACAGAGTGCTATTTATATTGAAATTAATGGTGATTTCAGAAGTGGGGGCTTCATCACTCCGACCAGAGGTCTTCGTCAAGGATGCCCTTTATCTCCACTGCTGTTTGTGATGGCTATGGAGGGTTTTTCTAGACTTATTAAACACCAGCTACAGCAGGATCTTTTTGCAGGGATTAAACTAGCAAATAACGCTCCTGAACTTACTCACTCCTTTTATGCTGATGATGTCATTCTATTTGGAAATTGTTGTGTGCTACAAGCCCAAGAATTAAAAGCTACACTAAACACTTTCTCTGGGATCTCTGGACTACATATTAACCCAACTAAATCCACCATTTGGTTCAGCAATGCAGTTCCAGAAATTATCAAAAGTGACATCACATCATTATGGCAAGCAAAAGAGGGTGATGGTAAGGAAGTATACCTTGGCATATGCATATCCCAACGACCCGTATACAATACAGTTACACATGAAAAATTATTACATACAATCATGCAAAAAATAGGGGGATGGAAGAGCACAACCTTGTCTCATGCAGGAAGATTGACACTAATCAAAGCAACTCTCACATCAATTCCAGTTTATGCAATGTCTGTCTCTCTGCTTAACAAAAAGACCATTAATGCTTTACATTCCACAATAAGAAGATTTTTTTTGGGGCAAACAGCAAACCAGATCTATTATACCCATTGCATGGCATAAGATTACAAATGATTGGACAGAAGGAGGCTTAGCAGTCAAGGACTTGTATACATTTAATCAAGCTCTCATGCTAAAGTCTGTTTGGGATGTGGCCGCTAACAACGACAAACTATGGGTAAAACTAGTCCTAGCCAAGTATTGTACCAACAGAGGACTGTGGGGAACTACCAAAAAAAGAGGCACAAGTAAACTCTGGAAGGATATTCAATCCCTCAAGGTACACTTTCAAAGCTCCATTTTTTGGCAAATAAATAATGGAAAATCTGTACCTGTTAAGTTCCAACCATGGTATCCAGGATGGGAAGCGCCAAATAGGAAGAGTTTCACACAGAACCCCATGATTTCTGATGTATTCCTCGAAGACTCCACATCTTGGGACCTTCCGGCCTTAGAACAAATCCTCAGCTCCAACCATTGTCAAAACATTTTATCACATGCACAAAAACCTGAGGTCAGTTCTGAGCTACCAGATAAACTCATTTGGACCTTCTCAAAAACTGGAACCTACACAACCAAATTAGGATATCAGTTTCTTTCCCCTGTTCACCCATCCACTTCGATACAGACAAACTTAATACCGTCCCATATATGGAAACGGTTATGGGACTCAAAGACATTATTACCAAAAATTCAAATTTTTATATGGAGGGCCTTACATGATGGACTAATTGTTGGAATTGTGTTCTAAAAGTTATCTTATGGTGATTACTTTTATATGTTATATTTATGAATTGGATGTTATTACATTTTGTTCCATGAGTTTATATTCGTATTTAGAAGTGTTCAAGAAGATGCTCTTGGTCTTGAACCGCAGAACTCTAAATAAAATGAATATATATCTCTAAAATGTTCACAGGTCTTGGATATTAGCAGGAACACTAATATGCCATACAAGACTGTCGTGTTGATTAAAAGTACGTTGTAGTTCTGTAAACGTTGATAAAGGATTATCATTTAATAACACGAGTATATGAAAAGTTTCATATATTGAACAGACCTAATTGATAAAAATATTATATGGATTGTGTTTGTGTCATTAATATTTTTATCGTGTCATTAATTCTAAGATTGATATGATATATTTTCACATAAGGAATATGCAACGTGATTATTATTTGAAGCCATATAAAGCTTGTGGTGATAAAAGTAATAGTTCTTTGTATATAACTTGTGTAGGATGGAAATATATATGTCAATAGCTAATTGCCACTCATGAATTGAGGAATGATATTATAAAGGGCCCCTTGGTAAAGTAAGATTATAAATGGATCCAATATAACTGAAGTGCAGTTATAATTATATAATCATACTTATTGGAGACCAAGAAAAGATTATAATACGAAGATGACACAGCCCTACTTTGTATAATAATCATAATATCATATGGCAAGGAATAGACACAAGTAATGTTAATAGCATTACTAGAAGGATCGTGTTTCGTAAAAGGATTTGCTAAACATCTATATTATTTGGGTAGCTGTAATGTATGCTAGAGTACCGCTTACAGTTTATGGAATAAAATGTTTTATTCCATTGCCAACATAATATGGATCCTCAATATAGGTCACACCAACTGAATGGGAAACAAGAAATATATTTTCTATGTACAAGGTTTCATGTTGTATGAAACAAAGTGTACAAATAGAAAATTATATCACATGACGTGATTAACTAGCAAGGAATAAATTTATTGAGATGTGAATATTATAAGTATAATATGTGTTTCACATAATATAATAATATATGAATATTATTATAGAGTGCATAAATTTATTTAAAGCCCAAGCCCAATTATTTTAACAAATGAAGAGAGAAAGAAGGCTTTAAATTCGGGTCAGAATTTGAGCCAACTTTAAACTGATAATTAGTATAGCAAATGATAACCAAATTGGACAAATGATATATGCAAATTGTAGCCCTGGAAGTGTAGAATCCAATGGTTCAAGTTTCATGTCGTTTGGAGTTTCCTATAAAGAGTTATCATTGTTTTAGTGCTGAAACGTCAGAAATTAAAGTGCTGTTTTAATTTCTGATTAGTGGCTTTAATTGCTATACGAATTTGAAAGGTTTATTCTGATGTTTTAAAGGTAAAACAGATCAGAAATTGAAAACACAAGTAAGTCTTCATGTGTTGAAGTTTTGGCTTTCTCATCCTCAAAATATTTGTTAAAATATTCTATCGATTAAGCAATCGATCAAGACACGGGTGGTGGAGCTAGGTGTTGACGGGGAATTCGCTAGCACGGATTCAACTGTCATTCTTGTTTCGGATTCAAGGTGAACCAAGAGGAACAAAGCTTCGTTAGAGACCATAGGTATGTCTCAACAATCCTTATTATAGGAATATATGTGATTGTGATGCAAATATAATATAGGAAAGTTAGCGATAATAAGAACGATCTTAGATGTTATCGGTTAATAAAATTTTTAAAATTACCCGATTCGCATCATGAAATCCTTCACTAATGACGTGCTCCAGAATACATCAGATCCTCAGCCACATACCCCCCAATTGTCCTATCTGTGGAACTGCATTTGAAACTATCACCCACACACTGTTTCAATGCCATCTACCAAGATTAGTGTGGTTCTCATCAAACTTACCTATTCGAAGTAATCTCCTAACCCCTTATTTTCATACCAATTTTCTACTCCTAATAGAAAACATGGATAAACATCAATTTTCCTATTTTTGCAACTTATTATGGTGTATTTGGAAAGCTAGAAACAACCAGGTTTTTCAAGCAAAATCTACAAGCCCACAACAAATTCATTTAAACCAGCAGTTGCTGTCTTCAACTAGTCCTACCCAGCAACCAATTTCAAAAAGGATGGAACATAGTAACAGAATTTGCATACCTCCGCGTACTTTTATTGTTCTAGTTGATGCTTCCTGGGACACCCAGAAACACTCAGGTTTGGCCTATGTGTTATATGATTTTACTGGTACATTGATCTCATTCCATGCTCAGTATTGTACCACAGAATCACCGTTCAAATCTGAAACCCTAGCATTAACAGCTGCAGTTAAAATTTTTTTTCCTACCTCAGAACCTCAATCCAACGATTACATGTTCATAACTGATTGCAAAAACTTAATTGATGCTCTACAACAAAAAGGAACAGTCGACTTACCTTGTTGGCACTCTAATCGGCCATTCCATGACCTCAGAACACACCTACTGCCCATACAAAGCTCCGCACAACTACAATTTGCGCTACGAGACGTCGTCAGACCAGCTCATCTCCTTGCAAATTATGCACGCACTTCTCATCAAGACTGGAATGGCCAAATATCGGATCTCCCCCACCTCGTTGAATCCATTACAACCTCTTTAGACCCACTGTTTTTTACATATGAACAGGAGATGCCCTGATCTCCTGGGTTGAATCGATGGCGTATGGCAGCAAGAAAGGATACCAAAGCGAGCTTATCTCTTGAAGGCACCCAAGGAAACGAATTAAAGAGAAGAAATTGATAGCTTGAACCTCTGATCAGAGAAATGAACCTACCATTTTTTTTCCTATCGGACAAAAAGGAAAGAGGAGCTACTCTCAGATGAAAATGCGCTAGCAACAAAACAAGGAGACGGGGCTTATCTGGAAAGATGCTCTACATAGCATTCTATTCCTATTTTTTCTTTTTTTTCGTTTTCTTTTTCCTTTTTGTTTGTCCGACGGCCCATGGGCCTTATAAATAAAAAAAAAGCTTCAGACACTTTAATATCTAAACTAGAGTTGGACATCGAGCTTCGCTCGATCTAAAAAAGATATATAATATTTTATGCGAGTCTGCTAATATTTATATATATTTAAAATGAAATATTGCTATTCGTTTGACATCAAATATATAGCTCCATAGAATTGGACCCATGCAACATTGGTAGAGACATTCTTTTATTTAGCATATACTAATATTTAATATTTATTTACTCTATGTTTCATCTGCTGCAACTTGTTGGTTACAATTTTTCTTCTTTATTTTTTGGTTAACTTTCATGTTAATATATCACTTCTTCTTTAGTTATGATAGAATTTGGATATTTTTGTTTCTATCCATATTCTACAAACATAATCGAAATTACGTATTAAATCAATTTAATAAAGCAATCTATAAATTCAACAAATGGAAAAATCGTAATATAGCAATAATATAAATTATACAAATGTGTCCCGGGCTTTAGGTCGAATACATCTTGAATTAAGGTGAAATTATATCAGTCAAGAGTCAAGACCCAATAGGTGCATAAATGCCATATATACAGTGAATCAACAAAGAAATTAATCATCAGCTTGTACCGTCAAATTAACACATGATGATTAAAATCTAATTGGTCAATTACAACACCCGGAGATTAAATTGGTGGCATGTCATACCTCCATGTCAACCTTAGCTGCATTTGCCAACCGATCCAAGAGCATGTAGGTTATTGAGGTAACACTCGTTATAGTTATGAAAATTAAGAACAATTAACTATCTGCTATCTTTTTACAGTCTTTTCCACAAATCTACTATCTTCTTTATGTGTCGCTGGCAATGCCTATGAAATCACTCAGCTGCACAAAGACAATGGCTCAATTTAAGATAAATTTGTAGTGACTTCTAATATCCATTCGACCATACTGTCTTATTTTTTCTTTCAATTCTATAGGAATTTTGAAGCAGGAATAAGCTGTAACCCCTTGTAAAAGAAAAGATGCTAAACCTGAGGATGCTACGGTGAGTACTATCTTTCCTTGTGAACGAATAAAAGCTGTAACCACTTGCCAAAGATAGGATTTTCCTGTGCCCCCCTGCACCGTAAACAAAAAAAAGACCACCTTTATTTCTGTCCACCGACAAAACAATTGTGTCAAATGCATTTTTTTTGCTCGTTGTTCAATCCAGAAACCAACCTATATTTTTCTGCAAATTGATAAATGATGTTTTTGTTACATGATATTTGATTTGTGCTTTGTATTATGTTGCACGTTTGATGCTTTAGTTATCCAAAATTATTAAAGGTCGATAAAATAGATGCCAAGAGAAATAACATATTACCAGTTCTCAAGCAAAGAAGAATAGACAACCACTTTTATCTCTCTCTTTGTTGTGCCATACCATGTAGCCTCTCGCACCTTGAACGTTGAAGTGCAAAATCTTCACTTTCTTTTTCAAACTGGCCTTCCATTATAAGAAAATTAAACCAATAACAAAGAGAAATAAATTCATAGCTTCTTGTCCACACAAATAATTGGGTTATGCTGTTTAAACAAATAGCCCAAAAAAACTAAATAAATTGCTAAATTTTGTGGTTTTGGCTCCTCACTGTTACCATAGACAACCAAAATAAGAACAGAACTCTGTAACGAAAAACCTATCTTCACAGAGGCTAAACATATGAGGGCTGCAATCGGAAAAGTACCTCGCTGCTGGATGAGAGAATACATGAGAGGGTATGGACATCTCTCTTCTTTGGTCTAGGATCAAAAAGAGAGATCTGTTTTGTCTCGTTTCACAAATCTGAGTTGATGTTAACAACTTCATGCTGTTTGGAAACCGACTCAACCGGATTCTTCGTGGCGGGTCTGGCCGCAGATAATCATGGAGGAAATTGGTTGCCAGATATATTCATTGCCAGCTTTCAGGAAAAATAATTAAGCAAACGTTTGGATATTAGAAATATTAGAAATGTACTGCATAAGCCAAACTCATGGAGAAGAAAATGAAGAAGCATCAACCAATAATTATCAAATACTGGTACAATGCCATCCATGTCTCAGTTTTTTCATTTCTTTTTTTGGAAATATGTTGCAGTTTAGCAGAGCTTTTAGGAGATAAAAACTCTCAAGTACCCTATTACTATTAATACCAGAATGCAATAGGATGGGTTCTGTATGAGTTCGGTCAAGTGTCAGTACACATTGATGATGTAAACTACAGGTGTGAATCAATCAGATTCAATAGTTATGTAACAACTATCCTATATATGAGGAAAAACATAAAAAAGCAATATACATAAGAAAATCAATTTATGGAACACAAAATAACTTCATTGGACCACAACATTAATTCTGTTTGAATTTGCACTTGAAGCACAATTGGAAAGGAAATGAGAAAAAAGTAGGACATTTTTACAGCTGATATGGTAAGATCATGAAAAAAGGACTCCTATTGAATCAAATGTCAAGGTAAGCTTAATAGCACCAACAAACACAAATGGAATTACCTTAGTTTGCAGCTCGATTTTTTAGAATGGCAGAAGAAGGGAGAATAAACAGCGCGCCAATAGCCATCTCTTTTCTTCAAGCGCCAAAACCTGAATCGCAATTTTAAAAAAATTGATTTTTTTGAATATTAATTGATAATAGTAACGTAAGAAGGAATGAGATATAGTTGTATTGGCAGAAGAACCCACACAAATATATATAGCTAAATTAATTGAGAATGCAAACGTATGACAGTTGAGTTCCAAAATTTATTATTTAATAAATAGAGATTAATGGGCAATAACTCAATGAATGTGAAGGACCAACAACTATTAAGTACAATTGAAACGCCAGCAGTAATAAATAACATGAAACGACAGCATTTGATGAGCAAATCAAAAGAAAAGTAAAAATGAATCCCCGTACTTATCAAGCTGTGAAATTTTGCCGTTTATGTTGCCAAAACTGTCAAATTTACCTCTTAATTGACCAACTGTTGAATTATCAATGGCATTTAATTTCATCTTTTTATGATGCTGATACATCAGGAAGTTGGCTCTGCACATATGACTTTCAAATTAACCAAGACCTGAATATAAGTTTCAATTTTCAAAATTATTTAATTATTTCCAATTCCATGAAACAAACTACTGATTTTATTGATTTTATTCCATGAAACAAAGTAGTGCATATATGTTGTATGCGAGATAAAGTACTATGATTTTAGATTAATTGAATAAATAATAATAAAATCTAACCTCATAGAACCGCTACAAACAATAAGCTACAACAAAAACAAAAATAGATCTTTATAGTTGAGATTTTAGATTAATTAAGTGGATAAAGAAGATGAAAAAAACTCTTAAGCACAAATAATTTAAAATTGCATACCTGATAGTAAAGTGATTGTTGAGTTGCTAGGGTTTGGATTCCGATCTGCAAGTCATTGTGCAAGAACTATGCGTTTGGCTAGAGAAGGATGAGGCAGAAGCGGCAGGGATGCGTTTGATGTCGTAGAAGGGGATGAGACTACCGGGGAGGGACTGGAGGAGGAATCTGAGTTTTGGGAGGACGCAATGTGAAGAGAGATAGCAGGGGTGAATGGGATGGAGAGGTGGCGGAGGGGAGAGATGGGCGTGGAAAATCAAGGTTGGTGCGGAGGAGAAGAGGCGGGGACAGAAGGAAAAGAGAGGCGATGGGGAAAAAGGCTGGGGGCGAGAGATTGAAAAGAAAAACCTAAACGGATGGGATCTGTTTTATAAAATCAACGGATAAAATCTGTTTTCGGGGCTGAGCATGTACGTTGCTTTAAAATCTGCGCAAAAAAAATCACGCAGATTATATTATACTATTGATATGAATTTCCCTATAATTACCACAACTGTAAGAATGCATGTCCTCTTTATGAATGTAACCGCACTAAGTGTTTTCTTTTCTCCTTTTACTCTCCAATATCCCTTTTTTTTTTACTTAAGTGTATGTAGTATTTAATAGCCATTAACACTTAATTTTTTTTAATAGAAGTCAGTTGGCACACTATTTATATATACCTCCTGAGACTAAGCTTTTATGATAAGTTAATAATACATTCATAGATTTTTATTACTAGTAATCGCATCCATGCCATGTGTGTGGACAAATTGTTATTTGAAAAAAATATATAATAATCATTTATTTTCTAAACTGATTACCAATAGGAAAAGATAACAATGTTAAAACTAGAGTGAAATGGTAAATGATATACTTCAGTAAAAAAAAATATAATATATTAACAAAATATATCTTTGTTCTCCGATAAAAAATCATATTGGTTATTGATTATTATGTTTTTAGTGATTAGACTTGCCATTTTATCTCCGCTGATATTGGTTCACTTGCTAACTATTTCTAATAATTTATTTTGAAAAATATACTACAGCCAAGAATAATTTTATTTCTATTTAAAACGAAGCGTCACTAAACTTATATTATATGATGATTTATATCTAATCATTAGTCAAATTAGATTTTAAAAAATAGGCTTAATTTTTTATATGCCCCCGAACTTTTTTCTATTTGTTTATTTCTCCCTATACTCTTGTGTATTTCTTATTTGCCACTAAACTCTTCTAGATGATTTCTTATTTGCCCTTCAACTTAAGCATACATAATAAACTATGGTTATCTTGTAAAAAACTGAAAATCATATCAGAATTAAATTAAAGGGACCAAATTACCCCTAAACTATTTTTCCTTTTCCCTTCGTTTTTCCCTTTCTAGCTCCAGAATATTTCCCCGAAACAAATGATTACATCTAATTAATAGAATCCTTATCGTTTTTCAACCCTTTTATATATCTCACTGTTCTTCCTTATCTTTGTAACTTTCTGGTTGACTTCCTTATTGGCAGTACTTGAGATATACCGTTACCTCTTTGTTTAGTGTATCAAGTTAGTCTGGGTTATGAATAATGTATCTTATATCGTCAGTTTCTTAGGCTATATATACGTGCATCTGCTCTAATAATTGTAACAATAGAAACTGTAATCAACAGTTATTACTCGATTACAGTTTTTCTTTTTTACTGGTAAACCAGATCTGTTCAAGACCAGTTGAGTATGAGAAACTCTATCTTGTCCTTGCCAAATAAGTTAGTCAATTCATGCGCACAAACCTAATTTATCTGATTCTAAGTAGCTTTAACTTTAAAGAGATTCTTAAGTAGCTTTAAAGCCCTTGTTCTAAAATGATCACGTGAATTCTAGATTTTGGTTTGAAAATTACTGTCCAACTGCACAGGTCTCTACGTATATAACAGTTTGGACGAAATTACCTCACTTAATAATTTCAGAATAATTGATCATGATAATTCCACATGCTTCCTGAGAATTCCATATTATTCCACTATCAATTAACCACAAACATGTGTTTCTGAAATACAGAGCAGCATGTAGCAGTAGTTTGTAACGAAGAAAAATGAATGGAATAAAAAAATGAAACAACAGCAATTCAATCATTGTACCAAGCTCAATGAGTATAATAACGACATATTAAGACAAATTAATTTTTATGAGCACAATGTCAAGGGACGGATGTTTAGCAGGAAAATGTTCTCGTGGAGAAGGTAAGAAAAATAAGGGAAAAAATGATTTAGGGGTATTTTTGTCCTTCTAATTTAAGTTGGAAGTAATTTTCAGTTTTCTTATAAGATAACCATAGTTTATTCTATTTGATTAAGTTGAAGGGCAAATAAAAAATCATCTAGAAGAGTTTAGTGACAAATAAGAAATACACAAGAGTATAGGAAGAAATACACAAATAAGAGAGAGTTTGAGGGTATACAAAAAATTAAATAATGGTCCACAACATAAACACGTCATAAACTAAATGTTTACACTCTCGATCTAATTATTCGGCCTTATCTTTTACTGACCGACTGTAGTATTCTGTTAATATTTAACAATTCATTTGTAAGTTGACGTTTAATAAAGATGAAAGTACAGAAAAATACTTGACGTTGCATGAAACCAATTAGAAATTTTAATTTGTTATTCAGATGGCAAAAATTTTCTTAAAAGAAGTTAACTTACTAAATTTTAAGACATTTCATGCTTTTCTATCACTGAATATTTGACGCGTAAAACTATAAATAATTTTTTTTCCATTTTATTTCATAAAAATAGCAAATAGATATAATTCAACACATATTCCCCCTTTCCTGATTTTGCGCACAACTAAAAAGTGCCCAGGTAATAATTGTACTACTATACAACCGGGACTATAACAGAGGAAATGTTTCAACCCGAAAATTTGGGACAATGGAGCGTGCAAGGGAAGTGGTCTTTACAGTTTCGGGTCCCACGCTACATGGCCACCACCATCTCTGCTAAAGTTCTCCAATAACAGGTACACAATCCTGCATTTGGTTTCTCCCTGTTTTGTTGGATCGGTCAGTACCAGGGTTGTAAATTATTGGTTCACATTTCAGAAGTACAAGAAACAAATTGCTTTTACTGGATAAAATGAAAACAACTTCATCGATACCCTGTTCATATTTGGAACTTCATTTGAATTTTGAAGCGATAACATTTTGGATAAACATTGTTGCGTTTAAGAAAATGTGACCTTTTTTTTTTTTTTTCAAGCGTGTTCGAACAATTAGAAGATTTATATGTCAGTCAATGCATGTAATAATATAGACATGCTGAAGCTACTAGATTGCATACACAGATATTATATATTCTTTTAGTTTGGTAATTGGTAGTATATCTAGTAGACTATTTGCACATTTTTGGGGGTGTTAGGTGAAAGAGAGCTGTAAAATTAGGAATTAACAAAATTTTTGGTGATGACACACATATAACTATTTCATTTTATAAATTTTATAATGGTTAAAAAATCTGTAATCATATCACGGAAAACTATATATCCACAAATCCACAACTTTGTCATATTTCTTATGTTGATGGTTGGGTGGTGATTTAGTGTTTATCAGTGATAAAACAGAGATAAAATTAACAGATAAAACGGTAGTGCGGTTTGAATCAAAACTAAGATAAAATAGCGATAAAACAAAAAAAAGAGTTTTTTAAAAGTTTGATTATATATATAAGTGAAAATACTGATTCCAAAGATTAAATCTCTGTTTAACTTATATTCTATAATCTATAAACACTGAAATATTACATTTGAACTCCTTACCAAACAGTGACAAGCTTCAAAAAGGATGATTATTTTTTGAAAAAATAATAACATTGGATTAACGTATGAGGTCATATAAACTTCACAAACCAAAATAATTTTGAACTCGCTAATTTACCGAGAAATACCAATAGTAGTACCACTTATATGACTTCCTAAATTAATTATAACTTATTAGAATGAAAAATGAGTATGTGCTTCACTAAAAACAAGTGATACATGGTCCATCATTTATAAATTAATTGTAAAATTTAATGTTTATCAATTAAACCTTTTACATCTTTTTAGGAACCACGGAGATGCGTGAGGATCAGAAATTCAGAAGTTCAGAGGCCTGACCCATCTCTGTCTTCTCTCAAATTAAGACTCAACAATCTTTATCCAATAGAATATTTACATTTTCTTTCGAAATTTCAGACTCATAGAAAAAGGAAATATATGATAGTTGCATGGAATATAGTTATTGGTCACGCGAACCACCGCGCTAGTCGTACAAGAAACTAGAAGACACGTGTCAAACAAATACACGCGTCAACAATTATAGTGCATATAATTTTCTTTTTTGAATAATAATATGGCCGGACATAATTATTTATTATTGGGCATCATGGACCATTGGACCTGCCGGTTGACACGTGCCGCGCAAGTCGTAACAAAAAAAATATGGTATAACTTGGTATCATTTAACCATGACTTGGTATCATTTGACCACGAGGTAGGGTAACACTTAAAAATATCTGATTTTCAATTGATAATGATGAATTTGATAAGAGATTTTAGTGTTCACATCTGTGCATGCTGCCGAGATAATAGTGGGAGAGTTTCAATTTGGTTGGTTATGACTCCGCAGATCAAATTTTCATGCACTGATATAATTTTAGAATCAAATTATAAATAGGCCTGAGTTTAACCTAATCTGCTTCAATTGCAGCAAGAAACGTTTTAAGTTATGCTAATTGATTATGAGCAAATTGAGTGAAGCTTTAAGACTATTTTCTATAGTGATTTGTTTACTAAATTGATTAAAATCAGAATTAAAATTTTAAATAGTCATACTGCAGTTGTGCACCTTGCGGTGACAATATCTCTACTAATCTTTATCTAAACTATTTCCAACAACTGGCCTAAAATATTTTGTCACACACAAACCCACAAACACACATAGAATAACAGTAGAAGGTAAATTCAGGACTAAAACAAAAAGGATGAACACAAAGCACTTGTGAGCCAAATACCACCCATATTTTATACAAGAGGTTGATGCATTGTACATTCATACCACTATTCACTTTTTTCTTGAGCAAGACTAATTGCCTACCTTGGATACACTGCGTTCCCATAAATTGCGTCTGGTGTGAGATATCTTTTTAAACTAAACATATTTTCAGTTTTAACATTTTCAACAATGGATGACCCTCAAAAAAACATTTTCAACAATGGAGAAACCACTGTTAGAAACTATGGCTCGATCTCATCTCAGCCCCCCATATCCAGATATCCTGTATCCGATTAGATCTCATTGCATCTACGAAGTTGAATTCATTATTTCAGGGCCTTTTTGGGCTGGCCTGATTCTGTTGCTAAGTTTCTCTCAAGTTGCTTCTTTAAATGTATCTTATCAACATAAACCCCATAAAATTATTCTTTCACAGTTGTTACCATCATCATGCATGTCTATTAGCTTCATCATACTTTCATATGCTTCAGATAGGCCATACCAACAAGGAAAATACTTAAGCCTGCACGGTTGCACCCACCAAAAGCTAACAATTAAACAAATTAATTTTTTTAGGCCCATGTTAACTATATTTTTCAGCTGCCAATATAAATTAAGCACTTCCTTGCCACAATTAATGTTTCAAATGATCCTTCTTCTAAAGTATACAAAATACATATATGAAGATAACATATTTGAGGTAATTTAATTCAATGAAAGATATGAAATGAGATGCAGAAGTAACAGAATTTTTTGTTTTTAGGGGGGGGGGGGGGGGGGCTCCTTCAATTATGTCGTCAAATAATCATGTTTAGTCCGTCGCATTTGTATAGTTTTAACAATACATGCGAATTTGACAACTATTTACAAGTTGATCAATCCGCCAAGTACTGTGTTACAATAATTACATTTTTCAAGTTACAATTTTTTTTTTCATTTTTGAACATCAATCTTTGTACTGTTAGGTCCTGTGAATAAATTCCAAAAATTTTATTTTTGAATAATTAGATTCTGTTATAACTGAATTCGACATTACAAGTTAAATGTTTGGTAAATTATAAAATTTATTCATTTGTTCATTCTTAAATATGATTTTTATGCCACTTGCCTTTGAACACCTTTAAAGGGTTAATTCATATGGTTGGAGACAAATTTAAAAATCGTTACTTTGTTTGTATTATCTTTTGTTCCTTCCTTCCTTATTGTAGATTGAAAAGATATTTCTACCAGAAAAATAATTGAAAATGTGTGCCTCAAAAATTTTGAAGCTTGTAGAATTAGTTAAATTAATGAGTAATACTAGAATCAAACATATAGGATGTCAAATACGATCCAAACATCGACTATTAAAATTTCTAACGGCTGATCCAAACCGCTCAATATGATCTCTATATTAAAATATCCTTGAAAATCAAATTTTATATTTTTTTTCAAATTTTCTAACTATTTTTTTTTGAATTTTCGAAATTAGAGGGTTCATAACTTTTTAGATTGAGCATATTCAAAAATTCCAAAAAAATAGTAAAAAAGTTGAAAAAAAAATATATAAAATTTGGTCTCCACGAAGATTTTATAACGTATAACAATTTGAACGGTTTGGATCGGTCATTTTAATTTAAAAAATTAAAATTTTATTATATTGAACAAATGTAGTTTTCCTATATGTTTGACACTAGTCGCTCCCTAAATTAATTATTCTCCATTGCTGAGATTTTATGTAGAGAATATAGTAGACTTGAGATGTTATAAAACACATGTTACATATGTTCGTTCAAACGAGTATGCTAAATTAATTTTTCAAACACCTTTTTTTTTTCGGATAATTTGTGTTGTTGACAATTAAATTATAATTTTCTATTATGTTTTTTTTTTAAATGAACTGTCTACATACATTTCTTTTTCTTTTCATATTTTTTTTTAAAAAACTCCAAATAGAAGGAAGCGACATGTTTAACCAGCAGATAGAAAGATCATCAGTATCTTTCTTCTAATATATATCCGTGCAATGAGTCGTTTTCTCGTTCTCTTTTACTCAGTACATGTTAAACATGACTCACTATAGTATTTCACTCCCACATACATCTGCAGAAAATTAGTCTGTCCTCTCTGCAGGAGGCTTTTGGTGCTTCCAAGTTCCAAGTTCCAAGTTCCAGCTTTGGCAATTAGTTAGTAGTCTCTAGCTACAGAGAGAGAGAGAGAGAGAGAGAGATGGAAGGGGTAAAAGCGAAAATAGCGCCATCGATGCTCTCTTCAGATTTTGCAAATCTAGCATCCGAGGCTGAAAGGATGCTTCAATTTGGGGCTGATTGGCTCCACATGGACATTATGGTACTAATTTTAAACATTTTTTCGTATATTCTTTCAATTTGAATGGAAGAATTTCTGACTTTTTTTTGTTTTGTTTCTATATTATTGTATCATGTGTAAGTGTGCTACCTAACATTCTATTACTTTTTTGAAATTACAGGACGGGTGAGTTAACACTAGGCTTTTATTCATCCATTCAAGTAACCTCTAACATGTTTTAAAAGGAATTCAATTGAATAGTTTGCTACTGCGTTATGGAATTATTAAAGCTTATTTATTTGGAATTCTCATACAAAATTAAATCTCAGATTAATATCATTGGGAGGTTGATTTCGTGTGTTTGAGTGTGGTATTAAGCTATCACTGGTAAACAAGACTGTCCATTGTGAATATTAAACTATTTTGTTTTGCCCTTTTTTGATAGAGCTGATCGTTAAGTCGGAATCAAGGAATTAAACCCCCAGAAAAGACAATGAAAACAAATATAAAAGAAAATCACCATGTGAATGGGATATGGTTGTACTATTTAAGTATACTGGTAGCCTCCTGATTATAGCAGGATTTGTATATTATATCAATTGATATTAACTGTCGTCTCTTTCACTCCATCTCTTCTGCCCTCCTTCCCTTCCTTTTTGCTCCAAAAAAAAATAGGCATTTTGTACCAAATCTTACGATTGGAGCACCTGTGATCCAGAGCCTCAGAAAGCATACCAAGTATGTGATTCTCTCCACCTCAATTACTACCCAAATTCAGTGTCTTTTATTCCTAATTTCAATATTTTTTTTTGCCTTTTTAAGTGCATATTTGGATTGCCATCTCATGGTCACAAACCCTCTCGACTATATAGAGCCGCTAGCCAAAGCTGGTGCTTCAGGATTCACATTTCATGTTGAAGTATCTCAAGGTGCACAGCAAATTTAATACGTTTTTTCCCTAATACACTATGAAACTTGCATATGCATGTACCATTGAAAAACTATTCTATGCCCAATGGTTTCTCTTCGAACATCGGGATGCGTTTCTGAGCAGTTACAACTGTTTGTCCAGGAATCAGTTGTGTACCAGTAGTAATCATAACCTGTACTATGCAATGATAGTGTACCACTGTATACAAAACAGAAGTAAACATAATTTGCACCAATGCCTTATTAGATCTAAAAACAAATTTGGAAAATTTCCTAAGGGCTTTAATGGAAAACCACCTGGTCTACTGTTATGGGACACGAAAGGCCTCAGGTCTTTCAATATTTTACCAGTTAGTTTTGGTCATTTTAATTCTTTTTATGTAGAAAATTGGCAAGAGCTTGTACAAAAGATCAAAGCAAAGGGTATGAAGCCTGGTGTGGCTTTGAGACCGGGTACACCTATTGAACAAGTTTTTCCACTAGTAAGTCTTAAAAAGGAAAAAAAAAAAATCTAATCTTCCTTTTGTTATTCTCTCTTTGTGGTAAAAAAAATTTTATGTAAAAAAGGCCAACAGGCTTTCTTTTGATTGCTTCTGTAGTGAAATGGTATGTGTATCGAAATTATAAAATGGGCACCTACACTTTTATTTCATAATTTGAAGTTAGTACAGTAAGGACTGTTTATCTCAAATTATTATTTTGCAATTTTGTACTTGGAAAATTAGGTGGAAGCAGAGGCACCGGTGGAGCTAGTACTTGTCATGACAGTAGAACCTGGCTTTGGCGGCCAGAAGTTCATGCCAGAAATGATGGATAAGGTCACATATAATTTATTTCATTCATATTATTTTGTATGATTTTCTGCAGACGAAAATATTGCCTGTACATATTCCTGAATTTTCTTTGAAAATGTCTCAACGTACAGCACTTAAAAATTGACATAAGGTTACATTTAGATCTTTGCTAATTTCTGAGGAGTACAGTTTATATCCATCACGCTTTAAGTCTTATTTGCAGTTACTTTTTGTTGTATATATTTGTGAAAAAGTTTCAGGTGGCCTCACTCAATGTATGAGACCTCTCAGGAAATTATTGGGTTACACTGATAAATCTGCAACCATAATCGTAAAATTTCACTTTTTAGCCCTTGATATTTTGTAATTGCCAAAATTCCATATATAATATTTAGAGTCTAGACATGTCAAACATGGCCTACGTAGTGATTTGAGCAATTTGTGAAAAATATTTTTGCCATATTACTTCAAAACTTTGTTTTCCATCAAGTCTAACTTGGTGGATCTTTTTCCAAATTTTTTGTTAAATGCAGGTTCGCGTGTTAAGGGAGAAATATCCATCTCTTGATATAGAGGTTATACTCTGTCTTACTTTATTTGAGCCTCAAATTATTTATATTTTATTTTTGTGCATGCTTAACCCATTTTGCCTGGTGCTTTGCTGTTTGGTATCAACATAAAAGTAATGCCTCTTTTGCTGTTTGGTACCAGCATAAAAGGTAATAACATGTTTAGTCCAGTTGGACCTAACTGTCCATGAAGCTTGTAATTCAGCCTAATTAGGGTCCATTTAATCTCAATGTGGTGTAACTGACTCCAATTTTCAACAGCAAAGAGTGTTAGAGGTTAACTGGTGAAATAAATATTGGTAAAGAATTTCCAATATAGCCTTCACAAGGTAAAATATTCAATTAATTTGGTATAGGTTGATGGAGGCTTGGGTCCCACCACAATTGATGTAGCAGCTTCGGCAGGGGCAAATTGCATTGTAGCTGGGAGTTCAGTTTTTGGAGCCCCAAGTCCACAAGACGTGATTTCCATTTTAAGAAAGAGTGTAGAAGGAGCTCAATGCAAAAGCTAAAAATATGCTTCCTTGGAACTGATTATACATTAATATATATATTGCTGTGTTCTGGTTGCTTTGGTTTGAGAGATGTTAGAATAAGCGGTTGAAAGTGCTATTTAAGCACTGAAGGCTCTTCTTGTGGTATGTTTTTTTGAAACAAATATGGGGGTCAAGACCTTGTGGGATGTTGTAAACTTGTAATTGAGATGGTACATTTTGACTTCATCGAGAAAATATTGAACAAATTTTATTTATTTATTTTAGCTCAAAACGGTTATCTTCTTTCATAAATTCAGGTCCTTCATAAATATTTGATCCTATTAAAGTAGAAAACTATCAAATATTAATTGAAAAACCATATACACTATATAAGGATTTTATAGCTTACAAAGTATAATATGTGCATTGAAAAAACACATGAAATAAAATCGATATCGTCCAACAAATTTTTGCCATCAACTATCTGCTATAGCAAATATCAAGGCTGTGAACCAGGCTGACCAGCCATATGTTTCATTTTCATTTTCTTATTTATTTTAAGAAAAATGGAGGTCAAATTTTTGCTCTCTGAGATTTCATCATCCTAGAGATCTCAAATTGAGTTGAATGGCACCACGTGTTCATAATTGGACCAATATCGAAACGAGATGAAATCTAGAATTTAACAAAAATTAGTAACTGTTACTTGATTTGCCATGATATGCGGAGTCAAATTGTGAACATGCCAATGTTTGAACTATTTAGGCTCTGATCGGAATCAGATATTTAATGCGAGAAATGGAAACCGAACTCACTTTTCTCCAAATCCACTCATAAGAACCGACGGAGGCGCAAGAATTTTTTGTCATTGATCTGGACCTCCGGCCTCTGGTTTATCAGCAAGGATTAGCAATACAATCGGCCGGTTAAACTACAAAATTAGGCTTCAAAGCTAGTAGCTGTCTGTCAACTTTTCATACAAAAATTGTATATAGCTTTTTTGCTTAGTTTTAAAAATTTTGTTCAAATTTATTTTTAGCTACTGTTACGCAACTATGACGAACTTATAATTCGTCTTTTTCTGTATAGAAAAATCTCAACTAGCTTGATATTTTGAAGAGAAATCTTTAGTGCACCCACTATGGCCATCTCTCATATGCATTCCAAAGTATTTGCATTTCATATTAAAAAGTATTATGTACTAAATGAGAAAATATTTACTTATTCCAAAGCGTGCAAGTTGAGATAGTATAAAAGTTAGAATTTTATGGAATAAACAGTATTAATCATAAGACTATGTGTCAATACATGCAAACATTATATATTAGTTAGGTAGTGCCATCTAATTTCCAATAATCTTAGAAAATGATATGTTTCACTGACAAGTCCATGAATTGAAAATATAAATTCATACCTCCAAATGCACAAAAGAGTTGCATATCCTACAATCAAACTCCAAATATGGTGAAAAGAAAAAGATCAACAACATTGCAAATAGCGTTGCAATTAAACAGCATAGGAGATCACCAACAAACTAACATGAGACCCAAGTAACATACATAGTTCTCAATCCTTTCTAAGCTCCAAATATTCACGCTTGATGCCAGAAGCATTGATGACCACTATTTCTAGCTTATCTCCCTATAATTTGGAAATTAAAAAAAATTATCATCAAACATTAGTAGGATAGATTGAACATTTTATAAATCCCTATAGAGAAAAAACATGACAGAAAAATATTAATTAATAACAAACAATTACCGTGTAAATATCCCTTTCAGTAGCTGAAGCAAAAACATCCTTTACCAAATCAACTGCCTCTGTTTCTGATAAAGGTGTCACTGCATCCTGTTAAAAATTCAAGTAGCAAACAATAGTTGTGAGATATCAAATACTGTGACGAACAAACCAGGGTCAGTTTAAACCAAAGCAAGGAAACCATGCAAACTTTAACAAGTTCAAACTTTATTATTGAAACCAAACTGAAAATCAATCAGAAGGTTAAAGCTCAAGCTATAAAGACATAAAGGATTAAGAATTTCAACTATAATAATATAAAAAAGATTTCAACTATATCCAAATAAATATCTTCCGATAAAAATCCCCAGTAAAAAATAATGATGATCTGCTTTATCTAACAAACAAGATTAAAATTTTGAATGTTAGAAGAATTCTACCCTGGCTGGAAGCAAGAGAGGACTAGGGGATTTAAGCTGATTATCCAAAACAGGCATAATAAGTGATGACCCACTTCCTTGGGTACTGTAGCCAACACGTTCATACGACCCAACCGCATCATAAGTGAACACGCACCCCTTCCCTATCAATCAAACAAGCGAAAGGTTAAAAAAATTGGCAAAGAAAATTTTAACTTGTGTTATTGAGAGGCCTCACAGTACCCATCACACCTTGTAAGACTGATAGAACCAAAATTAATGTTAGTAAATATATCTCTTGAATGAATGATGAAGCAGTGGATGGATAGAATACTTCCCATATCTTCCAGCTGAATCACTTCATTCCTTAATAATTCAATTGAAAATAGAAAAAGAGAAACTTTGAAACTTAGGGACCAAAGTAGAAAATTGTGTTAACTTACCCAATCCACTATATTGGTCCATAAACAAACACAGAGACAAAGAGAACCCAGTAAAATAGAAGGAAAAAAAAAGTTAAGCAAATGGCACTGAAGTCTGGGTACTATACCTTCATTGTCCAACCCTCCAAGCACGTTGAAGGCATAGTATGGGAAGAAGCGTTTGTAATAGAGTGTATTCGACAAAAGCTGACCCATGGCAGGACAACTCATCTGTTTGTTGTGTTGGTGCTGATACAACTAGAGAATATAATGGTAAAAGTAATGTTAGAGTGCGGCAGAATTTATGTCTCAGTTTCCATTCATGGGCTGGCTGACCATTAGGGATCTCACATAACTACAACACAATCAATCCCGAAAATGCACAAACAACAGGAAGGTAATACATATTTGTGAACTAGACTCCAATTTCACAGTAACTTCACTGTGAATGTTCACACTTTCTGAAATATTTATAACAATTTAACTCAACTATGAATTGATAGGATTCAATTTTGATTCTTTTCTGTAAGGATCCAGATAGCCGATTTGCTTAATGATCAGTTTGTATGGATTGGTATTTTTCTTCCTTAAATTTATGCATTGCTGGCAATTTTCCAAAAAATGCACTTCCTACAAATATCTGAATTTGGTTTTGCAAAATTTTCAAGCCGTTGTTAACTACTTTTCCATATAAAAAACTCTCCAACTAACAGACATGTCTGCTAAGAGAAGATGCTTACTAAGTGCCTTGCAGCCAAGTTCTTGTGTAAAGCTCGTATGTCACCTTGAAATCCAGATGAAGCCAATACAACCTTATCAGCTCTATTTACAGAATGAAAGTAGCCCATTATTGATGCAAAAATAAAGAGGGCAGACAAGCCAAGAAATATAGTCATGTTAGTCAAGTATTGCCTGAGCAAACAGATGATGCCTTGAACTGGCAAGAAAAAGAGCCCTAAAACAAACTGGTACCAGAGTAGTATGGTACTGGTATGTATTAAGTAGGAAAATAAAGAGTCCATCCAGCAGGGCAGATAACAATACAGCAAGATGCTATATAGTTTATATGCACTTTGCCAATCTACAACTCAAGGAAAGATGCTACATAACATTAATCTCTAACTTTCCAGAACTGAAAATCTAAAAGGATCAACAACTAAAATTTATTTCATTTACAAATTGAAGGTTACTGAGACCCACAATTCTAGATATATAATTGAAAACAATTAGGGAATTTATTAAATTCTTAGATTAGAAACCTTAACGGGTTGTCAGATTACAAACTTTATGACTTGAATAGTTTTTGTAAAAAAAAAAAAAGGTAAAATGCTTAATCAGGTCAAGTACTGTATAGCTTAAGTCTTAAGAATTCCAAGAAGGCCCCAAGGATTGGGGCAATAACTGAAATAACAGCATAGTTACCTATATACTTCACAGTTCACACAGATTCATTGCATTGCTAAAACACCATAAGGCCTAATCAACTCATGTAAAGTACCATCAGAACTAAGCAATAAGAAATTGACCCATCCAAAAGCCTTCATTGAAGTTCTCAGAGTTGAACCCAACATTTATGATAAAAATTATATAACTACACAACTAACTCTCAGGTAAATCACAAAGAAACAAAAATCAGGGAATAACGTCGGATCAAGCAGCTATGAGAACCCAATAAAAGAGATTAGCTAAACAACTTACAAGGAGCAGATCTTAGAGTGATCACGAGTGAGGATATTATAACCCACTGAGAGACGGGTATCCGCAGCGACAACACAATAGTCGATTCCAGCAATCGCCACACAGGTACTGTCGCAAGGTCACATCAGATCAGAATCGAAAATTTAACGAAATTGGAAGCTAACAGTAAAAGAGAAAAGAAGAGCTTCAAGGAACACCTACCCTCCATTGTTCTCGTACATCCAGTCACCTCTGAGCGCCATGGTTGGAGATTTGATAGAGGAGAGAAGAGAGAGGAGAAGAGAGGAGAGAAGAGGGTTTTGCTTTTCTGTGTTTGCCTTTGAGCTTATGCTCTGCTTTTCTTTCTCAACAAGAAATGGACTGGTTAGATTGAGGGAACAACTGACTGGGCTGAGAAATTAAAGAAACTAATTGAGCCCAACTATTGAACTAACCTAATTGGGCCTAAATTGTTTAGTTCACCCATACATATGGACAGGCCCAAATATTTTGTTCATTCATTCTTCTTTGGGTCAAAATGTTTGCACCAGTAAAACATAATCGACAGAGAGGATCAGAGGAAGAGGAGGGATCAATTCACAATAATTATTTTCGAACAAATTTAAATAATGTTGAAATTAGAGTAAGTTCATAAGTATATTATCAGAGATATAGATCACATAAGGATATAGCAATTAATTTTTTTTAGAGTAAATTTACTGTGAACCATGATACATATAGGGTTCCGTGCACCAAGACCGTTTTGGTCGGTGGTTCTACAAATTGTCAATCTATTTAACCAACCCAATATATATATTGAAATCTCATTAAAAAAACAAAATTTTACAATTTTTGAAAAATTTTTAGTATTTTTTCGATTTTTTTAAGGAGAAATTAGGTACATGCCACTTCAAAACTTCAAAATTAGAGAAATGCCACTCCAAAAACTAATTCTTAGCATATTGCCACTCTAAATCTCTTTTGTTTAGAAAATTACCACCCAAATACATTTCTCATACTCTTGTATAATAAAAATAATACAAATACATTGTACCTTAAATATTATTTTAGTATTTCCTAAAATGCCCTCTGTCCTTTTCTTTTTTTCCCTATGCGACTCAGAGAGAAAGGTTTCATGGCATGAGGACATGGCTACATCTAGTGTTCTAAATACGTGTCGTGCCGTGTCGTGTCGTGTCAAACACGTCGTGTCTAGATCATCTATCGTGTCGTGTCGTGTCTAAATATTTCACGTGTCGTGTCTAAATCCTAAGAGATGGACACGACACGCCTAAGGACACGCCACGTCTCGTGTCCTCGTGTCGTGCCGTGTCGTGTCTTCTTTAGACGTGTCGTGTCGTGACGTGTTCAGACACGTTTAACTTTTTGACATGAATGTAATTTGTTTATGAAATTTAAAAATTATGTTTGTTAAATACGTCAAAAATTAAGAAAGTAGACGTGTTGTACCATTGAATTAAAATATAGATTATTTTTTAACAATCGATTAATATTTTGACAACTTCTTATCGGACTTAAGTAATTATTTTACTAAAAATAAATCAAACTCATGAAAAGGTACAAAACTATTTTCAATGACAAAAAATATTTGATTCTTTTTAAGACAAATCACATATAGATTTCTATCTTTAATTTGCGTATGGCTCTGGACCCTTTTATTTTATTTGTGATTTAATTATTGAATCATCCTAATTATATTGTAATTTTTTTATTTCCAATTCTAACGATTTACAAGTGTTTTATTCGAAAATAAGTCTATTAATAATCATTGATTTATGATTAAATGTATCTTTGGCAAGATTTATGGAAAAAATATAATAGTATGTACATAATTGAGGAATCCATTGTATTTCTATAACACTATGTGTGTCTCCTTTTCGTGTTTGGCGTGTCTGTAATACGTGTCGTGTCTCTCGTGTCGTGCCGTGCCGTATCTCGTGCCGTGTCGTGTCGTGTCTAGACAATTCGCGTGCCGTGTTGTGTCGTGTCTATTTCATCAAAGTTGGACACGACACACTTAAGGACACGCCACGCGAAGTTCTCGTGTCGTGTTCGTGTCCGTGTCTTACCGTTTCATACCACCTCCGTGTCGTGTCGTGTCGTGCCGTGTTCGGACACGCCGTGTTTTTTTTAGAACACTAGCTACAACTTCAATTAGTTGTTATTTCCATAACTAATTTCGTGTCTCCACCATAGACGCTGCCGCTCCGGTCGTTACTCCGACAATCCGTTGCTTCAATTTCATGCCTCTCTGACATGATGAGTTGTTCGACCTCCGATCTCAAGCCGTGGCAGGGGATGATCGACGGCTCTAAATCTCTCGCCTTGCTGGCCTGATGAACAAGGAGGGGCTACGAGCCTACGTCTCGGTTGTTCTCGTTACTCGATGGGGTCGCCTCGTCAGTCGCATATGCTTTGCTTGCTTGGGTCTTCAATAGTCTAGTTTGTGCTAAATTTTATGATTTCGATCTGATTTTTACAATTATAATCGAAAATTATGATTGTTTTGTTCTTTCATTTGTAATTTGTTCCTTCTTCAACCGTGTCCTGGGTTTGGGTCGCAAACACAAATGAAAAGGGAAAAAAAAAGAGGAGATGGGTCGTAACAGAGAAGAAATGAAAAATAATGGGAAAAAGGAAGGGACGGAGGATATTTTGGGAAATAATAAAGGTTATTTTGAGATACTGTATTTTTTATTATTTTTATTATACAAGAGTATGAGAAATGTATTTGGGTGGCAATTTTCTAAACAAAAGAGGTTTAGAGTGGCAATATGCTAAGAATTAGTTTTTGGGTGGTATTTTTCTAATTTTGAAGTTTTGAGGTGCCATGTATCTAATTTTCCCTTTTTTTTAAAACTTGCTATTTTTGGCTATAAATTAGTGTATTTGTAATAAAAAATGACAAGCTTTAAAAAATTCTAAAAAATAGTAAAATTTTTTTTAAAATTGTAAAATTTTATTTTATATGACATTTCAATATATAGATTGGGTTGGTTAATTTAGATTTATCAATATGCAAAATTACCGACCAAAACGGTCATGGTGCACGGAACTTTCTTTGCATCATGATTCACAATAGAAATTCTTAATTTTGTACAAGATAAGTATTTAATGCATCTAGGGTACCTAATTAATTCCAAATTGATGAATATTCAAATCAATTAATGAATTGTAAAACCTACACTAATTACATGATGAAGCTAGTAAATCGTAACACAGAATTAAGTATTGCATTTTTATATTTGAAAATTATCAAGATTGTATAAATTAAATAATTAGAAAATGGTCTCTCCTCAAAGAAAAATTACACGTTAGATCTTGTATGGCCCATCAAGCAAGGTTGGCTTGAGCATCCAAAAGAAGGTTTTATCTCGAATCTGCACTGAAAAAGGGCAATAAGCCGTACTGGAATTAAGTACTCGATCGTAACAAAATGTAACATGATCGCCACGTCAGGTGGCTAATCAGGTGGAATAAAAGGTGAATTAATAATGCAGCACAAACTAGACGAAATATCACGTAAGAAGATTCTTGTTGCTTTTAGACAAATATATGATTATCTCATACATATTGTTTAAAGTTTGCTCGGCTAACACCTACATCTGATTAATTATTAATAAACCCATAGTGGATGGTTAAATAAAGTGGATGCGTTCTGTAAAACTTCCAAAACCAATTCTCTTGACTTCTTTTTTTTCAAGCAATTAGAAGTGGCCAGCCATTTGCAAATATTTTGAAAATCGAACTGTACAAGCATAGCTATACTCAACTCTTGGTCTAGTGGTCAAAAGCAATGCACCTTGACTTCTTGAGTGAAAGATCGTAGATTCGAAACCCGACTGGAAGAGTCTCTCATAGACATTTAATTTAAAAATAAGTTGGATGACTTAAATCTCCAATTTATTTAAAAAAAATATAACTATACCGGTTCGACTTGCGAAAAAAGAAAGAAGATAAATATTGATATAATCAGATCGGGTTAAGGTTGAGAATATATATATTTTTAATACTAACTCTAACCAAGAAAGTTGATTTAGTAGGGTAGTAATTTTTTTTTTTCGATCAGAATCCAATTCAAACCCAAGACAGAGAGTCGGAGGAAGAATGGAAGATTTAAAGAGAGAATTTGATTCGCATCCCAAATTTTAAACCCAGACGCGAGAAATTAGACAGAAAATAATTGAATTGTGACGGAATGATTTAATTTGGATAAAATTGAAGTTTGAGGGTTCTCTAAGGACAAATTAAAGTTTAAGGACTAAAAATGGACTATGCATAAACTTTAGTGATCTCTTAAAAAAATTATTATTATTTTTTTTATCAAAACAGGGACCGGCTTAAACTAGGTTTTTCGATGTACCGATTTGTCCAGTTCATCTTTTAAGCCATTGGCCGATTACTTTTTAATAAATATGAAAACATACCTAAAACCTCTTCATGCATATACATGCCTCTGTCCAAAAATGAACGTAAAGTGGAAAGCACCAACGATCAGCCGCTGCAATATGCATGCCAAAATTCTACTAGGTCGTTTGGATCGCTTAGGAATAAGAGAAATAGTTTATTCTTAGGTGGAAAATATTAGAAAGTGTATAACTTTGTGAAGAATTTAAATAGTTAGAAATAAATTTCCGTCAAGAAAAAAATTATTCCTCTTATTCCTAAGCGATCCAAACGAGCCAAGCTGTTTTACAATGAAGGCAGTTTTTTTTTTAATAAAAAATATGCAATTGGGTAATACCAACAAGGCAACGACATAGAAAAATAGTTGACAAACTTGCTATGCAACTTATGGCAAAGATGCTCCATTTACTTTTACCTGGAAAAGGAAATGATAAAGGTAAAAAAGAAGAGGCAAAATCCAACTTGATATTATTCACCTTGTATCTGCTTCCAAAGCAGGTTCTAGAAATTGTCTGCTTATTGCTTCCCCCACTTCAATGAATCACAGTAACTGTATAACTGCAAGTTTTTTTTTTCATCCCCAATTTTAGTCAAATTTTTTTTTTGAACATTTCTCTTAAAATTTGCAAACGAAGCTAAGAAAACTTCAAGGGTAAGAATAAAGGACAAACCTAAAAAGTTTGGAAACATATTTTTTTTTTAAAAAAACCCAATTAACAATATATAAAGCTCTCTTTAATTTCCTGTGGCGATGACCCATGTGGGCAGTGACCACTATACAGCGGATTACATTGCGGAAGGTTACACAGAATCACTACGGACAAAAATATCCCATTAATGTAGGTGAGCTTCATTCTTTTTTATTTTCTGTGTATATGACCTGTGTAATTACAGAACAGGTCAGTAAGTTATTAGTCGATTATTTCTTGTTTTCATATTTTACCAATTATTCATGAAATGTAGTTTGAACTAGTTGTTTAAAATATTAATAATAACACTGTAATTTAGGCCTATCAACGGAGTAACGTTTGACGTTTTCCATGCCTGTTCCGTTGAAACGGAACATCAAACGGAACAAAATATGTTTTCGTCATAAAAACGGAACGGGTAAATGGAATTGTGTCTGATTTCGTCAGCTGAAACGGACGGTAAACAAAATAGTCCGATTCCGTATTCGTTTATATCCGTTCCGTCAATCAGTCAATCCTGAGTATGGAATAATATTTGACTAACTTTTAGGTGGAGTAAACGAAAAGTCCATCCTTGCACTCTGTTCAATGCTATGGAGATTGTCATGATCATGTCATGTGTTGTTTTTTTTTCTTTTAACCAAATTATTTTGTTTCCTTGCCCTCTGTCCGACGCAAAATTTTGGTAGAAAATAGTTGTGTCAGTTGGGTAAATTGTGCTCTCGTCCTTCCTGGCTGTTTCCAATTCCCATATCCTCACTGTACTCTCAATTCCTCCTCCGTTGCTTCCTTTCTTTCCCTCCCAATTTAAATCCCTCCATCTCAAATCAAATGCTCCTCCATTAATGGTGCTTCCTTCCTTCCTCTAAGCAACCTACGATAGATCATCACAATAGGCTATCAATCTCTCCCACCAACGTTGCTTAACGTTGTGAACGTTTAGTAAAACGGAATGTCTACGAATAAAAAATTTTATGCCGTCCATCAAACACGACGTACAACAGAAACAATTTTTCCACTGTTGATCCAACATAACGAATAACGGAAACGTAATTTTCCGTATCTGTTGTCAACGTTAGACAACCTTACACTGCATGCGGACTCACAGCTCGTGGAATTTTATGTTGTTTAAATATATCGGAAGTTGGTGCTCCAGCTAAGTGAGCAACACATACAAAAAAAATGTTCCTTCAAACATAGAAAAGAAATAAAAAAAATCAAAAACACATGTTAGTGCAGGTATCAAATTTTCTTACGAGTTGCATGTATTGGAGTACTCCTTCAATATTCTTCTGCATATGTTTTTTTTGAGATAAAATTAAAGTATGGGTCATGACATTACCTTTTCATATTGAATTAAAGAAGTTTACAAAGTACAATACAAAAGTTGTAATTGCATTTTTTTTTTTTTTTTGCAAATGCGTAAGATCAATAATTCTATGGAAACCGGAAAGCAAAAGTTGTAATTGCAGTTTTGTAAGAACGAGCTCTTGATCTAGTGACAAAGAGCAATATATCTCAAGTGAGAGGTTGCAGGTTTGAAATCCAGCCGAGAGTCTTTATAGACATTTAATTTAAAAAATAAGTGGGGAGGCCTAACCCCTAATTTATCTTAAAAAAAAAATTCAAAAGAAAAATATCCTTCTGCATATGTTAGTGCAGGTATCAATTTTTTTATGAGATTTAGTTGCAAATGCGTAAGATCAATAATTGTATGGAAACTGGAAAGCAAAAGTTGTAATTGCATTTTTTTTTTTTTTTGGAATAATTTCATTCAAGCAGGCCAAAAATGTAATTGCATGTTTCGGGGAGAAAAAAGAGAAATTGAAGAAAAGGAAAAGTATTATGTTAATTGCTAGTCGCCACTTTATACAAAGCCAATATGAACTACAATGCAAACTCTAACGCCACTCTGCAAGACACCCTCGCAACTCGCAAGCATATATATATAACTGAATTTGTAAGACTCCACAAACTTTTAACAACTTTGACCTAAATTAAAAATGAATTTGATTCATTTGACCGGTCAATAATATTCATATCTTGTTGACCGAAAGTAAATAAAAAAATTTAACCATTTTGACCAAAGTTGACTTTAATCAAAGTACCATTAGTTGTTTTGTCCATTTGTTGACCGAAAGTAAATTCATATTATAATTTCGATGCAGCTCATTTTGACTTTGTTTGGATTAGGAATAAGAGAATAGTTTCTTTCTACTTCCAGATTTATTATAAACAATTCAAACTCTTCAAAAAATTACACACTTCCCAATACTTCTTTTTTTTTATTCCTCTTATTCCCACACCATCCAAATGGAACCTTTATACATAGGTATGATTTGACCAGCTTTGACCGAATGGAAAGAAATAAACTTACTGCCATTGTAAAAAAAAACGAAGGAATCGATACTTTTCAAACTTTGAGAACTAAAACGATTCGTAGGTTCTTTCACTGCCATTGTATGTAATTTACACTTAAGAACGAGTTAATTTTATATCCATCCAGCTCGCTTGCTGCTTTCTTGAAAAGAATCCAACTGCTTAATTTCAAGTCGCCGCAGTGATTATTTCTAATGGTAAATTTCAATCCGTACACCATGTTTTGAAAAAGTACACTATCATTTTCCATCTAAAAATATGTAAAGGAAAGCAGAGCACTTGCAGTTGTCTTTCATAATAAAATATTAACATCCATAAATATATTGTCGTTTGTAATTGATTCATTTCTAAATTTCGTTTTACCTTGAGGTGGACGAATATATTGTAAAAAAAATTCTTCCGCATCTTGTCTAAGGCTCTGTTTGGATGTATTGGAAAGTGTGTAACTTTGTGAAGAGTTTTAAATTGTTTATAATAAATTTATTCTCTTTTCCCACACCTCATCCAAACACAACCTAAAACACGGAATAAAGTGCCCTTGTTTAGTTTGATGGAGAAAAGAAATGAGGTGCCACGTTTCAGTTGCAAAAAAAAAAAAAAATACAGGGAAGAGATATATTTATAAATTTTTTTTGTATTGACAACTTATAAAATAATTATTAAATTAAAAAATGCACATATATATTTTTTGTAATTTAGATGGTTCATATAAAAATTTGATGCGTTTTGAAAGCCATTTGAGTGACAATCGGTGGGGTTTTTTTCATTGTATCCGAATAGCGAATTAAGACAAGATCTCCAATTGAGATTTTTTTTGTGTGTGTGTGTGTGTGGGGGGGGGGGGGGGGGGGGGAGGAATGAGTGTGCTTAAACATTATGCTTCAAAAATCTTAAAAGCATTAAGCATGTCGCTACGAGATTGTCCATGAAATATTAAAAAATCTTGGGGGATATAATGGCACTTATCCGGGAACCGTCGTTAGTGCTCAAAAGCAAATTTCCACGGGTATTGAACTTTATATACGCGTGGAAGCTCTCTCACTATATAATACTTTCTCTCCTCTTCTTCATCAAATTGTATTGGAATTGCATTGAACTACTGATTGTTCATAGTGGAAACCATCAAAACCAAATTTGGTTTCCCTCAGCAATTAACCAAATAGGAACATTTAGCGTTAATGGTGTGGACCGCAGTCAGCAGGTAGCTTTTGCAATATAAATTTATTTTATTTTCCGAAATTTGGGTGCATGGTATGTGAGGTATTTTGGGGGGAGACCATATATTAAATACAAATTTATTTGATAATTATAACATTTAACGTCAAAATTTTAATTCTGTAATTTAATTCTTAAAAATTGACTCTATAGGTTATGTTTTTTGTATATCAAATTTGATATAATAATCCTAGTTAGCAGTTATTTTCCTTAGATTTTGACTTGTCACCTTTCAATTTTAATTTGTATATCAATTTTCCTTAGATTTTGACCTGTCGTAGCAATCTAAATTATTTTGAAAAAACATTTCTAACTTATTATTTCCATAATTGCTGAAACAATAATTTCAATAAATATTTTATTTGGCGTGTCCTTCCATTATGAAAGATGACTTGATAACCATAATGATCCTATTAATTTCCACAAAATATTAGCTTCTTTCTATTTGGCAGGAATGGAATGAAAGAAATTTTAATTGGAAGTGGTAATATACGGTAATTACCGGGGCAGAGAATATATATATAGAATACCATGTTCTTGTACCACCTCATGCCAGTTGTAGGATAAACATTAAAGGAGCATTAGCTTGTTAGGTCATAAAACTAAGTAGACAGCTCTTAATTACTAGGCAAGCAGTTCTGAGTTCAAGTGCTTTCTCCATCACACAACACTCTTCTGACTTCTGATTTCATGTGGCTGATCTGCTAGTATGGAAAAGACGAAGTTTCATTCATTTTTTTTTTCTCTTTTTGGTTGGCTATAAGTGAATTAGCTATCTACTGTTTCTAGGTTTGACAGAATTTAGGAAATTAATAATACCAAGTTGTGAACTAATATTGACTATTCATATAATAACATATTTAAACTAGTATTGGTCATAATAATTAATTAACATATGATCACATCTTTGATTGATTATAGTTGATCTTTTTTAAAGAAAAATTGACTCATACCTCAAACTAGGTTACCCTGTTTTATACTCTTTTGTTTTTCTTTCTTTAGTCCGTGCTTTCATACTTAACACATGTTCTGTCAATCTTGCTAAACATGATAGACATTATGATGTAAGCCGTTACACACTATAGTGGGTGTAGCCTATCCAAGAAACTAAATGAGCATGAAACAAATAAAGATCAGAAAACAAGAAAGAAACAAGTTTGCTTTGCTCATGCAAGCATATGGAAGGGGAAAACATTATTTAATTTCCGTAACTTTTTAATCCTTAAATCCTAATCCTGTGCTGTATCGAACCAACTATATATAGAGACAGAAACAATACCGACATGTCATAAACCTAATAGTATCAGGCACATCAGCCTTGTGTAACAAATAAGTGATTAAACCCTATTAAAGGCCTAACCTCTAAGAGACAATGATAAGTTGGTGTGATTTGTACAAGGTGGTAAGTGCCATGGTGCCACTATATGTGGCACTAGGGCTCGGTTATGGATCCGTACGGTGGTGGAAAATATTCACACCAGAACAATGCGACGCAATCAACCGACTCGTTGCATTATTCACTATTCCATTTTTCACCTTCGATTTCACAGTTCGTACAAACCCATATACAATGAACTATAGGTTCGTAACCGCTGATGCAATGTCTAAGATAGTTATAATACTGGCATTAGTGGCATGGGCTAAATGGTACAAAAAGGGCAGCTATGCTTGGTCTTTAACTTGTTTCTCTCTCTCCACTCTAAACAACACCCTTGTTGTGGGGGTCCCTCTTGTGATGGCCATGTATGGCAAGTGGGCCCAGGACCTCGTGGTCCAATTGTCAGTGGTGCAGTCGATTATTTGGAATGCAACTCTGCTTTTTGGTTTGGAGCTTAGAAAGGCACTTAATAATGTTGGTACTGTGAAAGAAACACAAGTAAAAGATGTGGAGGCAATCACAGAGTCGGATAGTAAAATTTCTCTATTGCCCTTGATGAAAGTTGTTTGGCTGAAGCTTGCGAGAAATCCTAATGTCTATGCCAGTGTACTTGGAATAACATGGTCCCTAATTGCTAATCGGTACAGGATACACAACCTCATTTTATTTTTCCAAATTTATATTGAAGAGAATGTTCGTAGTTTGAAAGGCAACATCTAAGTAGTTAAAGGAAAATATTCAGATAAAAATTTGGGTTGCTCTTACATTTTGCATATATTTTCTTTTCGTGATAGGTGGCACATTGAGATGCCAACTGTTGTAGAAGGCTCTATTCTTATCATATCCAAGGCAGGGGCTGGAACTGCAATGTTTAGCATGGGTTTGCACATCTTACTTTTCTCATTAGATTCTTTCGTTTTGTTGTTTATATATAGTTTACCAGAATATCCACAACTATGTTGCTTTTACATAATTATTATTGGGCACTGTTTAAATTTCAAAATCCACTTTTTCCCTCGACTACACCAGTAAAGGTAACCCTAAATAAATGACCAACGAAACAGAGGAAAATGTGATTGAATTTTGCACAAAAGAAGCTATTATTTAAGATATACAGTTTCGGGTAATCTGAACATTTCTAAAGAGAATAAAAGTGTGTACTTTGGCTAATTACAGGGTTGTTTATGGCACTGCAAGAAAAGGCAATAGCTTGTGGACCATCATTGACTGTGCTTGGAATGATATTGAGGTTTATTGTGGGTCCTGCTGTTACAACACTTGGAGCTTTCGTTATTGGACTCCGGGGAAATGTTCTCCGTCTAGCAATCATACAGGTGAACACTGATTTTGTGATATTTTACATATTAACTTGTACATAATTTTTTTTATTCATTTTAGTTTACCTTGAAATCCATTATTTATTTTTACATTTGTGCATAATATCCTCAGGTATCCTTGATATTCTTGAATTTAGTGATATAAAAAGAAAATTATAGAAGTTCATTGTGAAGAAATGCAGTCTGATCATAATTTCTTCAATTTGGTCTAACAAAATATTTTTTTATTAGATTCCTGATTATATTTTCTGGTAATAATAGTTAACCATCATTTCAAATGTAGGCTGCACTACCTCAATCTATTGCCTCATTCATATTTGCAAAAGAGTACGGATTACATGCGGAGGTGCTCAGTACAGCGTAAGACTGTTTTCCTGTCTCTATTCTAAATTCTGTACGTAATTAAAATGCACAAGCTTAGTCATTGCGGAGAAAAAACCCAGTGCAACATGCAAAACCCAATTAACAAATACACAAACTAGTAAGCGGTGAATGAATTATGGCTCTGGTTATTCTGATTTCTTATTTATAATTTTGACATGTTTTTGTACATTTTTCAGGGTCATCTTTGGAACACTTGTATCTTTGCCAGTGCTAATCGGATACTTCATAGTTATAGGGTTCATTTAATTAACTCATTGTATTTATTTCCAAATTAATTACACAGCATCCAGTAACTATCACTCTGCCGTGATGCCATTTGTGTCTGATATTAAAAACATCTTACACTTCCTTTTCAATTCATCTCCTCTTTTGATTGCATCTGAAGATTGGTATTTTAATTTTGTGAAATATGTATGAAATTTGGTGCAATTAGATATATATTAGGGTGGTAACAATAGTGAAGAAAATTGAGACAACTTATCCCCCCAATATTATTCACAGAACTTTAGTTTGTTAGTTAATTTTTTAATAACTTAATTATTTTCATTTATTATATCTGCATTACCAAAAAAAAGGGACCATCCCTGAATTAATTAAGCTTATATTATAGTGAATCACTAATTTCAGTCAAACCGAATTATTTCCTAAATTCTGAAAAATTGTTACCACGTTTCTAAGTGTGGATCAGAGGAACCCACAAATTATTTGAGCTTGTATAATCTGATTAACCATCACCTACGGTCTTGAATCCCCAGCCGTGTTTTGTTAGCTGCGAACAATCTATATCTAAAGTACTACGTATACCAGGTACTTTGGCAAGAAGATACTAATGACAGAATACTATTCTGCACTCATTGATTTCATCATGTATCAGATGCATTTCTCTAGACAAAAAATACGAGGATGTAATTCTCACGAATAGTATTGGTTCAAAGAAAGGTTGATTACATCAGAACAAGTATCAATTGTTGGAAGTTAGTACAATTTAAACATACGAACTGACCAGAAATACACATTTATAATTAAAAACAGGACAAATAGAAACAGTATTTCGTAAAATAACAACCACTATCAGTCTCTAGTGGAGCAGGCACTAACTGATGTCTGAATTTGCTTACAAGGATTTGGAAAAGTCTAAAAGTTGATATAAAAAGAGTATATTTAACTTAGGATATTTCCCATTATGTTTAATGGATCAATTATAGAGTTTAGTTAGGGGAAGAACTATATTTGGTAATATTAGTTGCAAGAACGACAAATTAGGTGAAACTATTAAATGCTTGCAAATCTGCATATTTATATATAGGCTTTTAGTTTCCCTATATATACTAAGATTTCCACACTGATAGGTCTTGAAACTAACTGATTGACTACCTAATTTAATTAATTTGCAACGTATATGAGTATATGACATGGATCTTTGAAGAATCTGACCTGAACCCGTTCCACAAAGCATTAAGAGGAATTTTCTTTTTGCACAAATTTAATTTGTTTAGCATCCAAAAGAGAACAAGTATCCAATGCACCAGCAGGCAATTCTCGTCATTTCTTTTTAAAATTCTTCTTGTCTCCTCCTTCCTGCTGGCATCTTTATTCACATATAAATACACTTGCATTTTAAATTCCTAAAACTAATCCAACCTACAATCACAGAAGGGAACCATGATAGAGTGGAGAGATATCTACAAGGTGGTCACTGCCATGGTGCCACTATATGTGGCACTAGGGCTCGGCTATGGGTCAGTACGGTGGTGGAAAATTTTCACCCCGGAGCAATGTGAGGCAGTAAATCGCCTCGTCGCTTTATTCATTATCCCTTTCTTCACATTTGATTTCACTATTCATACTAACCCATACACAATGAATTACCGGTTCTTAGCATCAGACGGAATTGCTAAAGTTATAACCATATTAGTGCTAGCTATATGGGTCAAATTTGGTAGAAAAGGAACCTATGGTTGGTCTCTGACTTGCTTCTCTCTCTCTACACTAAACAACACCCTTATTGTCGGTGTGCCGCTATTCTATGCCATGTATGGCAAGTGGGCCCAGGACCTGATTGTCCAGATATCAGTATTGCAGGCAATACTATGGTTTGGGACACTACTTCTTGGACTTGAGATCAGAAAAGCTGGTACAATGTTGCCATCAACGAATATAGAATTAAGAAATGTCAGTTGTACTGAGGAATCAGAAGTTAAAAAAGCAGAGGTTGTGGAAGTGATGGAAGTAAGAATTCCTCTGAAGCAGTTGCTGAAGACAGTCTGGCTCAGGCTCTCTCGAAATCCTAATGTCCACGTGAGCATCCTGGGCCTTACATTGTCCTGCATTATAAACAGGTAAAAATACAAACAAGTAATACAACTAGTTAGAAAAAGTTAGCTTCAGAATTAATATGCATATAGTGCAAAAAGTTATAATAGAATAAGGAGATGCGGTCAATTGTAGTGAAATTCCTGATTTTTACTTTAAATTTAGAGTCAAGAATGCTGATATAGAAAGGGTTTTACCATTTTGCAACAAACAGATGGACGTTTCCCACGGATTTTATATGCCGAAAGGATATGTCCAATTTTGTCTGACCTATTATTTGATTTTCCAAGTAGGCCTCAATGTGCTTACTAAGATTGATCAATGAATTTAACCTGGTAGTCTCTACCTGGTATCTCCAAAAAAAGATTGATCAATGAATTACCTCAAACAGCAATTTGTTGCTTGCTATACATAGCAATTCAATTCCTTCTTGGATAACAACAAGAAATGGCTTTTCAATAAACAGGATTAAGTCCTGAGAAAGGAGATATAATGGTGGGGTTGCAGAATTTATCGAAATACAAAAGTGAAAAAAAGGAAAAGAATTGAACTTGAAAATAAAAAAATAACATTTTACTGGCAAATTGCTCAAGGAAAGTCTTATTATTATTATTATTATTATTATTATTATTATTATTATTATTATTATTATTATTATTATTATTTATTGTGAAGTACTTAACTTAAATGTCAGGGCGGAACATTAGATTCTAAAGGATGCTGTTCTTATGTATAAAATAAGGCTTAATAAGAACTTCATAGTCAAATTTATTTTTGAATTTAGAAAAGTAAGGTGTCAATTTTAGATAAACCTTATAGGTGATTATAAATTCTTGCACAGTACAACCTCCAAAGAACAGTCATCCGTGATAGTCATCATCATGATCATCACTTTATTTCGTAAGAAAAATTGTACATCGTCATAGATTGTATTATTATGTTATATTAGATGTATTAACTATTCTATCTACTCTATGTACAGGTGGAAATTCGAGTTACCAAGTGTGATAGAAGGCTCAATTCAAGTCATGTCACGAGCTGGGACTGGTTGTGCAATGTTCAGCATGGGTAAAGCACTTCAAACAAATTCAATCAATTGTTCCTTCACTAATCTAACCATGCTAAATTTATCACAAAAATTTTAGGACTATTTATGGCACTTCAGGAGAAAGTCATAGCCTGTGGGCTCGGTCTAACCATTCTTGGAATGGTGTTACGTTTCATTGTGGGGCCCACAACAGCACTGCTGGGAGCCTTAGTTATGGGACTACGCGGCAATGTCCTTCGCTTTGCCATAATTCAGGTAAATAGATGTGGTGAAATTATTTAGCTGCAACATAATGAAGGGGTAAATACATAATACAAAAGTGTTCAGACAAGTTGATCTGTATTCCAGTTTACCAGTAAGGGATACATTTTGTACAGTGTCACCCAGTAACAGGTAAAAATGGGTCTTTTAAGCTTCAATGTTTTTCTCAGACACAAATATAAAGCATTCTCAAGGTTGTTGTTATCTCTGATAAGTATCTCTTTTTGCTAATTTGTTCAATTGTTTCCAAAGGTATGACAGACATTTCCACATAGGTTTGTTTGGTGCTCAGTCCAGACTGAGAAAATATAAAATAAGAAAAAAAGCATTTTCATGATCTTTCTATTGAAAGCATATAACTTTTTTTGACGGTCGGGTGGCAAAGTACCACTGAAAGCATATAACTTAATTGATGAGTAATGTTATTTTGTTTTTTTTACTCAGGCGGCACTACCTCAATCTGTGACTTCCTTCATTTTTGCAAATGAATATGGATTACATGCTGATGTGCTTAGTACTGCGTAAGTCATCACTGTTTGTTCTTTTTGTTTCTGTATCTTTTGTGCACAAATGCATCCTCATGAATACAAACCTATATATATATATATATTGCCAACTTTGAATAATTCCCTTGCAATAAATGAAAAAAATTAAAAAATTAATTATGTTGTTTTCCAAACAAGATGCTGAGTTTGTAAAACAAAGGATCTGACAAACAATTTTTTACTTGTGTACGTGCAGGGTTATTTTTGGAACACTCGTTTCGTTACCAGTGTTAGTAGCTTACTATGTTGCTCTAGGCTTGATTAATTAAGAATTCTGTGATATTTTTCATCATACATCGAGTACAAAACCTCTGTATTTGGGGCCCAATTATAAGATAGATTTAGCAGGAATTTTCAAACACGAGCATTAATTAAAAATTCTGTATGAAAAATCGTATTATTGTTGCCAAATGTTAATAAATACCACATTATTAAACGATATATACTATCGGTGGACACACCTTTCTATTACAACAGACCGTTTGGTAGTAAACTTTGGTTTCGATTCTGGCAATATACTGTAAATTGCTCTCTCAGAACTTGGAGTTTTTATAAACATAGAAAAAATATTGTTTATTCTTACAATTCCGTTTCTATTGTCACATTAATATTTGTAATTAATTCAAATAAACTGCCTACCCGTTTTAAGTTGCCACAAAAAAAAAAAAGTTCAAATAGAAATCCGCTTGGAATGTGAAGAGTTTTTAGACCTTTTTGAGCGAACATTTTAATATTGAGACTTTCGAAGGGTATAATGGAATTCCACCTATAACGAGGACCTGGGCCCGTGCTTTTTTTTTAAATTATTATTTACCAACTTGATTTTTCTTGATGATCATATTTTGTTACATAAAAATTTTTCTTGGAATGTTTCAATCCTTTTTCTTTTTTTAAGAAGAAGAATTGAAAAACATAAAGCCGCTACATGAGGGGAGAAAAATATTAAGCAACGCATCACCAACATGAACTGACAATGAACATTCTAATCGATTTGGATCCATAAAAAAGAAAAAGAAAAAAAATGCGATACGTATCGTTATAAAATACAAGCAATACGTTTTAAAAACATAAAATATGCCTACAAATATGTATTTATGTTTTAAGCATTTTTAAGAGTTATTTAAAATATAATTTAAAAAACTTATTACTTGCTACTATATAGCTAATTATGTTTTTTTTTCTAAGAAATATGGTTATATAGAATCATCAATCCATCTTACAAACATTTGATTATTTTTTAAGGAAGAAAGCAATAAATACTCATTACTCAATTATATATATAAAAAAAATGTTTCAAACACTCATGTCAGCAACACACATACCAACATAGCCTATTCATACTAGATCAATCCCCATCAATATTTATATCCAGTTTGCTGAGGCCGTTTCGGACTTGACCCGCATGTAGGGAGTCAAAATGAACATTTTAACCGGTGCGGAAATTTTCTTTTGATTAAAAAAAAATACCAGTTGGCCACGTGCTAACCATGGTTCTGAAATTCGAAATTAGAATCGAAATCGGACAGTTGGACCTTGACCCGGAATCGGAAAAATCAGAAAAATAGGCCGATTCGACTAAAAAAATAGGTTTTTTTCTTAAAACGTATTTTTATGCCGTAAAAAATCTGAAAAAATAGAAAAAAATATGTTTTCATAAATAAGTCAAAAAAATTAAAGATTAGTCTTAAAATTAATTAAAATAACTTAATATGTCTTAAAGTCAAGTAGACAGACTACGCACATCATCCTACAATCACTTACATATCTTAAATAAAGATAAATAGACTAAGAAGTACATCATATCATCTAATTATACAATAAAGAGGCATAAACTACCGATATGAGATAAAATATAAGCCATAAACTAATAAAATAAAAGTCTTGTGTTCTTCCTTGACCACTATCCAAAAATAAAAGGAATTATAAATTTAAAATAATTAAATATAAACAATTTTGTATAAGAAAATTTTCTCATATTAACTCATTATTCATTAACAAATTTTCTCACATGATTTACACAGACGGAACTTAGATGGGCGAAACCATTCGCATCAAAAAAAAAAAAAAAAAAGATGGGCGAAACCAGACTCAAACCCAACTACCCACTACCAACCAGACCCAAACCTAATGGCGAAACCATGGCTAAAAGAGAAATGAAAAGAAAGAAAGATCGATGCTCAGTCACCAAGCCAGCGGCGATAGGCGATCAGCGATGGTCCTCCTGAGGCGACAAGAAGGTTGATAGCCGCTAGCCACTCTCTAGAGACTCCAATTTCTCTTCTCTACAAACTCAGTCTCCCCTCTCTTAGTCTCTTTCCAATCTCCACTCTACACCTCCAATAATTGCTTGGCTTCAATAATTGATCTGAGAGACGGCAAGTTTTCCTTTCGATTTTTTTTTTCAATTTTCACTTTTTCATACCTATTTCGGTTGATTCTGCCGATTCCGGCAGATTCCGATCGATTCCGGCCGATTCCAGCCAGAAAAACGTGATTCCGCCCCAAACCACCTAAAATCGACTTAGCACTCCCCGATTTCGATCCGATACAACCGATTCGAATCGGAATCGGCCGATTTTTTGAACCATGGTGCTAACTATCCAGGCCAGCCAAAAGCCCAAAACCTCTCGATGTTTAAATAAACATGCCACACAAAAAACTACAAAATAATGCTACAGCCTTCAAAAAAAAAAAAAAAATTGATGCGTCTAATCGATGCAAAAATGAGACCCTCTAGAGCTTGTAATGTTATTCGCTGCACTGCATGATTTGCTACACGAAGAATACCGTTCAAAAATGTGGAGAAAAAAGGTATCCAGTCATCCGCCGTTTGATCGGTTCCTCGCTCTAATCTCGGTAGAAGATCAATGGCTCAGATCAATCAATGACGCTTGCGAGCTTGCAGCTTTTACCCTGATTAGATGCAAGAAAACACCGCTAGAATTGGAAATGGATTTCAATCGGAGAAGTATGAGAAAAGAATCGATTTCATTTCATTCGGAACGATATAGAGAGACCTCTCAAGCAAATTGCCTTCGAAAATGTAGAAATTCAATGTGCTTTCATTTCGCTAGTTTCACACTTCTCCGCTGTTTATTGGTAAATTCTTTTCTAATTCTTTCCCTATTTTTTTTTTCATCAAATATTTGACAATCTATCTCTATTTTTGTTCAAGTTGATGACGAGTACAAGTAAAAGCTATTGTTAAGAATCAAGTTCAAATTGAATATGATGCTGCAGGTAACAAGCAGATAGCCTTGGCACTACAAAGGTATATATATTTTTTTTATATAGAAAACTTGACAGCGACTGTCCAGGTGGCACTACAAACGTATTAATCCACTGGGTACTCTCTATCTAGTTGTTCTAAAAAAATAAAAGAAAAACAAAACTATTAGATTATAATTTGAATATTTCTTTATTAAAAAAAAAACTGTTTGTGGAATCGGGATATGGGAGTGTTGTATAGTCAATTAGGTAGTCCTTTATTATAAAAAAGTTTAAGTCTTTTATTCCAAATAAGTTGGGTAGGCTAGAAATGACATTCTGATCCTGGTCATTTCTTGTATATATGGGTGAGTTTTTACGCTGGCTCGCCAAACCTATCACAAGCATCGGACTTGAACCCTGGACCTCTTATAAGAGAGCTAAGTGCTCTTACTATCTAAGCTACTAGACCACATGCTAAAAGTCTAAAGTCTAAGTTTTTTTATCCCAACAAGTTGGGATAGGCAAGAAATGACATCCCGACCCTGATCATTTCTTGTATATATGCCTAAGTTTTTATACTGGCTCGCCAAGCTTATCGTAAGTATGCGGACTTGAACCCTCGACCTCTTAGAAGAGAGCCAAGTGCTCCTTTATTATATATAATAAAGATTTGATTTGTTGATGTCATGATATTTTTAAAAAAGAAAAAAATCAGCCATATATCCCTCAAATCTTCTCCAATAAACCATATACCCTCATATTCTTTAATTTTAGTTATTTACCTCTCTAATCATTATTGAAATTGATATTTTCCCTTTTCATTAATTTAAATGAAATATTCAACTTGAATATTTTTTTAAAAAAATTAAGACAAAAATGTCCCCTGCCCTTTTTGAAAGGAAAAAAGCTTGTATCAGCAAAACATTAGATGCGATCAATTTCGAAATATTAAATGCAGCTATTCCCAGCTGGTCGCGACTTCGTGAGGAGACGTGTAGCTAAATGGTAAATACTGTAGATGAACATAGTGAATCGTTGGCAAAATTAGGAACATTAGACAAACCAAAAGCATTACTCAAGCACAAACACCGAACAAGTGAAGTGTTTTGAAAAAATGAGAATGGTTAGGCCAATAAGGTGCTGTGTGGCTCAGGTTTATTTATTGTGTGTGTGATTTGTTTTTCATATTATATTGTATTTTTTATTTCATATCATTAATTTGTCTAAATTTTGTTTAGAAAAATAAATCGAGGGTCTCAACTCTGAAGGAAAAGCAGAGAGAGAGAGAGAGGCAAGGGCAATTTTGTCTTAAATTTTTAAAAATCAAAATTCATGAATTAATATATCATTTAAAATAATAAAATGCTAAATACCAATTTTAAGGATGATTAGAGGGCTACATAAGTAATATTAAAGAATATGAGAGTATGTGCTGATTGGAGAAAATTTGAGGGTATATGGCTAATTTTTCCTTCTAAAAAGTGTTAGTGATTCCTAGCTATGTAGAGGTTGACATTGAAATTTAATTGTACTTTAATGTTGTTTAAATTTTTTATTGGTACCAGAACTAAATCACATAATATAATATGAATCAAAGGATATAAATAGTGAAGGAGGATGGATATATCTTATATATGAAGTATACAATAATATTATATATAAGGCAATTCTTCGGTGGATATAATTTTTTTTTTACACGGGCTCAGATCTGGATCATTCATTCAAGCTCTATTCAAATCGCGACCATTTGTCATTCTGAATGAATGGTTTAAATTTAGGTCCATCTAAAAAAAATATCCATGACAGAATTACTATATATATCAGTATAAGTAGATCTACACATTTTGTTCATAATAAACAGTTAGTATTGAACAATATATATAGCATGCCTTTCAACAACAATAACCACACTACTCTGAATACATGTTATTACTAAATTTCAGAAGATATATATGAAACAAGTGGGGAAAGGTTTCCCAAGGCATAAAAGAGTTTCAAAACTACAAGCTATAGCATTGTACTGAAGTGTACACTGAAATGGAAGAAAAAAACTCATCTTCGTTCAGAATTTTTCATAGATCTTTTGTCTAGCTATGTCTTACTTACATTCCTTAATTTAATGCTTTCTCCAAGTAGTACGCCCACGGTTAGTTTCTTGTCCTGTGCGTGACAACTTGAGGGAATGAAGGAACTGGCGATGCTTTCCATCATTTGGATTGAAATCCAATAAGCATGAACAATCAGATAGCCCATTTAAGGCTACTCTCTCAACTTCTGAGCTTGTATATGAATCTAGAGAGTCGTCAAATTGGAAATGTTGACGGTAGTCTATGGTAATACTACCGAGCTCATAGTTGTCGATTATGTCTTGAGGCACACTCTATAAATGCTACCATGTTAGCTAAATTAAAAATAATGGCAAAATGACTCACAATACAAATTTGTAATTACTTAATTTGACATGGTGTTATATGCAAATGCCTTCAACATAGAAATGTTTTAGTGCTCTGTGTTGCTTGAGGGTAATTAATTTCCATCTTGGATCTTTAGGTATAGCTCAGAAAAAAAATTGACAAGGTCAATATTCTCTCTGAACTGGCAAGCAATATACCAGGTATATTCTTGAATGTTACGAAAAAAAAATTTCTTGAGGGAAGGGTGGCAAAGCGCAATGTTACGAAATTTTAATTAATTAAGATAGTATTCATTGGAAATTTTCGAAAGCTAACATTGTCTGTGAAGGAAAGGGAAAATAAGATAACAAAGTACCACAAGGCCTAATTGTGAATACTCAGCAGGCTCATTAAGCTTTGGAATTTTCGTCAAGCTTTTGTCATTCCCTTCTGGAAATGCTAATCTACAAAAGATATGAATTGATTTTAATTTTTGTCAAACAAAGAAAAGGTAACTGGTAAAAAAATAAGCTGCTTGAAATTTGGTATGGATAATTTAACATTAGCATAAATATCTAATGATATCTAAATTATACCTGAGCTGATTCATTGTAATAAAACGAACATTACATACATATGGCTATTGGACGACCAGAAAAAAATTGTCAGGTGGTAGAAGATAGTAGACATACCTGGAAAACTTGGGGCAAAAGGCCAAGTACTGATCCCACACTTGCTTGCTTATTTTCTGAGGCTTGTATGTATCTTTGTTAATCATTACCCACTTGCTACACACGTAAAATAAACCAAAATGAATCAAAATGATAAATGAACATAAAACAGTATTTATTTATTAATTTCTATGAAACTTTAAGTTTTAATATTCTTCTCATTCTTAGATATATATAAAGGTTAGGTACATTCTACTGTGAAAATACTATGGCATTCTTCTATTGTCAATAACTTTTTAATTTGGGGCTGTGCACTTCCAATGTTCTTATTTCCGTCCCCGAACATATAATATGAAAAATCTAGATTAAAAAGAAGAAGAACTACAACAATAAATGACAACGACCTTGTGGCACGGCCAATTACTTCGTTGGTGGACAAGAGCTTGATGATATAGTCAAACCTCCCAGCTATTTTTCCTTCAGCCTCACACCAATGTTCAATTTCCACCACATCTCCCCTATAAAATGGACAAATAATAAACAGTATTCACTAAACAAAGATATGCAACTTACTAAATATGGGTAAGTATCTCAACTCTAGGTGCCCAGCAAAATTATACCAAATGTCTCAAGGACTATAAGTACAAATTGACTATAGTAGCATTCCAATTTTGTGAAGAACTTTATTGGCTATATTAATAAGTTATTAACTAACGACCAAATTCTTTTAAGTAATTATTAATTGCTTATGCAGATACTAACTAACATTACAGTTTATTCTCTGGTTCACAAGCAGTTGCTGGCAATCACTTGCTATTACCTCTGGCGAGAGAGGTGCTTCAGGGTATTCAGAGATTACATCTCCGCACCTGTGGTCGTAGCTAAAGGGGTAATTGAAGAATGGCGAATTTTGGAGGTTCACTAGAAAGCTTACCCACTATCCTTTTTTTTTTTTTTTAGCTAGCAGCTTACTGCTATTTTTTCTCGTTACTTTCAAGCCACTGGCTTTACCTGTAATGAATTTCTTTTTTATATACAAAAGGCACTGGGCATTTCCCATGCTTTTATTTTCAAAAAAACATTACAGTTTATTCTTTTTATCGCTAAAACATACCAGCCGGGCTACTTATTCATCTCGACATGCATTTGGTAATTTGCCCAAGAAAGTCTGTACTTATCCATAGAAGGTAGAGTGGGAAATTCACCCTCATTTGCCCATCCCCAGCTTTGTGCGTGATTATAACTCGTTTCCTGTAATTGAATTTGCACCAGTTGATATACAGAGAGTATCTTTCTTCGAATTAGTCTAGCCAACATAAAAACCCTTTCTTTCCCATGTTCTATCTCGGCCAACAAATGTTTAAAACATTTATCACACTAGAATTTTAAAACAAAATTTTACCAGAATCAAGTTAAGCATAGTCTCCATTGTGGCAGCCTTGTTTGAACCTACTTCAAAACTCCTAATAACAAAGGATTCCTTGTATGTGAATCTATCCTTCAACAATCTCTCGAATCTCATCCTCTCCCCAAGCGTCAGTACACGCGTGGGATCCCTCTCTGCTACCAGTGCCTTCTTTGTTTCTCTCCTCTTTGCATCTGGGACAGATGCACGGTATGCAGTTGTCGATCCATTTTGTGAGCCACACATCATCCTTAGAGAGGGCTGTGGTTTTCGAGTCATTGTGTAAGACTGGCATTTTAGAGATGTTGTGAGGCCAGATGGAGAAGTAGAGTTCATACTAAACATTCTGGTTTTTGGATTTTTCTCTTATGTTTTGTTCTGTTTTTGTTTGATATTATTGTTTCGCCTTTTGTTTTGTTGCGTAAACATGATGATTTATTCACATATATATAGGATTCAAGAGGTGTTATATCTAAGGAAGATGGCTTCTATGTATTTCTCTGAAAATAATTTTTAAACCATGTATTGGTCAATGTTGCAGTTTTTTTAGATAGACTATTTTCTATTTGCTTTTTCCTTTGACGATTTAGTAGTCTCAGGTTGTCAATTTTCTATTTGCTTTCTGACTTATTAAGTAATACTATGATCCATCGCAATCGGGAAGTCAAGGACAAAGTTACTTGAGCAGTATTATTAAAGATAGAAAAAAGTAAATGATTATGATACCCAAATATAATTCATCGCCTCAGATTAATTCATTCTTCTCATATCTTGATCTCTTCTTTATTTCTCTATAGATACAAAAAATAGTAATAATAATAAACTTGCTTTAAAAGTGTTAATTTCTTACTTCAACAAAAGTAACATAGGCTCCGTTTGGATGAGGTGTGGGAAGAAGGGAAGAAGGGAAGAAGTGAGAAGAAGTATTGGGAAGTGTGTAACTTTGTGAAGAATTTGGATTGTTTAATAATAAATGTGGGCCCTTTTTTTCTTATTCTCTTCTTTCCACTCCAATCCAAACACAGCCATAGAGGCTTGACATTAATGAAACATGATTTTGCTTATATAGACATGTGCCATTAGCCCATTATTATGTTAACGGCGACCATATACACCAAATAAAGCTTGGCGATTCTTTGCACCTCGTAACTATGATTTAACTTTTTATATAATTTCCAAAATATTCTGTACTTGAAAAATGTCCTCTCGGAAAGATTATTAGCCGTGCAGCATCTGAGGACTTATTTAATTAATTGAATAAAATGTTGTTTCAGTGTATCCCCTTGATGGTATCAGTTTTTTGTGCTTCTATTTCGGCCTTCTGCAGAATTAATCTACTTTGTTCGATGAAATTTGTTAAATATTGCTACCATCAACTCAGAAAAAAAAACATATATTTCATTTATTTCTTTGATAAAATAAATTGTATATAACATTTGTTGCAAAACAATTGTGCTCTCCGGAGTTCATTATTTTGAACATTATATTTCTAGCACTTTAGCGCAGTTGCAATATGTACTTAAAATTAGGTAAAATCAGAATCAGATGTATGTTGATGTCCTAAAGTAAATTACTTCCGTTCAAATAACAATCCATTTGCCCCCGCCCCCCTCCCCCACACGATGGCATGTGCATAATTTTAATAACTCCTATATGTATATGCACACTTCCCAATACTTCTTAACAAATAAAGTGAATATATAGGCGATCTAAGTGAACACATACAAACAAATAAGTTCAATGAAAATAAGTTGAATATGCATGTAAACTTCTTAACAAGTGATGACAACACTTATTTGTTTGTAAATGTTCACTTAGATTGCCTATGAACACCTTATTCGCTGAATATGTTCACTTTGTATTTAGCGATGGCTGAGATGGTATATTTGCCGATGACACTTATAATTTCTGAATTATTTTATCCAAAGGAAAAGTACGAGCTGATTTTAGCTTTCACGAAAGTCAAATTTAAAATATACTTTACCCGGTAGCAATTAGACGAAATATTGTCTATTTTAAATACTACGTCAGAACTGCATGTAGATCAGTGCTCAAAAAACATTAATAAAGAAGTGTAATTTATAAATAGATGACAATAAGATAGGTGAAAGTTTGATGTGATATGTGAAGGAGATCTGATGCATGTAATACACGGATGTCAGATGTTAGGAGTAACAAAGAATACGATAAACGATTAATATAACAGAGTAATTATTGATCTAAAAATTTGTTACGAAAATATAGACTTTCTGATTTTCAAAATATTGCTTCTTCTGTAATTAATTAGAAAGTTACATATATATATTTTAGAGGTAGGATGAGATGCTTTGTATAATATTAAGAAATTTTAATTATTTATTTGAGTTCACATTTTTCATTTTAATTCTTCAATTTTAATAATACCTTTAAGATTTTAAATATTTATATATAAGACAGAGTACGTACGTTGCGCTGCTCTAATTGTCCAAAGTCCAACCCTATTTTACAGATTACTTTGCAAAGGAGTGGAGGTTTGATTTTGGTCCTTTTACAATAGCCAAAATTCTATGTATCATCCATAAAATATTTTATAATAATAATAATTCTGTTTTCAAGCTTAGTGGCTGTACAATTTTCTGAGTTCTTTTTTATTGCTTTATTTTTTAATAAATCATTGCCATAGTACTGACGTTGATTTCCAAAATACACTGGGAAGGCTTTAAGCTATTGATGAACCAAGGTCAAATAAATTTGGAATTATTCTGTAATTTTCATTTACGTAAGATATACTTGAAAATCAATTTATTTTGAAATGCTTACTATAACTCTGCAAAATGAAAATACAGAAATCCAAGCTAGAAATCAAAATTCTAGAAGAACTCGTATACACTATTATAAATGCTTAAATGCAATTTAAGCCGTACACCCTTCTAGACAAACATTTCCAATAAGATAATATAAAATTGTCTTTAATTTTGCATAACCAACAATCAATTTTTCTCTGAACTCGTCATGCATTATAAACGTTTAAATGCAATTTAAAGCCACACACCACTTCTAGAGACAATTTTAAACAGATAAGATAGTTTAATTTTTGTCTATAGTTTGTACATAAACAATTATCAATTTTTCTCTGGAACTCCAATCCTAAAATATTATCCTACTTGAGTAAATTTATCATACTGAAGGCGCTTAAGTCGCGATGCACTTGCTACGGTTCACATAACATATATTCAACCATTCCAGACAGAAATTTCCATTATATGGTTTTTCTAGAACTCCATATTGACTATGGTCTGTGGACTGAAGCAGTGTTTCTAGATATTCGTTAATTTGTGATATATTTTCGTGAAACCAGAGAAAATAGCACGTGCATCAACAATATATATACCAAGAAAAATATCAAGCAGTGCATCACCAAAGCAACATACTAAACAGGAACAAGTAAAAAGCAAAAAAATCAAGAGAGAAAAAAAAATGATCAGCCTTTCCTTTGCATCTACATCTCTCAGCACAGCATCAGTGCAGTACCGCCGCCGGTACAACCTGAGTGGAGCAAGCAGGCAAGTAAAATGCTCTGCAGATGCAGGGCAGTCCATAGTCTACTCTGTGCCGAGTCTAGAGAAGGAGAAGGCGACCACGAGGGAGCCAGTTGTTAAACGTGAAATGACACTTGGTGAGAAGATGAGGTTCGGAGGCTACGAAGGGGATGAAGAATTGGTGTATAAAGAGTGCTTCGTTATGAGGGGCACTCAAATTGGTTCCAAGAAAACTATCACAATAGAGACCATTGCTAGTTTATTGCAGGTAAGTTTATCTCATATGATCAAGTTTACGGTAGTTATATATCGCTTTGTTCAATCAGAAAACTTGCATGTTATATTCCACGAGCTGTTCTTCATACGAGCTGTCTTGTACATAATAGGAAACAAGCTGCAACCGTGCTCAACGGTCAGGATGGCTGACAGATGGGTTTCCTACTCCACCCACTATGAAAAAGCACGGCCTTATTTGGATCACTTCGCGTGTACATATCGAGATGTATAAGTATCCTACCTGGTATGCTATTGTTTCATTATATGTACAATTACTCTAGTCAGTTTACATATATAGTTAAATAGATAAATATTAAGGAATCCATCAGAAAATATTAAATAACTAAAAGAATATATTATCACAATTAATATATTTATTGTTATCTCAATCATTTATATATACTAGGGGTGATGTGGTGGAGATAGAACACTGGTGGGAACCAGATGGGAGAATTGCTGCAAGATTTGATTATATGATAAGGAATTTATCTACCGGTGAAGTGATCGGACGCGCAACAAGGTTGTTTGGTTGTTTAATTTTATTTATTTATTTTTTGTATATCTGTACACCTTGCACCATAAGGGGCAAAAGAAAAATACTGTAAAGAATACCGGATCTAAGTAGTACGTATCTGTACGTACCTCTCTATCTGACTTCGCCCAGGCCAGAATATTATCACCTAGAATTGGTGAAAATTTGGTCAACACCGAGTTACTGACACTAAAAATTATATAAAGTTGGCCATGCATGAATGGGTTTACAACTTTACATTGAATGACTAATTGATTATAATTTATTTTGTAATCTGCTTTCTCAAGTGAGAACTAAATGCCACTCAAGTCATAACAAGATAATATTGAAATGCTTAAGGAAGATAGCTAGTAACAGTGCAGCCTAATTAATTGGAAAGATGAGTTCACAGTTGATGTAGTTATTAATTGTGTAGTGAAGTAGTGATTCTGTTATTGTCTTGCTTATCTGTGTGTCTATATATTTCTTAATTTGTTTTTGTTTATTCTGGGATGCAGCAAGTGGTTGATGATGAATCAAGAAACACGGAAGCTACATAAAATAAGTGGAGAGGTCAGAGAAGAGTATCTTGCTTTGTGCGTAAGATCTCCCAAGTAAGTCAAAACTTTTTAAATTTTTTTCAAAAGAAGTCAACTTATTGGCTTAATTATTTATTTATCAACTCCTTTTACATCGATCATTGATTTACCTTTCTATAGATAATTAACTTTATCAAAAAAAAAATTCTTTTAATCAATGCCAGCATGGACATAAATATAAACTTTTGTATTTTACAGATCAGCTTTTCCAGAGAAGAATAGTAGAAGTTCCAAGAAGATACCTCAGCTCGAGGAACCAGCAGACTTCTCTCAACTTGGCCTTTCGGTATATCTACCCTTAATTTCTTCACTTATTTATTTGCATTACATGCCTTCAGCCTCTATTTTAACATATAATCTTCACAGTTGTATTGCTTCCTTAGCAAACAACATTAGCAATTTAGCATTCAGCACTTTATGTAATAAAATGCCTGATACATTATTTCACCCAGAAAATTGAACACAGAATTAGCCTCAATTTCGGATAGAAACCAGTCAGATAAAATAATGCAGAAGTAGAATTTTTTAGAAGCTTAATTACAGAGTATTTTGCATTTTGTATGGCTAATGTGCAAACTTGTCCCAAATTGAACATGACCTTAGGTTGTAGAATATTAGTGTTGAATATGTTTTTAATCCTTTTCTGCCTAAATGAACATTCATATATAATTAATAGTACTCATGTAGTGCTTTCATATAACTAAATGATAATAATGCTGCAGCCAAGAAGAGCTGATATGGATATGAACAAACATGTCAACAACGTAACCTACTACAGTTGGCTTCTCCAGGTGTGCACCTTGCCGAATTTTCACCATATTTCTTGTTTTATTTTTTTTTCATATAAACCTCTTTTAAAATAAATTCAAAATGTTGTTATCGATTTGACTATTAAAGTCATATATATTCACCGAATTATTTTAATCTGACAAAATGATTCTATAACAGAGCATCCCGCAAGATATAGTAGAAACACACGAGTTAGAAGCTATTACAATTGAGTTCCGGCAGGAATGTCACTATGACGACTCTGTCGATTCCCTCGCCAGCAATGAAGTGGAGGTAGAAATGGATTCAAATGCTGGTTCAGAAGACAATTGCCAGTTTGTTCATTTACTGAAGTTAGCCGGCAGCAATCATGAAATAAACCGTGGTCGTACTGTCTGGAGAAAGCTTGAAAGATAAAATTTAATAAAACTTGCCTATAATTTTTTGTTTCAGTTCCTTCTTTTTTCCCATTGTAATGTGCTCAAGTTGTAGTATCTTATAGTTGGCAGTAGTTTGTATTAATTTATTAGTCTGACATATTCACAAGAAGCTCCTTATAGTGACAATTAATTTACTCGATATAAGTGCAAAGCGAAAACTAAAGATGCATTGCTCTTTATGACTATTTGTTGTTCAAAACGATTTTTTGATGGTTTCGAGAACAGTGGCAGCAGTAAAAAATTTAAATGGGGTTGCTTTGCTTTTTTTTTTTTTTTAAAGGTGATCTATATGTAATTGTCGTATCAATTTTTTTTTATCTCTAATTGTAATTGTTGATGTAAAGTCTAGTTGTGGTGTAATCTACTAAAATATTTAACTGTCACGTATAGTAAACGTTTGTATTTTTCCTCTCTCTGTTTCAGAAAAAATGGTTGTTTCGAAAACTCTGTTTTGGCGTGTACGTTTAGTTAACTAAAAATTTAAATTCATACAGAGTTGTTTTTGTGGGTGTTGACTCTGTATACATTGTTCAGTTAACTATAAAATGTTTATAATTTAAATTTAACTATATTAACAGTTGACACTTACAGGGACATTCTGCAAAACGACTTAGGATCCAATAAATGGTGTGTGCCAGTGCCAGCCGAGGGCAAAGGTACATCTAAACTGTTTACTGCAAGTCAATAATTAATAAATATCACTAAATATTAGAGGTCAATTAAGCAGCGTTATATCAACTGCTAATTTAAAGATAGTTAATTCATCGTAATTTTTTTGTTAAACATCGTTAAGTGTTAACTTAATATTTGATGAAGTCTCAACCATTTCTAAAATTAAATGAGAATGCTACAGCCAAGAAGGTAGACCTTGATAGTTGACTAGTGAGTCATAGCGCGTTTCGCGATTTATTTTTGTAGTCTGATTGATTTTGAATTGTGCATGCACAATATTTGTGCCACTATATAAATAATAAACAAAAAATCATAAATTATAACATTGAATATGTTATAAAGATTTTGGGCGAGCAGACTTATCAGTACAAAAATTGATGTTTGTTAAACCACCGAGGTCAGGATTGATGATCTATTTGATCAGCTCCACGATTCTATTTGATCTTAGATCGGTGTATCATATTAGGCCAAATGATGTTCCAAAGACAGCCTTTCGAACATGATACGGGCATTATGAGTTTTTAGTCATATCTTTTGGACTGATGAATGCCCTAGGCCAAATGATATTCCAAAGACGGTCTTTTGCACACGCTACTTGGATTCATTTATCGTGGTGTTCATTGATGATATTCTAATCTATTCTAAAACTATAGAAGAATATGAACATCATCTGAGTTTGGCTTTACACAAATTCTTAAACATCAATTGTATGTCAAGTTTTTCAAGTGTGAATTTTGGTTGGAACAGATCTCGTTCCTTGGTCACGTCATTTCCAAATATGGGATAATAATTATGTAAAAATAAAAGGTAGGATAATAATTATTATGTATTTTTTTAAAAAATTGGTCAATAGTAATAACGGATTATATTGTACAATTAATAGAGATAATAAATAATGATTAATGTTAATAATATTATTATTAATTTATACACGTTTCATATTACTTTTGATAAAATGTTATGACGGGATTATAATTTTGTTACTTTAGTTTTATTTCTATTAGTTTGTTAATTTATAAATATTTTATTAATTATCCCAAATAAATTCGTATTCGTATTCATTGTCGACAACATCCATTTCGTATTCGTCGTTGAACGTATCATAACATATTCATATTCGTATTCGTATCCGAAAAAAAAATGCGAATATAATTTGACCACTATCCAATCTGTATCCGATCCATTTTCATCCCTAGGCACACAAGAATATAACAAATAACAATCATACAGATGGTTTGGAATGATTGTGTTGTGCACGTCCATCTCGTTTTGTTCTCTTTAAATCCATTTATTAAAATTGATTACTATAACATCTTCATCAGAAAATTAAGAAAGGACAATTTGGCATTTTGCAAAAGAGAATACTGTCGTATTGAAAAAAACATGAATATAAACTAATACAAGAGCATTTTAATTAGTTCCAGAAATTAAAAAAGGAACAAATATAATTTTACTTTTGCTTTCTGCTATTCTTTTTTTTTCTGTTTTGTGCACTGAATTGAATAGGATCAATTATGGAGGAACTTGCATTATAATTATTGAGTTTTGCGAGTAGAGCTGATCTTTGCAAGTATATATGAATATATACATATAGAGGCAAAAGATAGCAATTTATTAGAGCCATCACTGAGAACATTTTGCGAGACCCTAAGAGCAATTAAAGGGGTTGGTGAAATTTTCTTGATTCTCTTATTTCGTCAACGTACATGTGTAATACCGAACAATTACCATGCTAATAATATTTGTATTAGTTCTGAGCTTCGCTCGATCGTACCTGGCCACGATCTTTTCATCGTTACAAAGGAAGAAGAAAAAGTTAGCTGTGTTTTTTTTTTTTAATTTAAATTTAAATTAGAGCTTCCGAAAAAAATTGTTACTGGTGACTTTAAGGAACACATTTGCAAACTGAATTGCAAATTATCAGTTAAAAAAGGTAACAAAACAGGCAATATAATTTAAATTTGGCAATGCAATTGTACATATATACAAAGGTCAGCACTCGTCTCTTTGCTCATTAAACACGTGCATTCTGATGTTCATCCCCTATAAGCAATAGGAAAGGTATCACTAATTCTAGTTCACCCATCAGCTCCACCTTAATTAGTCAGCGCATACTAATTACAACGTCATGTCCCTCATTCTGTAGACCACCGCCACACCTTCAGTTCACCAGCCCCATCACCGATGAAAAACAGTCCGTCCGGTCCTGTTAGCATCGCTCGTACCTCTTGCTTTGCAAAGATTCTCCCCCTCTCCTCAAACCTGTCCAATTTAAAATTAAATACAAGGAATAAATAAACAAATAATGATCCAGGTTGTAATGATAGCCCCAAACTATGTGATCCCATATAATATTAAAAGCATTGTCGACAGGTTGTATCAAGGGTAAGGTTTAATTAGGATTTGAATCTCAAGTCCTCAATTCAAGGAAAACAATACCCCTCTGTAATGAATATACTAATCAATTCAAGTCCTCAATTCAAGGAAAACAATACCCCTCTGTAATGCATATACTAATCAGTACATCTGGGTTAGCTCCAATACTCCCAGAACTAACATGCTACTGTACTCTTATGACCATCATACTTGGTTAACAGATGTATGATAAACATACTACAAATTCTCATCCCTGTCTTGGCTGGGCTATTTTTAAAGACTTAATAATAGAATACTAAAACTATTAGGACAATATATGCTTACGAGGGAAGATCAAAGAGCCGGATGCTGTAATCACTCAGTGAAGCAAACAGAACAGGCTTTCCATGTAAATCATTCATCCCACAAAGCCCGAGTAGTCCCTGATAATAAAAAGAACAAAACAGGTGAAAACAAGACAAGCTATTACTTTTCTTCTTATTATTATTTTCATGCACCAAAGCACCAACACATTCAGTTAAAAGTGTAAGAAACACAGAAATATTTGCTAATACAAACAACAGAGGGTTAAAAATATAAAATTAAACAGAAAAATGCTTACATGTTCTTCTGTATGAGTATATGTCAGCTCCAGCTTTCCCTCATTGTTCTTATTCCACACCTAAATGTGATGAAAAGAACAACAAGTATATTTAGCAGCAGCATGCAAACAACTACCAGATTACCTATTTGATAACACAAAACAATCATGACAACGATTTCTATTTTCGTTCCTCGTAATACAAAACTGACTCCTACTGAATAATTTTCTAACAAAAAAAATGAAGAAAGCCGACCTTCACGGTGTTGTCCAAGGAGCATGATATTAGAAACTGATTCCAGGACAGCAAAGCCATGACCCCTTTTGTATGGTCAGACAGGGTATGGACACACTGCAGTGTTGTCAGATCCCATTCCTAAAACAAATTTTGAATCATCATTTAGCACACATATAAATTATTACAGGAACATAAAGAAGCAGAATAACTACATAAGAAAAGATCAATCTGCGAGCCTCTTCTCGCAGATCCCTAGATTACTTATGAATAAAATAATCACGCTTAAACGGAAAGACACATATTGATTTTTGCAACCACATCTATAGAGGTTGATACTATGCCATTCAAAACAATAAACGAGAAAGCATTATAAGGCTGTGAATACCCAAACTTTGCTGGTACTGGTCACGCCATGCCACGAGGTTGACACTGTCAGCTAAAGCACAAGACTGCCAATACTTATACCGGACAGGTAACATCAGGTCCCGAGGTTGGGACTGTCAGCAGCACAAAACCGTCAGTCAATACCCACATTGTACTTGTACTGGTAACATCATGCCCCGAGATAGAGATTGTCAGTTAAACACCAAACACTGCAAGTTAAAGAACAAGTAAACGCACCTACCAAGGTATTTCTTTTGTTTGGTAAATACCAAGGTACTGTATCAACAAGAAAATAAAAGACGGAAACATAGTGGGAACTCATGAACTGACTTTGATCGTGCTGTCCAGGGAGGCAGAGTACAGCGTGGCCCCTTGTAGGATTATGGACACGACTGCAAGGCAATGACCCACGAGACAGGCAGCTGGCTCGTAAAGATTACTTGCTGTACTAAGTCTCCAGATAAGGATTCTGCCATCCTACAATTTAGTCCGTAATTACCATCTGATTAAAGTTCAACAGAAAGTTGTAAAACTGAAGTAACTAAAAGAATAAAAAGGGAAACTTACTTGTGTACCGGCAAACAACAAGTCGCCATCAGCAGCTAGTGCAGATACCAGCCCAGTGGGCCCAGAAAGATACATTTCTGCACCTGTCTGGATATTTCCTGCCTAAATAAATGGGGCAAAAACGAAAAGAAAATAACAATTAGATTTGGAAACATATATTTTAAGTGAAGGTTGAGCAATTGCCTTGAAGTGGTGTTATTTGCAAAATGAATTATTAAATAGGGCTAAACCGTCAATGAATGGCATATATCATATATGAGTCAGATTTTTCTCATAAATCTTATCTTAATGGGTTTAAATTGTGAAAATACCAGAAAACTATGCTATTGCAAATCTTCTTGAGAAAAGAATTTGTAAAGTAGTACCTTTATGGAGTCGTGCATGCCGACGATAAGCCAGGGGCCGTGAGAGAGCATAGATCCGACCTGACCAGCCAAGTGGGCAGTTGCAGCACACTAGCAAAAGCATAAACATACACAATAATGAATAGAGGTGAAAAAGTATAGGTCTTTTGAAATAAAAAAAATAGTAATTTAAAAGTTGGAAAGCTAAAGGTACCTGGCCTGTTTTGTAGTTCCAGGTGTTGAGGATGCCATCAGAGGTAACAGAATAGAGGTGGTCAGATGGAGACGGCAACTGGATTGCTTGAATAGTCTACAACAATTATATTAAAGATTAATTAATAAGTAGTGGCAGACAAGACAAGTAGACAATATAGAGGATATTGATTAAATTCATTAAATTAAATTGATCAAGTACAAGTAGTGAAAGAACCTTTTGGTGTTGGTGTGCGTGGCAGGCGGTGAGAAGAGAGAAATCCTTGCCAAGGGACCATGTATGCAAATAATGGCAGCTGTCAGCAGCAAAGGGGCAGAAGCCGGACAAAAATTGCTTGCACGGTGTATTGGAAGCTGAAGCGGGCGCAGGCGCAGGCGCATTGCTAGCGGCGGGGGCATTGCTAGCAACCGCAATCTCGTCTCCTCGGGTTGTGGTTGTGTTAGTCCCACAAGCGGTACTGCTTCCAGTAGTCGAAGAAGAAGATGTAGAAGTAGAAGTAGAAGTAGCAGTAGCAGTAGCAGTAGCAGTGACAGTAGCAGTAGCAGTGTCAGGATTTAACCATACCAAACTCCTATGGTTGCCCCTTCTTTTGCCAGATAAGGCTAGAGTTGAGTTAGGGTTAGGGTTAGGGTTAGGGTTAGAGTGGGGATTTAGGCTCCTCCTTCCATTAGAATTGGAATTGGAATTGGAATTAGCAGGGTTCAGGTTCAGGTTAGGATTTATCCACACAAGGTTCCTCCTGCGCCTGTGGTTAGGGTTTTGGTTTGCTCCGAAGTAGTCGTACTCGAACGGTAACGGTGCGCTACCGTTAGTACAAGTCGATGACGGGTGGCGGGTGCGGGTGCAACAGTGCCCGGCCCCGGCCCGCCATTGGAAAACCCCCTCTGACGCGGATGCGGCTCTCTTCGTCGTCGCCATTTCTCTTCTTTCTCTATTTTCTCTTTTTTCTCTTTTTTTCTTTCTTTCTTTCGAAATTTCGCAGCTCTTGACAGAAAATATGCAAATGAAAATAGGGAATGAGACACGGGACACAGATACTTTATTAATTACCTATTACCTATGACTCCATTTATATTACATAACATTTCGGCAATAATTACTCTATATATATGACTCTAGTCTATTTATATAACATAACATTTCGCCCCTCCTTCCTTCCTTGTATTAATTACCTATTACCTAATCTCTACTACTTATAAAGCACCCTTAGCAAGGTCAGGGTTTTTCACACAAAGGGGTCCAAACAATTTTGTTAGCACATTATAAACCATTGATCAATATGATGTATGGTTCAGATTGCTATTTCTACAAAAGAGTCGACCTTTTACACAAATAAGTCAGGGCGGTGGATTGGTAGTTAACAAATTTTCATAGCTTCACATCTGGAGTTCGAATCCCAGCTTCACCGTATATTATTTTGGCCTTTTTTTTGTTTTGTGCAGCGCTTCACCGTATATTAAGCGGAGTATCTCACGCAGATCCCTATTTCCTTCTTTCTGCTTCTGCGTTATCCCTATTTCCTTCTATCGCTGAACCCTAATTTTTTTTTGCTGTCGCCGCCTTCAGAATCATCGCTGAACCTTCTCTTTCCTCCGCGCTCACTCTCGATCAAACCTACTCACTCTCAAGTCTCCTCCGCCAATTCCGCCCCATCCCAAGTCTCTGACTCATCTCCTCCTGACGCTCGTCTCCTCCTCTTCATTCTCCAGCCCCTCCTCCATGTGCGATCTCCGGTGTCGTTCGCCCCCTCCGATTGATATAGTAGACAAATATGCAGAGGGTAAAAGAAGAAGAAAAGAGACAGAGGCGGCAGAGAAAAAAGCCATGGATCCCTACAAGGTAAAATTGTTTTTTCCTCTTTGATTCAATTGATATAGGCTTCCAATCATCTCAGACCACAATTTCCAATCAATGGAATTGAAGAAATCAATGGAGGCATTCAAGAAGGGGCCTTGGTCGAAGGAGGAAGACACAATACTACTTGATTGGGTGGCTGTTAACGAGCACCACAATTGGAGCTCCATTCAATTCAAAGGAAGACTCATGCGCACTGGAAAGTCCTGTCGCCTCAGATGGGTCAATAAGCTCCGACCTGGTTTAAAGAAGTAAGTGTACTTACACCGCTTTTGTTTGCTTCTTCCTTTTTTTTCTTTGTTTTTTTTTTTTGAGAATTTCCATGACAACAATATTTTGCATGTTTGGATTAGAACAGTCAGTTTGAAAATTTATTTTTTGTGTAATATGCAAATTAACATTGTTAGTGGTGATGTAATTTGACTTACAGATGCTCCTTTTAATTAATTTGACTAGGTCTAATTGTTAGTTCAGTTATAGATTTAATCTTCATGTGTTAACACTTAACAGCATAAGCAATTTTGCAAAGGACTGTTTTTAGCGATAGATTTGATCTTCTCTTCTTTCGTGTTTTCTCCTCTTTTGTTATTGTGTACTTGTACTTGGATTTGGTAGTGCGTTTTAATTAAGTTTTTCTTCCCTTAATTGATGGTTTATGCACCGGTTAGACCACAAAATTTGGTAATACTACGTGGTTGAAATTGTAATTGTTGCAAACAACAATTTTTGTGTTGAATATCTTTTGACAAAGTTTTCTACAGGGGCCGCAAATTTTCGCCAGCAGAAGAAGAGATGGTGGTAAAACTTCAGGGTGAGATTGGCAATAAGTGGGCCCACATCGCACAATTCTTCCCGGGACGCACTGACAACAATGATGTAGACCACAAAAGAGACTTGCTCGCAACAAGTGGGACCCTCTTTCTCCTTCAGTCTGCCTGTCTTTTTTAATCTCCTTCCATTGAGCGAGCAAGCGAGAGAGAGAGAGAGAGATCGAGTTGAGAAGAAAGATATGGGGAAGAAGAAGAAGAGAGCAGTGGAGAAGGTGTTCTGTTACTACTGCGACAGGAAATTCAACGACGAGAAAATTCTGGTTCAACACCAGAAGGCGAAGCATTTCAAGTGCCACGTGTGTCACAAGAAGCTCTCCACCGCCTCTGGCATGACCATCCATGTCTTGCAAGTCCATAAAGAATCTGTCACCAAGTATCTCTCTTTCTTTTCTTTTACTGATTTTGTCTGCTCAATTTATTTAGAATTGGTGTGAATCTGCAATTATTATGTTAATGCTATAGACTTGAATTTGTTCTTTTGTTATCTTTAACAAGAAAAGGAATAATAAGACTTGATTAACTCAGTAAGGAACCAATTTGACAGTGAAGATAAATTGTTTCCAAGATACGAGGAATAACAATGCAATACAGTTTAATTTGGATAGGCGTTAGAATTATGTCCTATCGTGGTATTTGTATTTAATGAATGCAGTGTCTATAGTTGTTAGTGACACCTCTCCTTAATCAGGGTCTTTGGCCTACAAAATATCATTATCAGTGCATCCTTGATCAGTTATCGGAGCATGCATGTTGGTCCTCCTTTGTGTTGTGCACCTATGTGGTCATATTTGTTAAAAGTGGATCATTGGTCATAGTCATTATTGTTGTATCCTTATCAGTTATAGGAGCATGCATATCGATCCTCGTAACTTAGTTGTGCACCTATTTTGTCATATCCATTGCCAGCGTATTATCGGCCACAAAGCAAAAAAAAATTGAAGATACATTCACATTTTGTTCTATCCCTAATTGAGCCGTGCAGCTTGCTTTCATTGCTTTATCCTTTCTGAACAACCTTTTTAATTTAATAAAAATTTATGCAGAGTTCCAAATGCGAAACCTGACCGAGAATCAACAGAAATTGAGATATTTGGTATGCAAGGAGTTCCTCCTGAAATACTAGCTGCTCATTATGGGGAAGGTAAATGTTGTAATTTTTCCTTGATTACTTCAGGCAATTTTCTTTGTATCCTTGCAAAGGCCTCAAGAATCTCACACACTCTAGGCACAAGAGATGCCTTGTTAACTTTATATCTCCTTTACCCCCACAGTTCCTTCCAAAGGTACTCATGTATACCTAACTTTTGTATTATTTCTCTCACCTTGAATGAGGGATTGATAAGGGTAGCTTTGGAAACTCGAAAGTGGAGATTGATTGTTGCCAAACTCAAAAGTGGAGATTGATAAGGGTAAATTAGAATTCTTCACATCTCTCTTTTTAGTTATGTCTCAGCATAAATTAGTTACTCTTCACACTGTCAGCCCTCGAGAAAAACGGCAACAGCAGCCATGCTGGCAGTGGAGGCAACAACAGCAAAAAGTCACCTATGAATGCCTTTTTGCCATGGTACCATGTGAATATGGCATCTTTAAAATTCTGAACCATTGATAATGCCAGTCTCATATGGTAAAATGTTTATCAGGTTGATGCCGAAAAAGAGACGAAGTCCCATCCGGTACAGTAATTGGTTTTCCCTTCATCTATACCTTTATTTATGTTGCTTTTTCCTGTTAGTCTGTAACTGAAGAGATTGATAGGCTGAAAACGAGCCAGCTTGATGCTAGAAAAAATATGCAGTACTTCCTTCAAACATATTTGGAAGACCTAAACAACCAGATCATCAATGTGGTGCAGAAAATGAAAACCCCATCTGTTCCTGATTATTCAATTTGGTATGATAATCGGTAATCTTTTATTTGAATTCATAAGAATTTTAATTCATACATCTGGAAATTTTTTTACATAATTTTTCTTATAATTAATCTCATGTAGCTTTGGATGACCTATAATTTAAAACAAGCAATGCAGTAGGAGCAATGAACTGATAAATAACGTCAAGGACCTTGCTTCAAAAAAACAAAAAGACAGCAGCTCTGGAAGAGCTATCAAGGATTGAGGTAGGTTCATCACGAATTTGTTCTTTATTTGGCTCTTTGATCTCTATTATGTGGTTTTAATTAATTTTCTGGTTCATTTATATGCATTTTTAGATGGAAAAGTTCTTTTCAAAATGGACCACCGGTAAAGCCTTCAGGGATCTGTATGGAAGAAGGGCAATTTAGTCACTTGATAATTAGTTGTGGGCTCAGCAGTCGGCACACATTGACAAACTAGAAACATGCTATAACCTGATAGCTGATACCCGCATAGTTCAATAATCTTTGCTCCTATTTTTTCCTTGTTTGATTTTGCATTTTCCATTGTAAGTTAGTCTGGACTACTAACTAGGTTTTTATTTATGTACTTCTTTTTTTTTGGAAATAAAGCCCGTAGGCAATTCATATTGGTTTTTTTTTTATACACTTGGCACTTAGCTACTGAGAGAAGCTATTTGCGTTAGTTGTTTAAGGAATAGTTAATTGTTCTAGACTTTTTTTCCTATGTATGTCATGAATTACGTTAGAGAAAAGAAATTGTTTGGAATTGTTTGTGTATATTTTCTGTTTGGTTCCTTTTTATTTCAGTAAGATTTTTTTTCAATTTGGAGTTGGAGGCCATCAATAAAATGATATGATTATTACAATTGAGGAAACAAAGAAAGAGAGATCATTATTTGGAACCTATTTGGTAACATAAATCAAATGAAATCAAACACAAATTTATTAATTATGTTTTGGGTTTTATGCTTTTACCCAAAAATTTTACTAAATGATTATACATAATTCAAAGCCGTTAAAATATCATTGAATACTTGCTTATTTTGTCTCAATTGGTTAACGCATTAGCTTGATTTCTTTCCTTGGATAGTCTTTTACTTTTGGTATGTTTCCCTGTACAATCCCGTTACATCTCTTGTTTATTATAGACGTTTATATATCGTCTTTAATTATATATTAGTATATATAATAAATTAGTCAATGAGAAGAAATTTATTAGTTTTTATTGATGCTAATTTCAGCTGGTTTGTTAATTTTTTTTGAATCAAAATAATAAAGTAACTTCACTGTACATTTTTTTAACCAAATTAACAAACTAACTTCACCTGGTTTGTTCATTTTCTTTTTTTTTTAATAAAATAAAATGCTAATTTCAGCTTAGCAAAATATGTGGTGCTGAAATTAAGATTTACGGTTTGAAGATAGTCTAATTTTTTAAGAAGAATTCTTTAAGAACAAAAAAAAAATCACACAAAAATAATATATACTAAAAGTCTTTAATTTTTTTAAATATACCAAATAAAAATTACCCGCACATTGAGCGGGCACTGCTGCTAGTATAGTATAGTATAGAGATTCAATATTGCCATCATTTTTCCCTTTCTTTCAATTCAATTTAAATTTAATTTACATCACGGTCGTATCTACGGTCTATCCATCAATCAATTTCTACGCCGACCAAACAAATTTCAACTTATACTTAATCTCAATTTTAGTACATTCAATTTCTTACTCCTAAATTAAGATAAATATTTCTAAATCACATGTATCAATCAAATCAGATAAAAATATCTGACCTTCTAAATCCATAATTAGTCCTAACAATTCTCACAAATTATATTCACGTCAAATATAATTTAGTACATTTCGAATAAATACTTGTGTCGCAAGAAATTTACGAAATCAATAAGAATATTTTTTTTATGATATTGTCCTTGGAAGTATCATCACTGACAAGTGACCCCACCTAAAAGAAAGAATTTTATAGTCATTATACTTGATACAGCCGTAGTGAAAAAACAATTCTTACATATACTTGCTAATGTTTGTTTTAAGATATTGTTCTTATAAGTTTGGGTCGTCTAAGAATAAAATTAGAATTAGTTATTCGGAGTAAAAAATATTATTTCTATACAATCAAAAATAAATTTTTTGGTAATCTAAAGTGTTATTATATTTAAGTGGTCTAACATCCAGAATAAATTTTTATTCATAGTGTGTTTTGATCAACTTCTTAATATGGACTAAAAAATTGTTGGAACCACTTTTAATTCGGATTAAAAAGATAATCCAAACACTCTAGGAATAAAAATTTATTCCGGATGTTGAATCACATAAAAATAACACTCTAGATCAAAAAAAAACTTATTCTTAATCATTTAGAAATAATTTTTTTTACTCAGGATAACTAATCCTAATTTTATCCTTAAATCATCCAAACGCCCCCAATTTTTTCTCAAATATTTGACAATCTATCTCTATTTTTTATCAGTATTTTTTTTTTTTTTGAAGCTGCTTCATGAATCAAGTTCAAATTTAATATGATTCTGAAGGTAACAAGCAAATAGCATTGTCACTACAAAGGTATCAACACTGGATAGCCTCTAACTAGTTGTTTAAAAATATATATATATAAAGGAAAAACAAAACTATTAGATTATAATTTCAATATGAGTAGAGTTTCGGTGCCATAAATTTAGGGTGCCACCAAATGTCACGACTTTACTTTTCATTAAAATTTAAAATTTTCAAATCTAAACCGTTGATCTTCTTCGTTTTAACGAGCGATGCATTTTTTTATAAGCTTTATAAAATTTTGAGTTGATTTGATACTTGATCCATAGGTCAAACCATGAACGTATTATATTTAATCTGTTATAGTTAACCAAATTCGTTAGTTTTTTAATCTCTCGATCGAGTATCAAATCAACTTCAAATTTTATAAAATTTATATGAAAATGCATCACTCATTAAAACAAATAAGATCAACGGTTTAGATTGAACATTTACATTTTAAAATTCAAAAATATAATGAAAAATTAAAATTGTGGCATTTGGTGGCACCCTAAACTTGTGGCACAAACCCTCCTCTTTCAATATTGGTTTATTAAAATAAAAAACTCTTTGTGGAACCGGGATATGGAAGTATTGTACAGTCAATTAGTTAGTTCTTTATTATATATAGTAAAAATAAAAATTTGATTTATTGATGCCATGATATTTTTAGAAAGGAAAAAATCTGCCACCCGTCAAATCTTCTCTAATCAGTCATATATCCTCGTATTCCTTAATTAATATTAGTTATTTGCCCCTCTAATCATTATTAAAATTGATATTTTCCGTTTTAATTAATTTAAATTAAATATTGAATCTGAAAATTCAATTTTTTTAATTTAATACAAAAATGTCCCTGCACTTTTAAAAAGGAAATAAGCTTGTATCGGATCATCAATTATATCAGAAAATATTAGATGTGATCAATTTCGAAATATTAAATGACGTTATTCGCTGGTTGTGACTTCGTGAGGAGATGTGTAGCAAAATGGTTAATACAGATGCTACTTGTGCATGAACATATATAGTGATTCATTGTCAAAATTGGGGCCAATAGATACAAACGGAAAATTTTTAACAAAGACAAAATTACTCTTAATAATTTTAAATAGAACAAAATAGCACCATTTTTTTTTAATAAGAGCACAGCTATAGCGGCATTGGCATTGCCGTTATAGCATAGCCCTATAACGACATTTCAATTACCGCTATAAGCCTTGTTTATTTTCTTTTGTCGCCGGTTGTTTTTTCTTTTTTCCGATATTTGCTTTTTGTTTTTTCATGGCGGCTGTTTTGGCTTTTTGTTTTATTTTACGTTCACATGAAATATTGTGTTCATATTTTTACATTTTATTTTTAAATTAATTGTTTTAAATTAAGTGTTGATATTTGTTGTAATTTTACATTGTTTTTACATCTATGTATATTGTATAATGTTAAATGTATATATATGTATAATTAATATTTTTTAAATTGTTCAATTTAGCTTGTATTATGTAGGGTTCTCTAAAATGAGATGACACGATCGTGTTGGCACGACATGAAACGACACTAGTACGGAATTAGCACGAAACGATCATGTTATCGTGTCGTGTCATATTCGTGTCTTGTTGGCAATTTTGAAAAATTAATAGGATTTGACACGACACGACTAACACACAAATTACATACCTAGGTTGTCATAATCAAATTAATTTTTCCATTAAAAATTACTTTTGATCAACGCATTATAACACATAATCGATATTAGACATAACAAAAAATAATGCAACGCATTACGGCACATAATCGAAATGACATGCAATTTTTGTGTTCAATTTTAATGAAAATAGAAATGACATACAAGTAGTGTTCTCCAATTGTGCGTGTCATATCGTGTCGTGTTGACACGAACTACTTTTTAATAAGGTAAATAGATAATAAAAAAGAAAGTACAGTTATAATTTGAATTTTAATATAAAATCAATTTAAATAATTTTTTAGAAAAACAATTTAAAAGAAGAAGAAGTATGCTCATGTCGTGTTGCGTGTTAGTCATGTCGTATTGCGTGTTAGTCATGTCGTATCAAATCATATAAATTTTTCAAGATTGCCAACATGACACGATAACACGATCGTGTCGTGCTAATTCCATACTCATGTCGTTCCGCGTCGTGCCAACACGATCATGTCCTATCATTTTAGAGAACCCTACATAATACAAATTAAATTAAACAATTTTAAAAAATATTAATTATACATATATGTACAAGTAACATTATGTAGGATGTAAAAAAAACAATGTAAAATTACAACAAATATTAACACTTAATTTAAAATAATTAATTAATTTTAAATTTCAATGTCAAAATATTAACACAATATTTCATATAAATGTAAATAAAACAAAAAGCCAAAAGTTGCCGCCATGAAAAAGCAAAAAGCAAAACAAAACGAAAAAATGAAGAGAAAAAACAACCTGGCGACCAAAGAAAAAAAAAAAAACAAAGGCTTATAGCGGCAATTGAATTGCTGTTATAGGACCTATATTGGCAATGGAAGTGCCGTTATAAGGCTGCACTATAGCGGCAATACCAACACCGCTATAGCTGTGCTATTATTAAAAAAAATAGTACTATTTTGTTCTATTTAAAATTGTTAAGGGTAATTTTATCTTTGTTAAAAATTTTCCGATACAAACCAAAAGCATTACTCAATCTCAAACACCGAACAAGTGAAGTGCTTTGAAAAAAAATGAGAATAGTTAGGCCAATAAGGTGCTATGTGGCTCAAGTTTATTTATTGGACGTGATTTGCTTTTCATATTGTATTGTATTTTTCATATCGTTTATTTGTCTAAATTTAGTTCTGGAGAATAAATGAAGAGTTTCAACTCTGAAGGAAAAGCAGACAGAGATAGGCAAGGACATTTTTTTTTCTTAAATTTTCAAAAATTTAAATTTCTAAATTAATATATAAATTTAAATTAGTAAAAAGTCAAAAAACCAATTTTAAGGATGATTAGAGGGGTACATAACTAATATTAAAGAACATGAGGGTATACATATGGATGATTGGAAAAGATTTGAGGTCTATATAGCTAATTTTTTATTTTAAAAAAAATGTTAGCGCGCGATTCCAAGCTATGTAGAGGTTGACATTGAAAATTTAATTGTACTTTAATATTGTTTAAATTTTTTATTGATACCATAATTAAATCATATAATATAATAGAAGTCAAAAGGATATAAATAGGGAAGTAGGATGGATATATCTTATATATCAAGTATGCAATAATATTATATATAAGGTAATTCTTCGGTGGATTTACATGGACTCAAATCTAGATCATTCATTCAAGCTCCAATCAAATCACCTTATATGTATCTGTATAAGTAGATTTGCATATATTTTGTTCATAATAAACAATTAGTATTGAACGATCATACCTTTCAACAACAATAACAATAACAACAAAGGCATAAAAGTGGAGAAAGGTTTCCCAAGGCATAAAAGAGTTTCAAAACTACAAGCTATGACATTGTACGTACTGAAGTGCACACTTCCTCCTTTCCCTTCTAGAAAGGACATAATAAACTAAAATGGAAGAAATAAACTCATCTTCTTTCAGATGTTTTCATTGATCTTTTGTCTAGCTATGTCTTACTTGCATTTCTTAAATTAATGCCTTCTCCAAGTAGTACGCCCACGGTTAGTTTCTTGTCCTGTACGTGACAACTTGAGGGAATGAAGGAACTGTCGAAGCTTTCCATCATTTGGATTGAAATCCAATAAGCATGAACAATCAGATAGCCCATTTAAGGCTATTCTCTCAACTTCTGAGCTTGTATATGAGTCTAGAGAGTCGTCAAATTGGAAATGTTGACGGTAGTCTATGGTAATACTACCGAGCTCATAGTTGTTGATTATGTCTTCGGGCACGCTCTATAAATGCTACCATGTTAGCTAAATTAAAAATAATAGCACAATGACCCACAGTATAAAATTTGTAATTACTTAATTTGACATGGTGTTATATGCAAATGCCTTCAACATAGAAATGTTTTGGCAAAATGCTTGTTGTTATTTTATATTCATAATTGTCTGAAATATTTTGTAGAATCTAACAGGAATGTGATCCTATTTTCTCTCCATATAATTTGCAGATTTTTTGTCCTTCCTGGAAAACGTATTTGTGGAAACGAAAGTCCAAAAATATTGGATATAAGTAATAATTATCACATAGAAGGAAGTATGTTCAAACCTCGAGGAGGAAACTGAAGCACGTTACACTGTTGACATGGCCATTCATATTCAAATCTGATCTTCTTGGCTGCATCAATCTTATATTTCAGAAATTGATCTAATAAATTCAGTAAGATTTTTTTTTTTTTTTTTGAGTGGTCTGTGTTGCTTGAGGGTAATTAATTTCCATCTTGCATCTTATGGTATAGCTCAGGAAAAAATTGATAAGGTCAGTATTCTCTCTGAATTCCAAGCAATATACCTGGCATAATCTTGAATGTTACAAAAAAAATTTCTTGAGGGAAGGGTGGCAAAGCGCAATGTTACAAAATTTTAATTAATGAAGATAGTATTTGTTGGAAATTTTCGAAAGGTAACATTGTCTGTGAAAAAAAGAAAAAAAACAAGATAACAAAGTACCACAAGCCCTAATTGTGAATACTGAGCAGGGTCATTAAGCTTTGGAATTTTCTTCAAGTTTTTGTCATTCTCTTCTGGAAATGCTAATCTACAAATTAAAGATATGAATTGTTTTTAATTTTGTCAAACAAAGAAAAATTAACTAGTAAAAAAATAACCTGCTTGAAATTTGGTATGGATAATTTAACATTAGCATAAATATCTAATGATATCTAAATTATACCTGAGCTGATTCATTGTAATAAAACGAAAATTGCATACATATGGCTATTGGACTACTAAATCACTCAAACCCAAAAAAAAAATTGTCATGTGGTAGATGATAGTAGACATACCTGGAAGGCTTGGAGCAAAATGCCAAGTACTCATCCCATACTTGCTTGTTTATTTTCTGCGGCTTATGTGTATCTTTGTTAATCATTACCCACTTGCTGCACACGTAAAAATAAACCAAAATGAATAAAAATGATAAATGAACATAAAACAATATTTATTTATTAATTTCTATGAAGTATGAACCTTTAAGGTTTAATATTCTTCTCATTCTTAGATATATATAAAGGTTAGGTACATTCTACTGTGAAAATACTATGGCATTCTTCTATTGTCAATAACTTTTTAATTTGGGGCTGTGCATTTCCAGTGTTCTTATTTTGGTTCCTGAATATATGATATGAACAAGCTAGCTTAAAAAGAAGAAGAATAACAACAATAAATGACAACGACCTTGTGGCACGACCAATTACTTCGTTGGTGGACAAGAGCTTGATGATATAGTCAAACCTCCCAGCTATTTTCCCTTCAGCCTCACACCAATGTTCAATTTCCACCACATCTCCCCTATAAAAAATGACAGATAACAAGCAGTATTCACTTTAGCTACTCACTGATAATCTACTAAAAAAAAGACCTACAAATTACTAAATATGGGTCGGAACTTTATTGGCTAAAAGTACCAATTGACTACATTAGCATTCCAATTTTGTGAAGAACTTTATTGGCTATATTAAGTTCTTAATTGATGACCAAATCCTTTTAAGTGATTAATTGCTTGTGCAGATACTGAGTTGTCTAACTAACTTTACAGTTTATTAATTTTATCGCCAAAACATACCAGGCGGGGTACTTGTTCATCTCAACATGCATTTGGTAATTTGCCCAAGAAAGTCTGTACTTATCCATAGAAGGTAGAGTGGGAAATTCACCCTCCTTTGCCCATCCCCAGCTTTGTGCGTGATTGTAACTCGTTTCCTGCAAGTGAATTTGCTCTTGCTAACATAAAAGAGAGTATCTTTCTTTCCCAAGTTCTATTTCGGCCAACAAATGTTAAGTTGGTACCAACCTAAATGTTAGGACTTGTATGACATTAAAATTTTTAAACAAAATTTTACCAGAATCAAGTTAAGCATGGTCTCCATTGTGGCAGCCTTGTTTGAACCTACTTCGAAACTCCTAACAACAAAGGATTCCTTGTATGCGAATCTATCCTTCAACAATCTCCCAAATCTCATCCTCTCCCCAAGTGTCAGTACACGCGTGGGATCCCTCTCTGCTACCAGTGCCTTCTCTGTTTCTCTCCTCTTCGCATCTGGGACAGATGCAGGGTACGCAATTGTCGACCCATTGAGTGAGTTACACATCACCCTTAGAGAGGGCTGTGGTTTTCGAGTCATTGTGTAAGACCGGCATTTTAGAGATGCCGTGAGACCAGATGGAGATGCAGTATTCATGCTAAGCATTCTACTTTTTGGATTTTTCTCTTATGTTTTGTTCTGATTTTGTATGATATTATTGTTTGTCCTCTTTGTTTTGTTGGGTAAACCTGATGATTTATTCACATATATATAGGATTCAAGAGGTGTTATATCTAAGGAAGATGGCCTGCATTCACTTCTATGTTTTTCTCTGAATATATTTTTAAACCATGTATTGGTCAATGTTGCAATTTTATTTAGATAGACTATTTTCTATTTGCTTTTTGCTTTGACGATTTAGTAGTCTCAGGTAGTCAATTTTCTATTTGCTTTCTGACTTATTAAGTAATACTATGATCCATCGCAATCGGGAAGTCAAGGACAAAGTTACTTGAGCAGTATTATTAAAGATAGAAAAACGTAATCCACATCACTTGTCTGTATATATTACTTGGGAAATGATTATGATACCCAAATAATTCATCGCCTCCGATTAATTCATCCGTCTCATATCTTTTATCTCTGCTTTATTTCTCTATAGATACAAAATAATAATAATAAGCTAGCTTTAAAAGTGTTAATTTCTTACTTCAACAAAAGTAACGTATATAGAGGTTTGACATTAATGAAACATGATTTCGCTTATCTAGTAACAGCATCAACCAATTGATATGTGCCATTATAATGTTAACGGCGACCATGTACACCAAATAAATCTTGGCGATTCTTTCATTCTTTGCACCTCGAAACTATGATTTAACTTTTTTATATAATTTCCAAAATATTCTGTACTTGAAAAAATGTCTTGTCGGAAAGAATTAGCAGTACAATATCTGTGGACTTATTTAATTAATTAAAATATTGTTTATGTATATCCCCTTGATGGTATCAGCCTTTGTGCTTCTATTTCGGTCTTCTGCAGAATTTTACTTTGTTCGACGAAATTTGTTAAATATTGCTACCATCAACTCAGAAAAAAGAACCATATATTTCATTTATTTCTTTGATAAAATAAATTGCATACAACATTTGTTGCGAAACAAGTGTGCTCTCCGGAGTTCATTATTTTTAACATTATGTTTCTAGCTAGCACTTTAGCGCAGTTGCAGTATGTACTTAAAATTAGGTAAAATCAGAATCAGATTTTTTTTTTTTTTTTTGACAAACAAGGTAGAGACTACCAAGCAAAATCTTGAATGTTGATGTCCGACAAGTTGAAATATTCTTATAGAAGACCAAACTAGATTGTACACTTCAGTCAGAAAATCATCTCAGCTGAGATATATATGTAACCACTAACCAGGAACAATGATCCAAAGGTCAACAAAAATATAAAATACGTTCCTTTCTTAACAATTTTCCGTTTGTTAAGTCTATTAAGCTCTTATAGTCCACACTGACTCAAAAGTTTATTAAAAATGAGCAACGAAGTCAACGTCCACCGAAAAAAAAGGGGGGAAAAAGGTGACGACTACAGAATCAGCAGCCCCCTAACTATTTTACTTTGCTTTATATTTAATAAATGATATATACAATTTTCTTCAAGTTATGCAAGAAAGGAATTATTAATTGTAATGGCCGTAGTTTATTTAATAAATTAAATCGCAATTTCTATATCGATATTTTTGTTTAATTAGGATCTGAATGATAACTTTCTTTTTTTTTCTTTATTTTTGAAAGTTGGTTTTGAACCAACGATTTTGTATGATCGTTGATCCGGACAACAAATGATTTAATCCGAGCAACAATATAGTTTATAAATGACAATTTATAAATGATTTAATCCGGACAACCGTGTATTTTCTCCTCTCCGCTTTCTCTTAACAATCTTTTCTCTTATAAATTTATAAACATCGGCTTGTGATTGATCTCTTTTTTATATTGTCTTTTATATTCGAAACTAATTGCCCTTTAATACATGAAACACACACATGCACACTTTAGTTTAATTTTTTGCACCAACATGTATTAGTATTTAGTACCGATAGAGTTTGTACGGAGCCTAGAAAAAAGTAACGCAGATCATTTTGTATATGCTAATTAGTACTTGCTTCAAATGCTTCAATTTATTAGAAATATTCAGAAAAGCTTAATTAATGGAAGTTTTCAAGGGCTATAACTGAAGAAAGTTATTATTAGGTTAATTTAGATAACACAATATGCTAGAATAATTAAGGGTATTTTGGTCATAAAATTTCAAAAATGTTGCTCGGATTAAATTATTTGTTGTCCGGATCAGCACCCATTTTGTATAAGTAAGAAATTTAAAAAATAAATATTTTCTCCGTGAATTGAACCAAGGACTACTTACACTCTGTTTGGATGGGAGGTACCGGGTGGGAAGGGACGGAAAAGAAAGTAAAATTTCGGAACTTTTTGTGTTTGGATGGAAGGGAATTGAGAAAGTAAAATTATAGCGAGGGTAAACGTTCGCCTCCAAACTTTCCCCTCCTATACAAATATTTTTCCTTTCGAATTGGAGGAGAATGGACGGGAAGAGAAAACTGGGGGCAAATTCTCTGTGCGTTTGACAGCTGCTAGTCTGCTACCCTTCTGCGTTGCTTTCATCTATGTACTATGCAACATCGCAAGAAGAGATAATTGAGAGGGCAAAGCTTTCAGAGAAGATCTAAAGATCGATAAGAAACTACTGGCCACTAGAGCACGGAACCCTGAATTGAATTTTTATCGGAGGCAAGGAAGGGTGGGAAGACGGCATGTAGTTCGTCTCCAAATTGTGCCAATTGTTTGAATTATTAGTTTGATTGGTTTCATTTGGGTGGGAATGTTTGAGATTGTAACGAGCATATGTTGTTAATTGGATTAAATTGGGAATATTTTAACTAGATTTGGGTGGGAATGTTTGAGATTCATACGGGATTTAACTTATGAGTTATGAAAGATTGATTTGAAGGAGTGGAGGGTAAATTTGTCAATTTTATTTTTTTCACTTTTGTTAAATTAATTCATCCAAACAAGACATAAGAGGAAAAGTAAAATTTATTTTTCCTTCCCCTTATCATTCATCCAAACAAGAAAATTAGACTTAATTTACTTTCCATTTCCTCCTATTCCTTCCCTCTCTATATTTTACTTTCTATTCCATCCTCTATCGCCGAACCAAACACAGTGTTAGTCGCCGAATTGAGCGAAATTACTGGGCCTAATACTAATAAGGCAGCTTTCTTAACTGCCATTTTTTTAGTTAAAATGTTTACTGCATATTTATTTGATAATATGACCGCTGCTTGATCTCAGCTTATTTTTCAACAGATCGATGTCATTAGCAAGGGATCCAACTTATATATATAATAAAATTAACATAGATGAAAGAGAATTTGCAGTGGCCAAGAGTCCAAGACCCACGAAGAAAAATAAAAATAAGGCCATGCTCCAAGTAAATTATTTTATCCAAAGGAAAAGTACGAGCTGATTTAAGCAGTCACGATTATATATATAATAAAACTAACATAGATGAAAGAGAATTTGCAGTGGCCAAGAGTCCAAGACCCACGAAGAAAAATAAAAATAAGGCCATGCTCCAAGTAAATTATTTTATCCAAAGGAAAAGTACGAGCTGATTTAAGCAGTCACGATTCACGAAAGTCAAATTTAAAATATACTTTACCTGGTAGCAATTAGACGAAATATTGTCTATTTTAAATACCTTAATTAAGTTGAAGGAGTTAATTGTTATGAGAAATGTCCAATTGTATTTGCATTATTGTAGCAGAATAAAAATAATTACTTGCTTATATGTTATTGTTTTCAAACAGTTTTTTTTTATCAGCTATGTAATTAAACTGCATAATTAAAAAAAAAGGGCAAAATGCCAGCACTCATGGCAACCATAACAACATAACTGATAGCCATGTCCTTCTATATATATATATATATATATATATATACAGATTGTATATTAAATTTGGTACAATATAAATTTATTTTCAATCACTGATCAAGTGCAATAAATCTTACCATTAAATTTTTGAAATAGTTTGATCTATAAATCCATAACTATCAATTTTCAAAATATTCCACATTTACTACACAACTTATGTAAGATCTCAATATTTAAATTAAATCGCAATATAGAGGAAGGATTCAATCAAAGCGCTTTGACCGGAGTCCCGATTAAACCCCGTTAGATCTCAATATTGAAAGTTCAAATGACCGATCCAAACCGTCAAATATGATCTCCATATTAAAATCACCTTGTTGACCAATTTTTTCATTTTTTGAAATTTTTAAGTATTTTTTTATTTTTAAAAACAGCAATTTTTGTAGGGTTCAGAACAAATTAGATTAACGATTTTCTAAAATCCGAAAAAATACTTAAAAATTTAAAAAAAATATATAAAAAAACTACTGCTTTTTAACGGTTCATAACTAATTATACTCCGACCAAATTTTATATTTTTTTGAAATTTTTAAGTATTTATTTCGGATTTTTAAAAACTGTTGTTTTTTAACGGTTCGAAACTAATTAGATTAATGATTTTCTAAAATTTCAAAAAAAAAACTTAAAAATTTTGAAAAAAAATAAAATTTGGTATGCATGAAGATTTCAATTGGAAGATCGTGTTAGACGGTTTGGATTGGTCATTTTGAAATTTTTAGCGCGACCCACGGACCCTTTGGTGAGTTGCAACTCACCATAGCAAACTATATATATATATATAGAGAGAGAGAGAGAGAGAAAGAGAGAGAAAGTTTTGCTATGGTGAGTCGGGCTCAAAACTCCTAGATCTTGTTCAAAATGAGCGATCCAAACCATCCAATATGATCTCCCTGTTGAAATCTCCGTGCAGACCAAATTTTACATTTTTTCAAAATTTTTAAGTATTTTTTCGGATTTTTAAAAGTGTTGTTTTTGAATGGTTCAGAACTAATTAGATTAACAAATTTCTAAAATTTCAAAAAAATACTTGAAAATTTTGAAAAAATATAAAATTTTGTCTGCATGGAGATCTCAATAGGGAGATCGAATTGGACGGTTTGGATCGGTCATTTTGAACAAGATCTAGGAATTTTGATCCCTACTCACATACCCTAGCAAAACTCTATATGTGTGTGTATGTGTGTATGTGTGTGTGTGTCTAACTTATTTTCTTTATTTTATAATAATTTAGTAGTTTGTTATATGATTGTTCAATTAATTTATTGTTATTAATATAACCCAACTCTTCTGAAAATCTTTAGCACGCATTTTACAACAATATAATTCCAAGTAATGGTAAACGTTAGAAATACAACTAAACAATTAGACAATTATCACTTGCCATGCTAGTATTGATTACAGCCATGCATTGATGGTCTGGTAGAGGTAACAATGGGACGACCCAGATCTCATTTGGATTGCTAAATTCATGTTTGATTTCAATTTTACAAGTTATCACGACTAGGATTGAATCATGTTTGAGTTATTTAGGTATGTTAAGCTGCTCTAATTGTCCAAAGTCCAAACCCTATGTTTTACAGATTACTTTGCAAAGGAGTGGAGGTATGATTCCTTTTACTACTGCAAAATTTTAAGTATAGTCCATAAAATATTTTATATTAATAATAATTCTGTTTTCAAGCCTAGTGGTTGTACAATTTTCTGAGTTCTTTTTTGATTGCTTTATTTTTTAATAAATCGTTGCTGTAGTACTGACGTTGATTTCCAAAATACACTGGGAAGGCTTTACGCTATTGAACAATGGTCAAATAAATTTGGAATTATTCTGTAATTTTCATTTACGTAAGAATAGATATACTTGAAAATCGTTTTATTTTGAAATGCTTACTATAGCTCTGAAAAATGAAAATACAGAAATCCATGCTCGAAATCAAAATTCTAGAAGAACTCGTATACACCATTATAAATGCTTAAATACAATTTAAGCCATACACCCCTTTTAGACAAACATTTCCAATAAGATAGTATAAAATTGTCTTTAATTTTTGCATAACCAATAGTCAATTTTCCTCTGAACTCGTCATGCATTATAAACGTTTAAATTTAATTTAAAGCCACGCACCACTTCTAGAGACAATTTCAAAGAGATAAGATAGTTTAATTTTTTGTCTATAGTTTGTACATATATAAACAACTGTCAATTTTTCTCTAAAACTCCAATCCTAAAATACTATCCTACTTGAGTAAATTTATCATACTGAAGGCGCTTAAGTCGCGATGCACTTGCTACGGTTCACATAACATATATTCAACCATTCCAGACAGAAATTTCCATTATATGGTTTTTCTAGAACTCCATATTGACTATGGTCTGTGGACTTGAAGCAGTGTTTCTAGATATTCGTTAATTTGTGATATATTTTCGTGAAACCAGAGAAAATAGCACGTGCATCAACAATATATATACCAAGAAAAATATCAAGCAGTGCATCACCAAAGCAACATACTAAACAGGAACAAGTAAAAAGCAAAAAAATCAAGAGAGAAAAAAAAATGTTCAGCCTTTCCTTTGCACCTACATCTCTCAGCACAGCATCAGTGCAGTACCGCCGCCGGTACAACCTGAGTGGAGCAAGCAGGCAAGTGAAATGCTCTGCAGATGCAGGGCAGTCCATTGCCTACTCTGTGCCAAGTCTAGAGAAGGAGAAGGCGACGACGAGGGAGCCTGTTGTTAAACGTGAAATGACACTTGGTGAGAAGATGAGGTTCGGAGGCTACGAAGGGGATGAAGAATTGGTGTATAAAGAGTGCTTCGTTATGAGGGGCACTCAAATCGGTTCCAAGAAAACTATCACAATAGAGACCATTGCTAGTTTATTGCAGGTAAGTTTATCTCATATAATCAAGTTTATGGTAGTTATATATTGCTTTGTTCAATGAGAAAACTTGCATGTTATGCTCCAAAACATACTGCAGGCATACATGACATATGGTGTATTCAGTAATATAATTATATAGCCCTAAATTATGTCACCGCAATAAACACGTTTTGATACATCATAATTTTTGCATAACTGCCATTATGAAGAAGAATTAATTTGTTTCTGACAATATGAATATTAATTAATAATGTTTTGACTTTTGACATGTACGTCTTCTTATACTCTGTTCTTTCAATACGACTTGATAGGAAACAAGTTGCAACCGTGCTCAACGGTCAGGATGGTTGACAGATGGATTTCCTACCCCACCAACTATGAAAAAGCACGGCCTCATTTGGATCACTTCGCGTGTACATATCGAGATGTACAAGTATCCTACCTGGTAAGCTATTGTTTAATTATATATACAAATACTAGCTTACACACAGTTAAATAGATAATATTATGGAATCTGTCAGAAAATTTAAATAAAATTATAAGACTATATTAATTATCAGAATCAATATATTTATTTGCGTATTTAAATTATTTGTACTAGGGGTGATGTGGTGGAGATAGAACACTGGTGGGAACCAGATGGGAGAATTGCTGCCAGGTTTGATTATATGATAAGGAATTTATCTACTGGCGAAGTGATTGGCCGCGCAACAAGGTTGGTTGGTTAATTTTCTCCTTTTGTAAAATAAATAAATAACGGATCTATATACCATGATTATCGCGTGTTAAGATGGTGAAATTTTGGTCAATACTGACGGTAAAAATTATATATAAAGTTGGTCATGCATGCACGGGGTTAATTTACTTAATCTGGATGACTAATTGACTATATTTTGTAATAATCTGCTTTCTTATGTGAGAACTTAACGCTTCATAACTGATAGCAAGATAATGTTGAAATGTTTGGCAAAACCTTACAATAGGAAGATAGCTGATAACAGTGCATCCTAATTAATTGGGAAAAAACCACGGTTGATGTAGTTATTAATTGTGTAGTGATTCTGTTATTGACTTAGGCCCTGTTTGGATAGTTAGGAATAAGGACTATTCTAGACTAAATAGCTATTCGGGACTAAGAAACCATCCAAACAGTCCAGGATTAAGAGCTTATTCTTAATCAGACTAAGATTAATTAATCCAATATTTTGTTAGAATAAAAGTTGAGATTAGAAAGAAAAGCTCATTATTTATTCTTTCCTCATCCAAACAAAAAATCTTAATCTGAGATTAAGCTTATTCTTAAGAATTTAGGATTAAGAATCTTAATCCTGAATAGCTAATCCTACCCTTAATCTCATACGATCCAAACAGAGCCTTACTTATTTGTGTGTCTATTTCTTAATTTGTTTTTGTCTATTCTGGGGTGCAGCAAGTGGTTGATGATGAATCAAGAAACACGCAAACTACATAAAATAAGCGGAGAGGTCAGAGAAGAGTATCTTGCTTTGTGCGTAAGATCTCCCAAGTAAGTCAACTGGCTTTTTTTATCCAAAAATATAAAAAGGTCAACTAATTGGCTTAGTTATATCTTTGACATAGTCCTTTAATTTTACTTAATTGATTTACTTTTCTCTATAGATAATTAACTTAACAAGAAAATAAGTTTTGTCTTTAAATTAACGCCAATAGGGAACAAATATAAACTTTTTATTTTACAGATCAGCTTTTCCAGAGAAGAATAATAGAAGTTCGAAGAAGATACCTCAACTCGACGAACCAGCAGACTTCTCTCAACTTGGCCTTTCGGTATATCTACCCTTAATTCTTCAGTTTTCCTAAATTTTTTATCTGCGTTACATGTTATAAACGTATAATCTTCGCAGTTGCACGTGTAATCTTTGCAGTTGTAATAAATTGCCTGATACCTTATTTCACCCAGAAAATTGGACGCAGAAATGACCACAATTTAGTTCCAGATAGAAACGAGTTAGAAAAGAAAAGAAAGGGGAAAAAAAAACAAGAAGCAGAAAATTTAAGAAGTTAATTACATAGTACACAGCATTTTGCATGGCTAAATGCAAACCAGTATCTAATCAAACATGACTTAGCTTGTACATTATTTTTGTTAAATATGCTGTTAATATATTTTCGCTTAAACGAAACATTTCTTAAATAATAGTACCCATGTATATTTCTTTCATATATAAATAAATTTAAAACTTTTTTTAATTAAATGATAATGCTGCAGCCAAGAAGAGCAGATATGGATATGAACAAACATGTTAACAATGTCACTTACTACAGTTGGCTTCTCCAGGTGTGAACCTTTTCATTATTTTAACATCTTATTATGTTTCCTAATAAGGCTTTCATTTTTTTTCTCTATAACAGAACTTGTTTTTTGTTTTATTTTTTTTTTCATTTAAACTACTTTTAAATCAAAGTGAAAATGATTTCCTTGATTTGATTACTACATATAGTCGTATTCTCAGAATTCTACTTTAATCTGACAAAATGATATTAACAGAGCATTCCGCAAGATATAGTAGAAACACACGAGTTAGAAGCTATTACAATAGAGTTCCGGCAGGAATGTCACTATGGCGACTCCGTCGACTCCCTCGCCAGCAATGAAGTGGAGCTAGAAATGGATTCAAATGCAGGTTCAGAAGACAACTGCCAGTTTGTTCATTTACTGAAGTTAGCCGGCAGCAATCATGAAATAAACCGTGGTCGTACTGTCTGGAGAAAGCTTGAAAGATAAAATTCCATAAAAGGAGCCTAAAATTTTTGTTTCAGTTTTTTCTTTTCAGTGGAAGTGTGTTCATCTTGTAGAATTTCATCTTAATTAGCGTGTTTGAATTTATTATGTTCGCAGTAGATTCCATATAGTGAGAATTTAATCGATACAAAGTGCAAAGCAAAAAGCAAAAATGCATTGCACTGAATAACTATATATATTGGCATTAGATTAATAACAATTTAATGATATAACAAGTATCAACGGATTCAAGACTAATTGTTGTTTCAAGATTATTTTATGTTGATACATACTCTTTGTTTTGGTGTAATTAAAAAGGTCAAGCCTGCGGGCCTTTTCTACCAAAAAGCTGAAATGAAATAAAAAGTAAGAGACCTAATACGAATTATTAAATTAAATTAAATGAGAAGAAATGTGTACCATTATAATAAGTTTGTGATTCAGAAATTAGTCTATAGTTCGCGACTTGATTATAATATCAATACAATAAAAAAAAGTTGATACATTTTAATTATTGTTTCAAACTAAACAAGATGTTTTATAAACCTCATATATTGTTGACACAATTTGATAAATTAAAAAATATAGAAAAAATACAATATAACGAATATAATATATATTGTATTAAAAAAAACCTTGTTAGTATCTGGCTGCAGGAAGTTTAGAAGATATGGCGTACAAATATGAACGATTTAAAACCTCAACAAATTATTTAATACAGTAATTAGAACACAAGGTCACTGTCATTCGTCCATTCAGTCTATCAGAAGAATTAAATTTGAGCTTGGATGGTTACATTATGTTGTTTAATGAGAAAAGGTCCATTTAGATCCCCGCTTGGGCCTTGGACTGCTTGTTTTCCACGTTTTCTTTATAGATCAAAGCTATTATTTCTTGACCCAAAATTCCATCTAGAATAGGAACAATTTTATAAGGAAGTGAGCATGAAACACAATTTATATTACAATTGCCCTTGTAAGTTTGTAACCAGTACTGCTCCGTGAAGTTTGAAACACACAGAATTCATTCCTTTATCCATCTTCAAATTCTTTTGCTCATGATGATGATGACGAGGTATGCTATTCGTGACTAATGTTCTTGTGTATCTCCAAATCTAATTTTCTAACTGTTGCTCTTTACACATGACGAGATATCTTTCTGAAAGCAGTAGAATTTAATTTTGTCTTTGCTTTGATTTGCTTTCTGTTATCCAATCACTACACACAACTTCTTATAGTTAAAATTTTCCTTGCGTTTGTTTTCTTTCCCTCAAGTATTAGGGTCTAATTTAGCAATTACACATCAAGTTATGGTCAATTAAATTCCTGAGTGGCCTATTCGTATCGATAGATATCAAGTCAGATATTATACATGTATGCAATAGATAAAATTGCAATCTTTTTAACTTTATAATATCTAATTGTAATTTTCTATTATTTATTATTTTTTTCAGAATTTAAGGTATAAAAAGTTAAAAGACCCGCTTGAAGTCGTCCCTAGGGCTGAACAGGCGTGCTTAGTGGTTCCAGCTGCGGATGAGGTTATCCGAGCATACCTCATGAAGATGGTTTTCAAGCTCAAGCTGATGAATTTTGCATTTCTTTTTATTCTTGTCTTGTGTTGTTTTGTCATTGTTGTGGGATGCAATTTTTTTCCTTCTTTTATTTTGAGATGTTTATTGATTGAGGAGCAATTGTTGCTCAGTTATATTTATTTTGTCTTGAGGAGCTCTAATTTTTGTACTAAACTTTTCTTTTAGTTTGATCTAGGTCTCCTTAATTGAAAGTCTGTTTCATAAAATATCTTTCCACTTTCTAATCTGTATTTGCTTTAATGCACCTCTAATGTAACATTTATGAATTCTTAGTGCCATCTCTATTATTATTTTCTTATTAAAGGCGATAATAATCTCTATAAAGCGTCACAAATTTAGACCAGTACAACAGTATTGATATAGTGGACTGGTACATAATGAAAATATATATTGATATGAATAGATAAAAGACTGGTTTGTAGTTGCATGATAAAGTCTACTTTGTTTTCATAAACTAAGCATTTCTCATCCACACCAATTTTACAATTGTCATTACAATTTAATTAAAAAGAATTACATCAACCAACCAAGTTAGATTCAACTATAGCAGTGTATGGATTATGAAGATTCTAGAGCTATGGCCATGAGATTGAATGATGATACTGGTATTGAGGTCTATTATGTGTTGAATGTTAGGATATTAGATTCTGGCTATTTTATGTTTTTTGTTAAATCTTCATAATCTTGGTTGAACCTTCATAAACATTATTTGCGCTTTATATGCGTAATTACTTGGTATAATCCAATCTTGTCGAAAATGTAAGATGTAAATCATATACTACAAGTATAAAGAGTTTAAAGGTGGATTATTGTGATGAACTGACTTAAAATGAATCAGGAAAGATTGAAATGCTCAAATAATTGTCAGGATTGCAATATTAGCACTTTATATGTGTAATTACTAAGTATAATCTAATATTTTTGAATAAATAAGATATGAATCATATCTAGACAGTACAAAGAGTTTAAATATACATTATTGTGATAAAATGACTCAGAATGAATCCAGAAACGACAGAAATGCTCAAATGATTCTCATAATTGCATTATTTGCATTTCATATGAGTAATTACCATGTATAATCCAATCTTTTTGAATAAATAAAATATAAATCATATTATGGATATTATAAAGAGTTTAAATGTAGATTATTGTGATGAAATGACTTAGAATGAATCCAGAAACGATTCAAATGCTAAAATGATGCTCAGAATAGTATTATTAGCACTTTATATGCATAATTATCACGTATACTCCAATATTTTTAAATAAATAATATATGAATCACATTATAGACAGTAAAAAAGAGTTTAAATATAGATTATTATGATGAAATGATCCAGAGTGAATCCAGAAACTCTTGAAAAGCTCAAATTATGCTCATAATTGCATTATTTGCACTTTATACACGTAATTTCCATGCATAATCCAATTTTTTTAAATAAATAGCATATGAATCATATTATAGACAGTATAAGGATTTTAAATATAGATTATTGTGATGAAATAACATAGAATGAATCCAGAAACGATTGAAGCATTCAAATGATATTCAAAACTGCATTATTTGCATTTTATATGAGTAATTACCTTGGATAATCCAATCTTTTTGAACAAATAACATATGAATCATATTCTAGATGGTACAAAGAGTTTAATCGAGGTTATTTGTGACGAAATGACTTAGAATGAACACAGAAATGATTCAAATGCTCAAATGATGCTCAAAATTGCATTATTTGCACTTTATATTCGTAATGACCATGTATAATCCATTCCTTTTGAATAAATAACATATGAATCATATTATGGAAAATATAAAGAGTTCAAATGTTGATTATTATGACAAAATGACACAGAATAAATCCAGAAATGACTGAAATGGTCAGAATTGCACTATTATCAATTTATATTCGTAATTACCACGTATTATCCAATCTTTTTGAAAAAAGTAATATATCAATCAAATTCTAGGCAGCATAACGAGTTTAATTATAGAATATTGTGATGAAATGACTCAGAATGAATCTAGAAACTATTGAAATGCTCAAATTATACTCAGAATTGCATTATTTGCACTTCATATGTGTAATTACTATGAAAAATCAAATAATTTTGAATAAATAAGATATGAATCATATTGTAGACAATATAAAGTTTTTAAATGTAAATTATTTTCAAGAAATAACTCAGGATGAATCCAGAAACAATTGAAATACTCAAATGATGTTCAGAATTGCATTATTTGCAATTTATATGAGTAATACTTGCCATGTATAATCCAATATTTTTGAATAAATGACATGAATTTATATTCTAGGCAGTGTAAATAGTTTAAATGTAGATTTGCGATGAAATGACTTAGAATAAACCCAGAAACTTTTGAAATGCACAAATGATGCTCATAATTGCATTACTTCCGATTTATATGCTTAATTACCATGTATAATCCAATCTTTTTGAATAAATAACATATGAATCATATTTTAGACTGAATAATGAGTTTAAATGTAGATTATTGGGATGAAATGACATAGAATGAATCGAAATGATCAAATGTTGCTCAGAATTACATCATTTGCATTTTATATGCTAAATTACCACGTATAATCCAATCTTTTCGAATAAATAACATGAGAATCATATTTTAGACAGCATAAAGAGTTTTGTAGTAGATTATGGATTGAAATGGCTCAAAATGAATCAAGAAACGAATAAAATGCAAAAAAGATGCTTGGGATTGCATTATTTGCACTTTATATGCTTAATTACCACGTATAATCCATTTTTTTTTAATAAATAACATATGAATAATATTTTAGACAGAATAAAGAGTTTAATGTAGATTATTGGGATGAAATGACTCAGAATTAATCCAGAAATAATAGAAATGCTCAAATTATGCTCATAATTGCATCTTTTGCACTTTATATGCTTAATTACCATGTATGATCTAATTTTTTTTAATAAATAAGATATGAATCATATTATAGACAGCATATAGAGTTTAAATTTAGATTGTTGTGAAGAAATGACACTGAATGAACCAGAAACGATTGAAATGCTCAAATTATGCTCAGAATTGCATTATCTGCACTTTATATGCTTAATTACCATGTATAATCTAATATTTTTTATTAAATAACATATGAACTATATTTTAGACAAAATAAAGAGTTTAAATGTAGACTATTGGGACGAAATAACTCCGAATGAATCCAGAAATGATTGAAATGCTCAAATGATGCTCAGAATTGCATTATTTGCACTCTATATGCTCAATTACCATATATAATCCAATCTTCTTGAATAAATAATATATGAATCACATTTTAGACAGCATAAAGACTTTAATTGTAAATTATTGGGGATGTAATGACTCATAATGAATTCAGAAACGATAGAAATGCTCAAATTATGCTCAGAATTGCATTATTTGCAATTTATATGCTTAATTACCATGTATAATCCAATCTTTCTGAATAAATCACATATGAATCATATTTTAGACAGAATAATGAGTTTAAATGTAGATTATTGGGATGAAATGACTTAGAATGAATCAAGAAATTATTGAAATGCTCAGAATTGCATTATTTGCATTTTATATGCTTAATTACCGCATATAGTCCAATCTTTTCGAATGAATAACATATAAAACGTATTTTACACAGCATAAAGAGTTTTGATGTAGATCACTGGATTGCAATAACTCTGAATGAATCAGTAATGATTGAAATGCTCAAATGATTGAAATGCTCAAATGATGCTCAGTATTGCATTATTTGCAATTTATATGCTTAATAACAACGTATAATCCAGAAACTATTGAATTGCTCAAATGAAGCTCTGACTTGCATTATTTGCATTTTATATACCTAATTACCATGTATGATTCAATATTTTTGATAAATAACATACGAATCATATTCTAGATAGTGTAAAGATTTAAAATTTTGATTATTTTGATGAAATGATTTAGAATGAATTGAGAAACGATCGAAATGATCAAATGGTGCTCAGAATTGCATTATTTGTAATTTTAATTCGATATTACCAAGTGTGAACCATCCTTTTTGAATAAAAAACAAATGAATCATATTCTAGACAGTATAAAAAATGTAAATATTGATTATTGCGATGATATGACTTAGCATGAATCCAGCAACGATTGAAACGCTCAAATTATGCTCATAATTGCATTATTTGCACTCTATATGCTTAATTACCATGTATGATCTAATTTTTTTTTAATAAATAAGATATGAATCATATTATAGGCAGCATATATAGTTTAAATTTAGATTGTTATGAAGAAATGACACTGAATGAACCAGAAACGATTGAAATGCTCAAATTATGCTCAGAATTGCATTATCTGCACTTTATATGCTTAATTACCATGTATAATCTAATATTTTTTTATTAAATAACATATGAACTATATTTTAGACAAAATAAAGAGTTTAAATGTAGACTATTGGGATGAAATAACTCCGAATGAATCCAGAAATGATTGAAATGCTCAAATGATGCTCAGAATTGCATTATTTGCACTCTATATGCTCAATTACCATATATAATTCAATCTTCTTGAATAAATAATATATGAATCACATTTTAGACAGCATAAAGACTTTAATTGTAAATTATTGGGGATGAAATGACTCATAATGAATTCAGAAATGATAGAAATGCTCAAATTATGCTCAGAATTGCATTATTTGCAATTTATATGCTTAATTACCATGTATAATCCAATCTTTCTGAATAAATCACATATGAATCATATTTTAGACAGAATAATGAGTTTAAATGTAGATTATTGGGATGAAATGACTTAGAATGAATCAAGAAATTATTGAAATGCTCAGAATTGCCTTATTTGCATTTTATATGCTTAATTACCGCATATAATCCAATCTTTTCTAATAAATAACATATAAAACGTATTTTACACAGCATAAATAGTTTTGATGTAGATTACTGGATTGCAATAACTCTGAATGAATCAGTAATGATTGAAATGCTCAAATGATGCTCAGTATTGCATTATTTGCAATTTATATGCTTAATAACAACGTATAATCCAATTTTTTTTGAATAAATAACATGTGAATCATATTTTAGACAGCATAAAGAGTTTAAATGTAGATTATTGGGATGAAATGAATCAGAACTAATCCAGAAATGATTGAAATTCTCAAATGATGCTCAGAATTGCATCATTTGCACTTTATATATGCTTAATTACCACGTATAATCCAATCTTTTTGAATAAATAACATAGGAATCATATTCTATACTGTATATAGAGTTTAAATGTAGATTATTGTGGACTCAGAATGAATTCAGAAACGATCGAAATGCTCAAATGATGCTCAGAATTGCATTATTTGCACTTTATATCCCTAATTTCCAAATATAATCCAATCTTTTGGGATAAATAACATATGAATCATATTCTAGAAAATATAAAGAGTTTAAATGTAGATTATTGTGATGAAAATTACTTAGATTTAATCCAGAAACTATTGAAATGCTCAAATGTTGCTTAGATTAGTATTATTTGCGATTTATATTTGTAATTACCACCTATAATCCAATCTTTTTGAATAAATAACTTATGAATCATATTTTTAGGCAGCATAAAGAGTTTAACTGTAGATTATGGGGATGAAAAGGCTCAGAATGAATCCAGAAATGATTGAAATGCTTAAATGATGCTCAGAATTGCATTATTTGCACTTTATATGCTTAATTACCATATATAATCCAATCTTTTTGAATAAATAACATATTAATCATATTTAAGACAGCATAAAGAGTTTAAATGTAGATTATTGGGATGAAATGACTCCGAATGAATCCAAAAATAATTGAAATACTCAAATGATGCTCACAATTACATTATTTGCATTTTATATGCGTAGCTACAATGTATGAATTACTCTTTGAATAAATAACATATGAATCATATTCTAGACGGCATAACATATTTAAATATAGATTATTGTGATGATATGATATAGAATGAATCCAGAAACTATTGAATTGCTCAAATGATGTTGTGAATTGCATTATTTGCCTTTTATATGCCTAATTACAATATATAATCCAATATTATTGAATAAAGAACATATAATTGATGAAATGACTTAGAATGAATCGAGAAACGATGAAATGCTCAAATGATGCTCAGAATTACATTATTTGCAAGTTTTATTCGAAATTACCAAGTATAAACCAACCTTTTTGAGTAAATAACATATGAATCATATTCTTGATGGTATAAAAAGTTTAAATCAATATTATTGCAATGATATGACCTAGAATGAATCCTGAAACGATTGAAACACTCAAATAATGCTCAGAATTGCATTATTTGCACTTTATATGCTTAATTACCATGTATAATCCAATCTTTTTGAATAAATAACTTATCAATCATATTTTGGACAGCATAAAGAGTTAAAATGAAGATTATTAGGATAAAATGAAGCTCAGAATTGTATTATTTGCAATTTATATGCGTAATTATCTTCTATTATCCAATATTTACGAATAAATAACATACAAATCACATTCTAGACAATATAAAAATTTAAATGTACATTATTGGGATGAAATGACTCATAATGAATCCATAACCGTTTCAAATGCTCAAATGGTTCTCAGAATTGCATTATTTGCAATATATATTCTTAATTACCATGTATAATACATTTTTTTTAATAAATATCATTTGGATCATATTATGGACTGTATAAAGAGTTTAAATGTAGATTATTGTGAAGAAATGACACAGAATTAATCCATAAACAATGGAAATGCTCAAATTATGCTTAGAATTATTGAGAAAGTTTAATATGCACTATAGTGCATAGGGCACTCTGTGCACCGCGATCTTTTTCGGGTGTATTTTTGTAAATTGACAAATCTAATTCAACCAATCTAATCTACATATTGAAATCTCATAGAAAACCAAATTTTACAATATTTGAGATTTTATTACTATTTTTTTTCGAATTTTTTAAAACATGTCATTTTGGAATATTGTAAATAGTACAACATTCCAAAAATGGCATGTTTTAAAAAATTCGAAAAAAATAGTAATAAAATCTTAAAAATTGTAAATTTTGGTTTGGTATGAGATTTCAATATGTAGATTAGATTGGTTAAATTAGATTTGTCAATTTATAAAAATATTTCCAAAAAAATCCGTGGTGCACAAAATGCCCTATGCACTATGGTGCATATTAAACTTTCTCAGAATTATTATCTGCACTCTATATGCTTAATTGTCATTTATAATTTCATTCTTTTTTAATAAATAAAATATGAATCAGATTTTAGACAGAGTAAAGAGTTTAAATATAGATTATTGGGATGAAATGACTCAGAATGAATCCATAGATGCTCAGAGTTGCATTATTTGCACATTATATACTTCATTACCACCTATAATCCAATCTTTTTAAATAAATAACATATGAATCATATTCTATACAGTATAAAGAATTTAAATGTATATTATTAAGATCAAATAACTTAGAATGATTCCAGAAATGATTGAAATGCTCAGAATTGCATTATTTGCACTTTATATCAGTAATTTCCAAATATAATCCAATCATATTATAGGCAGTATAAAGAGTTTAACTGTAGATTATTGCGATGAAATGACTCAGAATGAATCCAGAAACGATTGAAATGCTCAAATAATGCTCAGAATTGCATTATTTGCACTTTATATGCTTAATTACCATGTATAATCCAATCTTTTTAAATAAATAACTTAGCAATCATATTTTGGAGTGCATAAAGAGTTTGAAAATGAAGATTATTGAGATGAAATGACTAAAAATGAATCTATAAACGATAGAATTGCTGAAATGCTGCTAATAGTATTATTTGCAATTTATACGTGTAATTACGATGTATAATGTATTCTTATTGGATAACTAGCATACAAATCATATTATAGACAGCATAAAGCGTTTAAATAAAGATTATTGTTATGAAATGACTTATAATGAGTCCAGAAATGATTGAAATGCTTAAATGAAACTTAGAATTGCATTATTTGCAGTTTATATGCTTAATTACCATGTATAGTCCAATGTTTTTGAATAAATAACATATTAATCATATTTAAGACAACATAAAGATTTTACATGTAGATTATTGGGATGAAATGACTCTGAATGAATCCAAAAATGATTGAAATGCTCAAATGATGCTCACAATTACATTATTTACATTTTATATACATAATTACCACGTATGAACTAACCTCTTCGAATAAATAACATATAAATCATATTCTAGATGGTATAAAAAGTTTAAATATAGATTATTGTGATGATATGACTTAGAATAAATCCAGAAACTATTGAATTGCTCAAATGAAGCTCTGACTTGCATTATTTGCATTTTATATACCTAATTACCATGTATGATTCAATATTTTTGATAAATAACATACGAATCATATTCTAGATAGTCTAAAGATTTAAAATTTTGATTATTTTGATGAAATGAATTAGAATGAATTGAGAAACGATCGAAATGATCAAATGGTGCTCAGAATTGCATTATTTGTAATTTTAATTCGATATTACCAAGTGTGAACCATCCTTTTTGAATAAAAAACAAATTAATCATATTCTAGACAGTATAAAAAATGTAAATATTGATTATTGCGATGATATGACTTAGCATGAATCCAGCAACGATTGAAACGCTCAAATTATGCTCATAATTGCATTATTTGCACTCTATATGCTTAATTACCATGTATGATCTAATTTTTTTTAATAAATAAGATATGAATCATATTATAGACAGCATATATAGTTTAAATTTAGATTGTTGTGAAGAAATGACACTGAATGAACCAGAAACGATTGAAATGCTCAAATTATGCTCAGAATTGCATTATCTGCACTTTATATGCTTAATTACCATGTATAATCTAATATTTTTTATTAAATAACATATGAACTATATTTTAGACAAAATAAAGAGTTTAAATGTGGACTATTGGGATGAAATAACTCCGAATGAATCCAGAAATGATTGAAATGCTCAAATGATGCTCAGAATTGCATTATTTGCACTCTATATGCTCAATTACCATATATAATCCAATCTTCTTGAATAAATAATATATGAATCACATTTTAGACAGCATAAAGACTTTAATTGTAAATTATTGGGGATGAAATGACTCTTAATGAATTCAGAAACGATAGAAATGCTCAAATTATGCTCAGAATTGCATTATATGCAATTTATATGCTTAATTACCATGTATAATCCAATCTTTCTGAATAAATCACATATGAATCATATTTTAGACAGAATAATGAGTTTAAATGTAGATTATTGGGATGAAATGACTTAGAATGAATCAAGATATTATTGAAATGCTCAGAATTGCATTATTTGCATTTTATATGCTTAATTACCGTATATAATCCAATCTTTTCGAATAAATAACATATAAAACGTATTTTACACAGCATAAAGAGTTTTGATGTAGATTACTGGATTGCAATAACTCTGAATGAATCAGTAATGATTGAAATGCTCAAATGATGCTCAGTATTGCATTATTTGCAATTTATATGCTTAATAACAACGTATAATCCAATTTTTTTGAATAAATAACATGTGAATCATATTTTAGACAGCATAAAGAGTTTAAATGAAGATTATTGGGATGAAATGAATCAGAACTAATCCAGAAATGATTGAAATTCTCAAATGATGCTCAGAATTGCATCATTTGCACTTTATATATGCTTAATTACCACGTATAATCCAATCTTTTTGAATAAATAACTTAGGAATCATATTCTATACTGTATATAGAGTTTAAATGTAGATTATTGTGGACTCAGAATGAATTCAGAAACGATCGAAATGCTCAAATGATGCTCAGAATTGCATTATTTGCACTTTATATCCATAATTTCCAAATATAATCCAATCTTTTGGGATAAATAACATATGAATCATATTCTAGAAAATATAAAGAGTTTAAATGTAGATTATTGTGATGAAAATTACTTAGATTTAATCCAGAAACTATTGAAATGCTCAAATGTTGCTTAGATTAGTATTATTTGCGATTTATATTTGTAATTACCACCTATAATCCAATATTTTTGAATAAATAACTTATGAATCATATTTTTAGGCAGCATAAAGAGTTTAACTGTAGATTATGGGGATGAAAAGGCTCAGAATGAATCCAGAAATGATTGAAATGCTTAAATGATGCTCAGAATTGCATTATTTGCACTTTATATGCTTAATTACCATATATAATCCAATCTTTTTGAATAAATAACATATTAATCATATTTAAGACAGCATAAAGAGTTTAAATGTAGATTATTGGGATGAAATGAATCCGAATGAATCCAAAAATAATTGAAATACTCAAATGATGCTCACAATTACATTATTTGCATTTTATATGCGTAGCTACAATGTATGAATTACTCTTTGAATAAATAACATATGAATCATATTCTAGACGGCATAACATATTTAAATATAGATTATTGTGATGATATGATATAGAATGAATCCAGAAACTATTGAATTGCTCAAATGATGTTGTGAATTGCATTATTTGCCTTTTATATGCCTAATTACAATATATAATCCAATATTATTGAATAAAGAACATATAATTGATGAAATGACTTAGAATGAATCGAGAAACGATGAAATGCTCAAATGATGCTCAGAATTACATTATTTGCAAGTTTTATTCGAAATTACCAAGTATAAACCAACCTTTTTGAGTAAATAACATATGAATCATATTCTTGATGGTATAAAAAGTTTAAATCAATATAATTGCGATGATATAACCTAGAATGAATCCTGAAATGATTGAAACACTCAAATAATGCTCAGAATTGCATTATTTGCACTTTATATGCTTAATTACCATGTATAATCCAATCTTTTTGAATAAATAACTTATCAATCATATTTTGGACAGCATAAAGAGTTAAAATGAAGATTATTAGGATAAAATGAAGCTCAGAATTGTATTATTTGCAATTTATATGCGTAATTATCTTCTATTATCCAATATTTACGAATAAATAACATACAAATCACATTCTAGACAATATAAAAATTTAAATGTACATTATTGGGATGAAATGACTCATAATGAATCCATAACCGTTTCAAATGCTCAAATGGTTCTGAGAATTGCATTATTTGCAATATATATTCTTAATTACCATGTATAATACATTTTTTTTAATAAATATCATTTGGATCATATTATAGACTGTATAAAGAGTTTAAATGTAGATTATTGTGAAGAAATGACACAGAATTAATCCATAAACAATGGAAATGCTCAAATTATGCTCAGAGTTATTATCTGCACTCTATATGCTTAATTATCATTTATAATTCATTCTTTTTTAATAAATAAAATATGAATCAGATTTTAGACAGAGTAAAGAGTTTAAATATAGATTATTGGGATGAAATGACTCAGAATGAATCCATAGATGCTCAGAGTTGCATTATTTGCACATTATATACTTCATTACCACCTATAATCCAATCTTTTTAAATAAATAACATATGAATCTTATTCTATACAGTATAAAGAATTTAAATGTATATTATTAAGATCAAATAACTTAGAATGATTCCAGAAATGATTGAAATGCTCAGAATTGCATTATTTGCACTTTATATCAGTAATTTCCAAACATAATCCAATCATATTACAGGCAGTATAAAGAGTTTAACTGTAGATTATTGCGATGAAATGACTCAGAATGAATCCAGAAACGATTGAAATGCTCAAATAATGCTCAGAATTGCATTATTTGAACTTTATATGCTTAATTACCATGTATAATCCAATCTTTTTAAATAAATAATTTATCAATCATATTTTGGAGTGCATAAAGTGTTTGAAAATGAAGATTATTGGGATGAAATGACTAAAAATGAATCTATAAACGATAGAATTGCTGAAATGCTGCTAATAGTATTATTTGCAATTTATACGTGTAATTACGATGTATAATGTATTCTTATTGGATAACTAGCATACAAATCATATTATAGACAGCATAAAGCGTTTAAATAAAGATTATTGTTATGAAATGACTTATAATGAGTCCAGAAATGATTGAAATGCTTAAATGATACTTAGAATTGCATTATTTGCAGTTTATATGCTTAATTACCATGTATAGTCCAATGTTTTTGAATAAATAACATATTAATCATATTTAAGACAACATAAAGATTTTACATGTAGATTATTGGGATGAAATGACTCTGAATGAATCCAAAAATGATTGAAATGCTCAAATGATGCTCACAATTACATTATTTACATTTTATATACGTAATTACCACGTATGAACTAACCTCTTCGAATAAATAACATATAAATCATATTCTAGATGGTATAAAAAGTTTAAATATAGATTATTGTGATGATATGACTTAGAATAAATCCAGAAACTATTGAATTGCTCAAATGAAGCTCTCACTTGCATTATTTGCATTTTATATACCTAATTACCATGTATGATTCAATATTTTCGATAAATAACATACGAATCATATTCTAGATAGTGTAAAGATTTAAAATATTGATTATTTTGATGAAATGATTTAGAATGAATTGAGAAACGATCGAAATGATCAAATGGTGCTCAGAATTGCATTATTTGTAATTTTAATTCGATATTACCAAGTGTGAACCATCCTTTTTTAATAAAAAACAAATGAATCATATTCTAGACAGTATAAAAAATGTAAATATTGATTATTGCGATGATATGACTTAGCATGAATCCAGAAACGATTGAAACGCTCAAATTATGCTCATAATTGCATTATTTGCACTCTATATGCTTAATTACCATGTATGATCTAATTTTTTTTAATAAATAAGATATGAATCATATTATAGACAGCATATATAGTTTAAATTTAGATTGTTGTGAAGAAATGACACTGAATGAACCAGAAACGATTGAAATGCTCAAATTATGCTCAGAATTGCATTATCTGCACTTTATATGCTTAATTACCATGTATAATCTAATATTTTTTATTAAATAACATATGAACTATATTTTAGACAAAATAAAGAGTTTAAATGTAGACTATTGGGATGAAATAACTCCGAATGAATCCAGAAATGATTGAAATGCTCAAATGATGCTCAGAATTGCATTATTTGCAGTCTATATGCTCAATTACCATATATAATCCAATCTTCTTGAATAAATAATATATGAATCACATTTTAGACAGCATAAAGACTTTAATTGTAAATTATTGGGGATGAAATGACTCTTAATGAATTCAGAAACGATAGAAATGCTCAAATTATGCTCAGAATTGCATTATTTGCAATTTATATGCTTAATTACCATGTATAATCCAATCTTTCTGAATAAATCACATATGAATCATATTTTAGACAGAATAATGAGTTTAAATGTAGATTATTGGGATGAAATGACTTAGAATGAATCAAGAAATTATTGAAATGCTCAGAATTGCATTATTTGCATTTTATATGCTTAATTACCGCATATAGTCCAATCTTTTCGAATAAATAACATATATAACGTATTTTACACAGCATAAAGAGTTTTGATGTAGATCACTGGATTGCAATAACTCTGAATGAATCAGTAATGATTGAAATGCTCAAATGATTTAAATGCTCAAATGATGCTCAGTATTGCATTATTTGCAATTTATATGCTTAATAACAACGTATAATCCAATTTTTTTGAATAAATAACATGTGAATCATATTTTAGACAGCATAAAGAGTTTAAATGTAGATTATTGGGATGAAATGAATCAGAACTAATCCAGACATGATTGAAATTCTCAAATGATGCTCAGAATTGCATCATTTGCACTTTATATATGCTTAATTACCACGTATAATCCAATCTTTTTGAATAAATAACATAGGAATCATATTCTATACTGTATATAGAGTTTAAATGTAGATTATTGTGGACTCAGAATGAATTCAGAAACGATCGAAATGCTCAAATGATGCTCAGAATTGCATTATTTGCACTTTATATCCGTAATTTCCAAATATAATCCAATCTTTTGGGATAAATAACATATGAATCATATTCTAGAAAATATAAAGAGTTTAAATGTAGATTATTGTGATGAAAATTACTTAGATTTAATCCAGAAACTATTGAAATGCTCAAATGTTGCTTAGATTAGTATTATTTGCAATTTATATTTGTAATTACCACCTATAATCCAAACTTTTTGAATAAATAACTTATGAATCATATTTTTAGGCAGCATAAAGAGTTTAACTGTAGATTATGGGGATGAAAAGGCTCAGAATGAATCCAGAAATGATTGAAATGCTTAAATGATGCTCAGAATTGCATTATTTGCACTTTATATGCTTAATTACCATATATAATCCAATCTTTTTGAATAAATAACATATTAATCATATTTAAGACAGCATAAAGAGTTTAAATGTAGATTATTGGGATGAAATGACTCCGAATGAATCCAAAAATAATTGAAATACTCAAATGATGCTCACAATTACATTATTTGCATTTTATATGCGTAGCTACAATGTATGAATTACTCTTTGAATAAATAACATATGAATCATATTCTAGACGGCATAACATATTTAAATATAGATTATTGTGATGATATGATATAGAATGAATCCAGAAACTATTGAATTGCTCAAATGATGTTGTGAATTGCATTATTTGCCTTTTATATGCCTAATTACAATATATAATCCAATATTATTGAATAAAGAACATATAATTGATGAAATGACTTAGAATGAATCGAGAAACGATGAAATGCTCAAATGATGCTCAGAATTACATTATTTGCAAGTTTTATTCGAAATTACCAAGTATAAACCAACCTTTTTGAGTAAATAACATATGAATCATATTCTTGATGGTATAAAAAGTTTAAATCAATATTATTGCGATGATATGACCTAGAATGAATCCTGAAACGATTGAAACACTCAAATAATGCTCAGAATTGCATTATTTGCACTTTATATGCTTAATTACCATGTATAATCCAATCTTTTTGAATAAATAACTTATCAATCATATTTTGGACAGCATAAAGAGTTAAAATGAAGATTATTAGGATAAAATGAAGCTCAGAATTGTATTATTTGCAATTTATATGCGTAATTATCTTCTATTATCCAATATTTACGAATAAATAACATACAAATCACATTCTAGACAATATAAAAATTTAAATGTACATTATTGGGATGAAATGACTCATAATGAATCCATAACCGTTTCAAATGCTCAAATGGTTCTCAGAATTGCATTATTTGCAATATATATTCTTAATTACCATGTATAATACATTTTTTTTAATAAATATCATTTGGATCATATTATAGACTGTATAAAGAGTTTAAATGTAGATTATTGTGAAGAAATGACACAGAATTAATCCATAAACAATGGAAATGCTCAAATTATGCTTAGAATTATTGAGAAAGTTTAATATGCACTATAGTGCATAGGGCACTCTGTGCACCGCGATCTTTTTCGGGTGTATTTTTGTAAATTGACAAATCTAATTCAACCAATCTAATCTACATATTGAAATCTCATAGAAAACCAAATTTTACAATATTTGAGATTTTATTACTATTTTTTTTCGAATTTTTTAAAACATGTCATTTTGGAATATTGTAAATAGTACAACATTCCAAAAATAGCATGTTTTAAAAAATTCGAAAAAAATAGTAATAAAATCTTAAAAATTGTAAATTTTGGTTTGGTATGAGATTTCAATATGTAGATTAGATTGGTTAAATTAGATTTGTCAATTTATAAAAATATTTCCGAAAAAATCCGTGGTGCACAAAATGCCCTATGCACTATGGTGCATATTAAACTTTCTCAGAATTATTATCTGCACTCTATATGCTTAATTGTCATTTATAATTTCATTCTTTTTTAATAAATAAAATATGAATCAGATTTTAGACAGAGTAAAGAGTTTAAATATAGATTATTGGGATGAAATGACTCAGAATGAATCCATAGATGCTCAGAGTTGCATTATTTGCACATTATATACTTCATTACCACCTATAATCCAATCTTTTTAAATAAATAACATATGAATCATATTCTATACAGTATAAAGAATTTAAATGTATATTATTAAGATCAAATAACTTAGAATGATTCCAGAAATGATTGAAATGCTCAGAATTGCATTATTTGCACTTTATATCAGTAATTTCCAAATATAATCCAATCATATTATAGGCAGTATAAAGAGTTTAACTGTAGATTATTGCGATGAAATGACTCAGAATGAATCCAGAAACGATTGAAATGCTCAAATAATGCTCAGAATTGCATTATTTGCACTTTATATGCTTAATTACCATGTATAATCCAATCTTTTTAAATAAATAACTTATCAATCATATTTTGGAGTGCATAAAGAGTTTGAAAATGAAGATTATTGAGATGAAATGACTAAAAATGAATCTATAAACGATAGAATTGCTGAAATGCTGCTAATAGTATTATTTGCAATTTATACGTGTAATTACGATGTATAATGTATTCTTATTGGATAACTAGCATACAAATCATATTATAGACAGCATAAAGCGTTTAAATAAAGATTATTGTTATGAAATGACTTATAATGAGTCCAGAAATGATTGAAATGCTTAAATGAAACTTAGAATTGCATTATTTGCAGTTTATATGCTTAATTACCATGTATAGTCCAATGTTTTTGAATAAATAACATATTAATCATATTTAAGACAACATAAAGATTTTACATGTAGATTATTGGGATGAAATGACTCTGAATGAATCCAAAAATGATTGAAATGCTCAAATGATGCTCACAATTACATTATTTACATTTTATATACATAATTACCACGTATGAACTAACCTCTTCGAATAAATAACATATAAATCATATTCTAGATGGAATAAAAAGTTTAAATATAGATTATTGTGATGATATGACTTAGAATAAATCCAGAAACTATTGAATTGCTCAAATGAAGCTCTGACTTGCATTATTTGCATTTTATATACCTAATTACCATGTATGATTCAATATTTTTGATAAATAACATACGAATCATATTCTAGATAGTGTAAAGATTTAAAATTTTGATTATTTTGATGAAATGATTTAGAATGAATTGAGAAACGATCGAAATGATCAAATGGTGCTCAGAATTGCATTATTTGTAATTTTAATTCGATATTACCAAGTGTGAACCATCCTTTTTGAATAAAAAACAAATTAATCATATTCTAGACAGTATAAAAAATGTAAATATTGATTATTGCGATGATATGACTTAGCATGAATCCAGCAACGATTGAAACGCTCAAATTATGCTCATAATTGCATTATTTGCACTCTATATGCTTAATTACCATGTATGATCTAATTTTTTTTAATAAATAAGATATGAATCATATTATAGACAGCATATATAGTTTAAATTTAGATTGTTGTGAAGAAATGACACTGAATGAACCAGAAACGATTGAAATGCTCAAATTATGCTCAGAATTGCATTATCTGCACTTTATATGCTTAATTACCATGTATAATCTAATATTTTTTATTAAATAACATATGAACTATATTTTAGACAAAATAAAGAGTTTAAATGTAGACTATTGGGATGAAATAACTCCGAATGAATCCAGAAATGATTGAAATGCTCAAATGATGCTCAGAATTGCATTATTTGCACTCTATATGCTCAATTACCATATATAATCCAATCTTCTTGAATAAATAATATATGAATCACATTTTAGACAGCATAAAGACTTTAATTGTAAATTATTGGGGATGAAATGACTCTTAATGAATTCAGAAACGATAGAAATGCTCAAATTATGCTCAGAATTGCATTATTTGCAATTTATATGCTTAATTACCATGTATAATCCAATCTTTCTGAATAAATCACATATGAATCATATTTTAGACAGAATAATGAGTTTAAATGTAGATTATTGGGATGAAATGACTTAGAATGAATCAAGATATTATTGAAATGCTCAGAATTGCATTATTTGCATTTTATATGCTTAATTACCGTATATAATCCAATCTTTTCGAATAAATAACATATAAAACGTATTTTACACAGCATAAAGAGTTTTGATGTAGATTACTGGATTGCAATAACTCTGAATGAATCAGTAATGATTGAAATGCTCAAATGATGCTCAGTATTGCATTATTTGCAATTTATATGCTTAATAACAACGTATAATCCAATTTTTTTGAATAAATAACATGTGAATCATATTTTAGACAGCATAAAGAGTTTAAATGAAGATTATTGGGATGAAATGAATCAGAACTAATCCAGAAATGATTGAAATTCTTAAATGATGCTCAGAATTGCATCATTTGCACTTTATATATGCTTAATTACCACGTATAATCCAATCTTTTTGAATAAATAACTTAGGAATCATATTCTATACTGTATATAGAGTTTAAATGTAGATTATTGTGGACTCAGAATGAATTCAGAAACGATCGAAATGCTCAAATGATGCTCAGAATTGCATTATTTGCACTTTATATCCATAATTTCCAAATATAATCCAATCTTTTGGGATAAATAACATATGAATCATATTCTAGAAAATATAAAGAGTTTAAATGTAGATTATTGTGATGAAAATTACTTAGATTTAATCCAGAAACTATTGAAATGCTCAAATGTTGCTTAGATTAGTATTATTTGCGATTTATATTTGTAATTACCACCTATAATCCAATCTTTTTGAATAAATAACTTATGAATCATATTTTTAGGCAGCATAAAGAGTTTAACTGTAGATTATGGGGATGAAAAGGCTCAGAATGAATCCAGAAATGATTGAAATGCTTAAATGATGCTCAGAATTGCATTATTTGCACTTTATATGCTTAATTACCATATATAATCCAATCTTTTTGAATAAATAACATATTAATCATATTTAAGACAGCATAAAGAGTTTAAATGTAGATTATTGGGATGAAATGAATCCGAATGAATCCAAAAATAATTGAAATACTCAAATGATGCTCACAATTACATTATTTGCATTTTATATGCGTAGCTACAATGTATGAATTACTCTTTGAATAAATAACATATGAATCATATTCTAGACGGCATAACATATTTAAATATAGATTATTGTGATGATATGATATAGAATGAATCCAGAAACTATTGAATTGCTCAAATGATGTTGTGAATTGCATTATTTGCCTTTTATATGCCTAATTACAATATATAATCCAATATTATTGAATAAAGAACATATAATTGATGAAATGACTTAGAATGAATCGAGAAACGATGAAATGCTCAAATGATGCTCAGAATTACATTATTTGCAAGTTTTATTCGAAATTACCAAGTATAAACCAACCTTTTTGAGTAAATAACATATGAATCATATTCTTGATGGTATAAAAAGTTTAAATCAATATAATTGCGATGATATGACCTAGAATGAATCCTGAAATGATTGAAACACTCAAATAATGCTCAGAATTGCATTATTTGCACTTTATATGCTTAATTACCATGTATAATCCAATCTTTTTGAATAAATAACTTATCAATCATATTTTGGACAGCATAAAGAGTTAAAATGAAGATTATTAGGATAAAATGAAGCTCAGAATTGTATTATTTGCAATTTATATGCGTAATTATCTTCTATTATCCAATATTTACGAATAAATAACATACAAATCACATTCTAGACAATATAAAAATTTAAATGTACATTATTGGGATGAAATGACTCATAATGAATCCATAACCGTTTCAAATGCTCAAATGGTTCTCAGAATTGCATTATTTGCAATATATATTCTTAATTACCATGTATAATACATTTTTTTTAATAAATATCATTTGGATCATATTATAGACTGTATAAAGAGTTTAAATGTAGATTATTGTGAAGAAATGACACAGAATTAATCCATAAACAATGGAAATGCTCAAATTATGCTCAGAGTTATTATCTGCACTCTATATGCTTAATTATCATTTATAATTCATTCTTTTTTAATAAATAAAATATGAATCAGATTTTAGACAGAGTAAAGAGTTTAAATATAGATTATTGGGATGAAATGACTCAGAATGAATCCATAGATGCTCAGAGTTGCATTATTTGCACATTATATACTTCATTACCACCTATAATCCAATCTTTTTAAATAAATAACATATGAATCTTATTCTATACAGTATAAAGAATTTAAATGTATATTATTAAGATCAAATAACTTAGAATGATTCCAGAAATGATTGAAATGCTCAGAATTGCATTATTTGCACTTTATATCAGTAATTTTCAAACATAATCCAATCATATTATAGGCAGTATAAAGAGTTTAACTGTAGATTATTGCGATGAAATGACTCAGAATGAATCCAGAAACGATTGAAATGCTCAAATAATGCTCAGAATTGCATTATTTGCACTTTATATGCTTAATTACCATGTATAATCCAATCTTTTTAAATAAATAACTTATCAATCATATTTTGGAGTGCATAAAGAGTTTGAAAATGAAGATTATTGGGATGAAATGACTAAAAATGAATCTATAAACGATAGAATTGCTCAAATGCTGCTAATAGTATTATTTGCAATTTATACGTGTAATTACGATGTATAATGTATTCTTATTGGATAACTAGCATACAAATCATATTATAGACAGCATAAAGCGTTTAAATAAAGATTATTGTTATGAAATGACTTATAATGAGTCCAGAAATGATTGAAATGCTTAAATGATACTTAGAATTGCATTATTTGCAGTTTATATGCTTAATTACCATGTATAGTCCAATGTTTTTGAATAAATAACATATTAATCATATTTAAGACAACATAAAGATTTTACATGTAGATTATTGGGATGAAATGACTCTGAATGAATCCAAAAATGATTGAAATGCTCAAATGATGCTCACAATTACATTATTTACATTTTATATACGTAATTACCACGTATGAACTAACCTCTTCGAATAAATAACATATAAATCATATTCTAGATGGTATAAAAAGTTTAAATATAGATTATTGTGATGATATGACTTAGAATAAATCCAGAAACTATTGAATTGCTCAAATGAAGCTCTGACTTGCATTATTTTCATTTTATATACCTAATTACCATGTATGATTCAATATTTTGATAAATAACATACGAATCATATTCTAGATAGTGTAAAGATTTAAAATTTTGATTATTTTGATGAAATGATTTAGAATGAATTGAGAAACGATCGAAATGATCAAATGGTGATCAGAATTGCATTATTTGTAATTTTAATTCGATATTACCAAGTGTGAACCATCCTTTTTGTATAAAAAACAAATGAATCATATTCTAGACAGTATAAAAAATGTAAATATTGATTATTGCGATGATATGACTTAGCATGAATCCAGCAACGATTGAAACGCTCAAATTATGCTCAGAATTGCATTAGTTGCACTTTATATGCTTAATTACCATATATAATCCAATCTTTTTGAATAAATAACATATTAATCATATTTAAGACAGCATAAAGAGTTTAAATGTAGAATATTGGGATGAAATGACTCCGAATGAATCCAAAAATAATTGAAATACTCAAATGATGCTCACAATTACATTATTTGCATTTTATATGCGTAGCTACAATGTATGAACTAACCTCTTTGAATAAATAACATATGAATCATATTCTAGACGGCATAACATATTTAAATATAGATTATTGTGATGATATGATATAGAATGAATCCAGAAACTATTGAATTGCTCAAATGATGTTGTGAATTGCATTATTTGCCTTTTACATGCCTAATTACAATATATAATCCAATATTATTGAATAAAGAACATATAATTGATGAAATGACTTATAATGAATCGAGAAACGATGAAATCTCAAATGATGCGCAGAATTACATTATTTGCAAGTTTTATTCGAAATTACCAAGTATAAACCAACCTTTTTGAGTAAATAACATATGAATCATATTCTTGATGGTATAAAAAGTTTAAATCAATATTATTGCGATGATATGACCTAGAATGAATCCTGAAACGATTGAAACACTCAAATAATGCTCAGAATTGCATTATTTGCACTTTATATGCTTAATTACCATGTATAATCCAATCTTTTTGAATAAATAACTTATCAATCATATTTTGGACAGCATAAAGAGTTAAAATGAAGATTATTAGGATAAAATGAAGCTCAAAATTGTATTATTTGCAATTTATATGCGTAATTATCTTCTATTATCCAATATTTACGAATAAATAACATACAAATCACATTCTAGACAATATAAAAATTTAAATGTACATTATTGGGATGAAATGACTCATAATGAATCCATAACCGTTTCAAATGCTCAAATGGTTCTCAGAATTGCTTTATTTGCAATATATATTCTTAATTTCCATGTATCATACATTTTTTTTAATAAATATCATTTGGATCATATTATAGACTGTATAAAGAGTTTAAATGTAGATTATTGTGAAGAAATGACACAGAATTAATCCATAAACAATGGAAATGCTGAAATTATGCTCAGAATTATTATCTGCACTCTATATGCTTAATTATCATTTATAATTCATTCTTTTTTAATAAATAAAATATGAATCAGATTTTAGACAGAGTAAAGAGTTTAAATATAGATTATTGGGATGAAATGACTCAGAATGAATCCATAGATGCTCAGAGTTGCATTATTTGCACATTATATACTTCATTACCACCTATAATCCAATCTTTTTAAATAAATAACATATGAATCATATTCTATACAGTATAAAGAATTTAAATGTATATTATTAAGATCAAATAACTTAGAATGATTCCAGAAATGATTGAAATGCTCAGATTTGCATTATTTGCACTTTATATCAGTAATTTCCAAACATAATCCAATCATATTATAGGCAGTATAAAGAGTTTAACTGTAGATTATTGCGATGAAATGACTCAGAATGAATCCAGAAACGATTGAAATGCTCAAATATTGCTCAGAATTGCATTATTTGCACTTTATATGCTTAATTACCATGTATAATCCAATCTTTTTAAATAAATAACTTATCAATCATATTTTGGAGTGCATAAAGAGTTTGAAAATGAAGATTATTGGGATGAAATGACTAAAAATGAATCTATAAATGATAGAATTGCTGAAATGCTGCTAATAGTATTATTTGCATTTTATACGTGTAATTACGATGTATAATGTATTCTTATTGGATAACTAGCATACAAATCATATTATAGACAGCATAAAGCGTTTAAATAAAGATTATTGTTATGAAATGACTTATAATGAGTCCAGAAATGATTGAAATGCTTAAATGATACTTAGAATTGCATTATTTGCAGTTTATATGCTTAATTACCATGTATAGTCCAATGTTTTTGAATAAATAACATATTAATCATATTTAAGACAACATAAAGATTTTACATGTAGATTATTGGGATGAAATGACTCTGAATGAATCCAAAAATGATTGAAATGCTCAAATGATGCTCACAATTACATTATTTACATTTTATATACGTAATTACCACGTATGAACTAACCTCTTCGAATAAATAACATATAAATCATATTCTAGATGGTATAAAAAGTTTAAATATAGATTATTGTGATGATATGACTTAGAATAAATCCAGAAACTATTGAATTGCTCAAATGAAGCTCTGACTTGCATTATTTTCATTTTATATACCTAATTACCATGTATGATTCAATATTTTGATAAATAACATACGAATCATATTCTAGATAGTGTAAAGATTTAAAATTTTGATTATTTTGATGAAATGATTTAGAATGAATTGAGAAACGATCGAAATGATCAAATGGTGCTCAGAATTGCATTATTTGTAATTTTAATTCGATATTACCAAGTGTGAACCATCCTTTTTGTATAAAAAACAAATGAATCATATTCTAGACAGTATAAAAAATGTAAATATTGATTATTGCGATGATATGACTTAGCATGAATCCAGCAACGATTGAAACGCTCAAATTATGCTCAGAATTGCATTATTTGCACTTTATATGCTTAATTACCATATATAATCCAATCTTTTTGAATAAATAACATATTAATCATATTTAAGACAGCATAAAGAGTTTAAATGTAGATTATTGGGATGAAATGACTCCGAATGAATCCAAAAATAATTGAAATACTCAAATGATGCTCACAATTACATTATTTGCATTTTATATGCGTAGCTACAATGTATGAACTAACCTCTTTGAATAAATAACATATGAATCATATTCTAGACGGCATAACATATTTAAATATAGATTATTGTGATGATATGATATAGAATGAATCCAGAAACTATTGAATTGCTCAAATGATGTTGTGAATTGCATTATTTGCCTTTTACATGCCTAATTACAATATATAATCCAATATTATTGAATAAAGAACATATAATTGATGAAATGACTTATAATGAATCGAGAAACGATGAAATGCTCAAATGATGCTCAGAATTACATTATTTGCAAGTTTTATTCGAAATTACCAAGTATAAACCAACCTTTTTGAGTAAATAACATATGAATCATATTCTTGATGGTATAAAAAGTTTAAATCAATATTATTGCGATGATATGACCTAGAATGAATCCTGAAACGATTGAAACACTCAAATAATGCTCAGAATTGCATTATTTGCACTTTATATGCTTAATTACCATGTATAATCCAATCTTTTTGAATAAATAACTTATCAATCATATTTTGGACAGCATAAAGAGTTAAAATGAAGATTATTAGGATAAAATGAAGCTCAAAATTGTATTATTTGCAATTTATATGCGTAATTATCTTCTATTATCCAATATTTACGAATAAATAACATACAAATCACATTCTAGACAATATAAAAATTTAAATGTACATTATTGGGATGAAATGACTCATAATGAATCCATAACCGTTTCAAATGCTCAAATGGTTCTCAGAATTGCTTTATTTGCAATATATATTCTTAATTTCCATGTATCATACATTTTTTTTAATAAATATCATTTGGATCATATTATAGACTGTATAAAGAGTTTAAATGTAGATTATTGTGAAGAAATGACACAGAATTAATCCATAAACAATGGAAATGCTCAAATTATGCTCAGAATTATTATCTGCACTCTATATGCTTAATTATCATTTATAATTCATTCTTTTTTAATAAATAAAATATGAATCAGATTTTAGACAGAGTAAAGAGTTTAAATATAGATTATTGGGATGAAATGACTCAGAATGAATCCATAGATGCTCAGAGTTGCATTATTTGCACATTATATACTTCATTACCACCTATAATCCAATCTTTTTAAATAAATAACATATGAATCATATTCTATACAGTATAAAGAATTTAAATGTATATTATTAAGATCAAATAACTTAGAATGATTCCAGAAATGATTGAAATGCTCAGATTTGCATTATTTGCACTTTATATCAGTAATTTCCAAACATAATCCAATCATATTATAGGCAGTATAAAGAGTTTAACTGTAGATTATTGCGATGAAATGACTCAGAATGAATCCAGAAACGATTGAAATGCTCAAATAATGCTCAGAATTGCATTATTTGCACTTTATATGCTTAATTACCATGTATAATCCAATCTTTTTAAATAAATAACTTATCAATCATATTTTGGAGTGCATAAAGAGTTTGAAAATGAAGATTATTGGGATGAAATGACTAAAAATGAATCTATAAATGATAGAATTGCTGAAATGCTGCTAATAGTATTATTTGCAATTTATACGTGTAATTACGATGTATAATGTATTCTTATTGGATAACTAGCATACAAATCATATTATAGACAGCATAAAGCGTTTAAATAAAGATTATTGTTATGAAATGACTTATAATGAGTCCAGAAATGATTGAAATGCTTAAATGATACTTAGAATTGCATTATTTGCAGTTTATATGCTTAATTACCATGTATAGTCCAATGTTTTTGAATAAATAACATATTAATCATATTTAAGACAACATAAAGATTTTACATGTAGATTATTCGGATGAAATGACTCTGAATGAATCCAAAAATGATTGAAATGCTCAAATGATGCTCACAATTACATTATTTACATTTTATATACGTAATTACCACGTATGAACTAACCTCTTCGAATAAATAACATATAAATCATATTCTAGATGGTATAAAAAGTTTAAATATAGATTATTGTGATGATATGACTTAGAATAAATCCAGAAACTATTGAATTGCTCAAATGAAGCTCTGACTTGCATTATTTTCATTTTATATACCTAATTACCATGTATGATTCAATATTTTGATAAATAACATACGAATCATATTCTAGATAGTGTAAAGATTTAAAATTTTGATTATTTTGATGAAATGATTTAGAATGAATTGAGAAACGATCGAAATGATCAAATGGTGCTCAGAATTGCATTATTTGTAATTTTAATTCGATATTACCAAGTGTGAACCATCCTTTTTGTATAAAAAAACAAATGAATCATATTCTAGACAGTATAAAAAATGTAAATATTGATTATTGCGATGATATGACTTAGCATGAATCCAGCAACGATTGAAACGCTCAAATTATGCTCAGAATTGCATTATTTGCACTTTATATGCTTAATTACCATATATAATCCAATCTTTTTGAATAAATAACATATTAATCATATTTAAGACAGCATAAAGAGTTTAAATGTAGATTATTGGGATGAAATGACTCCGAATGAATCCAAAAATAATTGAAATACTCAAATGATGCTCACAATTACATTATTTGCATTTTATATGCGTAGCTACAATGTATGAACTAACCTCTTTGAATAAATAACATATGAATCATATTCTAGACGGCATAACATATTTAAATATAGATTATTGTGATGATATGATATAGAATGAATCCAGAAACTATTGAATTGCTCAAATGATGTTGTGAATTGCATTATTTGCCTTTTACATGCCTAATTACAATATATAATCCAATATTATTGAATAAAGAACATATAATTGATGAAATGACTTATAATGAATCGAGAAACGATGAAATGCTCAAATGATGCTCAGAATTACATTATTTGCAAGTTTTATTCGAAATTACCAAGTATAAACCAACCTTTTTGAGTAAATAACAAATGAATCATATTCTTGATGGTATAAAAAGTTTAAATCAATATTATTGCGATGATATGACCTAGAATGAATCCTGAAACGATTGAAACACTCAAATAATGCTCAGAATTGCATTATTTGCACTTTATATGCTTAATTACCATGTATAATCCAATCTTTTTGAATAAATAACTTATCAATCATATTTTGGACAGCATAAAGAGTTAAAATGAAGATTATTAGGATAAAATGAAGCTCAAAATTGTATTATTTGCAATTTATATGCGTAATTATCTTCTATTATCCAATATTTACGAATAAATAACATACAAATCACATTCTAGACAATATAAAAATTTAAATGTACATTATTGGGATGAAATGACTCATAATGAATCCATAACCGTTTCAAATGCTCAAATGGTTCTCAGAATTGCTTTATTTGCAATATATATTCTTAATTTCCATGTATCATACATTTTTTTTAATAAATATCATTTGGATCATATTATAGACTGTATAAAGAGTTTAAATGTAGATTATTGTGAAGAAATGACACAGAATTAATCCATAAACAATGGAAATGCTCAAATTATGCTCAGAATTATTATCTGCACTCTATATGCTTAATTATCATTTATAATTCATTCTTTTTTAATAAATAAAATATGAATCAGATTTTAGACAGAGTAAAGAGTTTAAATATAGATTATTGGGATGAAATGACTCAGAATGAATCCATAGATGCTCAGAGTTGCATTATTTGCACATTATATACTTCATTACCACCTATAATCCAATCTTTTTAAATAAATAACATATGAATCATATTCTATACAGTATAAAGAATTTAAATGTATATTATTAAGATCAAATAACTTAGAATGATTCCAGAAATGATTGAAATGCTCAAATAATGCTCAGAATTGCATTATTTGCACTTTATATCCGTAATTTCCTGTAACACCCGATATTTATTTTACTTACTTTGACCAAAGTTGACTAAACTTTGACCAAAATCTGACCTTTGACTAGTCAAAGCCTTTGTTTGACCGAATTACATGGGAAAAAAAATATAGCTTGTCTGCCTTTCTAATTCCTTTGACCACCGAATGGAAATGAATAAGCATAGAAATTTTGCCACCTCCTACTTATACTTATACGTGTCATCTTCTCATCAATTGTTTTATCAATTTATAATCTTCTTTTTATTTATCTGTACGACACCATTTCCTACCATTTCCTGTTTGCAAATCCGAAATGCTTCTTCTCTCTTAAACTCCGTTCTTTCAACATAGCAAAACCACTTTTCCATTTGAAATGAATTATATCGTGTTTATACAACCAAGGTTTAATTGATTGTTTTGATTCATCGGCCGATTGGAGTTTGGATCCTACGTCGCAGTCGATCGAATAGTCAGTATGATTTGTTTGTTGATTTCTGACCGCTCAATCAGGTAACCGGACTTCTTTATATTTAATTTCGTATTGATTGAATGATTGATTTGATTTGTCGTTTGATTTTGATTGAATATGTTTATCTGAATTGTGATTGGTATATTTTACGGGATATCGGAGTTTGGAATTGGATATGGAATTTGAATCTGAATTTTGAGCCCTGATCCTCCTGAGTTCGGGGAGGGGCTGGTCCTGATCCTCCTGAGATCGGGGAGGGACCACTGTGACTGACTGACTGACTGTCTGGACCCGATTATTTCCGTAAAATATATTATTTGTTATGTGGATTAATCTGATCTGATTGAACTTTGTGATAATAATTAAATGTAGAGAAGCTGCGTCGTTAAATAACCGGTTACTGAGGTTTGTACCTGACTCTGTTTGTTTTTTTTTTTTGTGTTGCGACGTAGGTTGACGGTCGTCGGATGGATGCAGAAGATACCGTTTCAGCTCGCGCCCCGCGACCCGTCGGTGCGGGACGTGACATTTCCAAACATAATCCAATCATATTATAGGCAGTATAAAGAGTTTAGCTGTAGATTATTGCGATGAAATGACTCAGAATGAATCCAGAAACGATTGAAATGCTCAAATAATGCTCAGAATTGCATTATTTGCACTTTATATGCTTAATTACCATGTATAATCCAATCTTTTTAAATAAATAACTTATCAATCATATTTTGGAGTGCATAAAGAGTTTGAAAATGAATATTATTGGGATGAAATGACTAAAAATGAATCTATAAACGATAGAATTGCTCAAATGCTGCTAATAGTATTATTTGCAATTTATACGTGTAATTACGATGTATAATGTATTCTTATTGGATAACTAGCATACAAATCATATTATAGACAGCATAAAGCGTTTAAATAAAGATTATTGTTATGAAATGACTTATAATGAGTCCAGAAATGATTGAAATGCTTAAATGATACTTAGAATTGCATTATTTGCAGTTTATATGCTTAATTACCATGTATAGTCCAATGTTTTTGAATAAATAACATATTAATCATATTTAAGACAACATAAAGATTTTACATGTAGATTATTGGGATGAAATGACTCTGAATGAATCCAAAAATGATTGAAATGCTCAAATGATGCTCACAATTACATTATTTACATTTTATATACGTAATTACCACGTATGAACTAACCTCTTCGAATAAATAACATATAAATCATATTCTAGATGGTATAAAAAGTTTAAATATAGATTATTGTGATGATATGACTTAGAATAAATCCAGAAACTATTGAATTGCTCAAATGAAGCTCTGACTTGCATTATTTGCATTTTATATACCTAATTACCATGTATGATTCAATATTTTTGATAAATAACATACGAATCATATTCTAGATAGTGTAAAGATTTAAAATTTTGATTATTTTGATGAAATGATTTAGAATGAATTGAGAAACGATCGAAATGATCAAATGGTGCTCAGAATTGCATTATTTGTAATTTTAATTCGATATTACCAAGTGTGAACCATCCTTTTTGAATAAAAAACAAATGAATCATATTCTAGACAGTATAAAAAATGTAAATATTGATTATTGCGATGATATGACTTAGCATGAATCCAGCAACGATTGAAACGCTCAAATAATGCTTGAAATTGCATTATTTTCACTCTATATGCTTAATTACCATGTATAATCCAATCTTCTTGAATAAATAAGATATGAATCAAATTTTAGACAACATAAAGAGTTTAAATGTAGATTGTTGTGATGAAATGACTAAAAATTAATGCATAAACGACAGAATTGCTCAAATGCTGCTATCAACAGTATTATTTGCAATTTATATGTGTAATTACCACTTATAATCCATTCTTTATAAATAAATAACATATGAATCATATTATAGACAGAATAAAGAGTTTAAATAAAGATTTCTGGGATGAAATGACTCAGAATGAATCGAGAACCATTTGAAATGCTCAAATGGTGCTTAGAATTGCATTATTTGCACATTATATGGTTAATTACCATGTGTAATACAATTCCTTTGAATAAATAACATATGAATCATATTATAGAGTATATAAAGATTTCAAATAAACATTATTGTTAAGAAATAACACAGAATGAATACAGAAACAATGGAACTGCTCAAATTATGCTCAGAATTGCATTATTTTCACTTTATATGCTTAATTACCATTTATAATCATTTTTAATAAATAACATATGAATCATATTTTAGACAGAATAAAGAGTTTAAATGCAGATTATTGAGATAAAAAGAATCATAATGAATCCAGAACCGTTTGAAATGCTTAAATGATGCTCAGAATTGCATTATTTGCACTTTATATGCTTAATTACCACATATAATCCTATCTTTTTTAATAAATAACATATGAATCATATTCTATATAGTATAAAGAGTTAAACTGTAGATTATTGTGATCAAATGACTTAGAACAAATCTAGAAATGATTGAAATTCTCAAATGATGCTCAGAATTGCATTATTTGCAGTTTATATGCGTAATTACCACGTATAATCCAATCTTTTTTAATAAATAACATATGAATGATATTTTAGGCAGCCTAAAGAGTTTAACTGAAGATTATAGGGATGAAATGGCTCAGAATGAATCCAGAAATGATTGAAATGCTTAAATGATGCTCAGAATTGCATTATTTGCACTTATACCATGTACAGTTCAATCTTTTTTATTAAAAACATATTAATCATATTTTAGACAGCATAAAGAGTTTAAATTTAGATTATTGGGATGAAATGACTCCGAATGTATCCAAAAACGATTGAAATGCTCACACATTATTAGCATTTTATATGCGTAATTACAACGTATGAACTAACCTCATTGAATAAATAGAATATGAATCATATTCCAGACGGTATAAAAAGTTTAAATATAGATTATTGTGATGATATGGCTTAGAATGAATCCAGAAACGATTGATTTGCTCAAATGATTCTCTAAATTACATTATTTGCGTTTTATATGCCTAATTTCAATGTATAATCCAATATTTATGAATAAATAACATACGAATCATATTCTAGACAGTGTAAAGAGTTTAAATTTTGATTATTTTGATAAAATGACTTTGAATGAATCGAGAAACGATCGAAATGCTCAAATGATGCTCAGAATTGCATTATTTGCAATTTTAATTCGTAATTATCAAGTATGAACCAACCTTTTTGAATAAATAACATATGAATCATATTCTAGACAGTATAAAAAGTAATGTAGATTATTGCGACGATATGACTTAGAATGAATCTAGAAATGATTTAAATGCTCAAATGATGCTCGGAATTTCATTATTTGCTCTTTATATGCTTAATTACCATGTATAATCCAATCTTTTTGAATAAATAACTTATGAATCGTATTTTCAACAGCATAAAGAGTTTAAATGTAGATTATTGGGATGGGATGACTAAAAATGAATCCATAAACGACTGAAATGCTCAAATGATGCTATGAATAGTATTATTTGCATTTTATACGTATAATTACCACGTATAATCCATTATTTTAGTAAATAAAATACGAATCATATTATAGACAACATACAACGTTTCAATGTAGATTATTGGGATGAAATGACTCAGAATGAATCCAGAAAAGATTGAAATGCTCAAATGATGCTCAGAATTGCATTATTTGCACTTTATTTGTTTAATTACCATGTACAATCCAATCTTTTTTAATAAATAACATATGAATCATATTTTAGACAACATAAAGAGTTAAAATATAGATTATTGGGATGAAATGATTCAGAATGAATCCAGAAACGATTGTAATGCTCAAATGATGCTCAGAATAGTATTATTTGCAGTTTATATGCATAATTACCACGTATAATCTGATATTTTTGAATAAATAACAAATGAATCATATTTTAGACATAATAAATAGAAAATGAAGCTTTGTTGTTCAAGCGTTTCTAGGAGATGTTGGAGGTCCACATCACAATTCCCTTTACAGATGTGTTCCCTCCACTTCCCCCATTACCTTTCCCTTCAATTTTTTTTGGATATTTGGTAAATTCCAGATCACCTGTAAAGAATGGTGGTACTAGCAATTTTGTCATAGTGATTAGCATAAGAATATAACTATGGCTAAATCATTTTCTATTATGATGCTAAAAGTTATAATGATAGTTATTCTGTTCAAATTTGAAATGGAAAGTAGTTTAAATCGTGTCTTAGGAAAGAGAGTTTTTATCTAGATATCGGGGAATATTAACTTTTTCGAAATGACAGAATAATTTGACACTGGAACTCTAATGCTACTTTTACTGTAAAGTTCATGTGTATGAATTTTTAACTTCAGAGGAGTTACTAACGACAAAAAAAAGGATTTTTTGTGTTTTTTAATGATTCTTGTAAAGACCAAACTCTTTATTTATTTATTTATTTATTTATTATTCATGATAAAATTCTGACTAGAAATATATATGTCATTATAAACGGCTGGGATGGACATACTAGTTGAATTTTATATGGTCAACCGAAATCCGTTGATCATCTTTTTACTAAATGTTCTTATGCCCAAAGATTTAGAAGGTCAAAGCTAGTGATTTCCCCTTTTGGTAAATTACTATGGGTTATGGGTTTACACAAAGGCAATTAGGCAAAAGCAATACAGCATGGACGGATATTCCAATACTGATATTCCAACAACTCCAAACAATATGGAGGTTCATTTAATATTATAAATTTACAAAAATGTATTATTCTTTTCTAATCTTCAGTATAACCTATTGACGATGAGTCCTCGTATCATACAACAAAATTAAAATTTCCATTATTAATATTCATCTTATTTGCTAGTTGGATAAGATAGCTTGAGGGCTACCCAGGAGTACATGTTACTATTTTTTTTATTTGCATTATAAATACGTACTTCTATTTCAGGCAGGCTCCTTAATTGTATTGAAACCATAAAAAGGAATGGAAATTACCAGAGAATAGTCAATTTGAATAAGTTCATTTTGGAACAAATACGTACTTCGAATTTAAAGGTTTCCCATTTTTTTTTTACCAAGTATGAAGTATCAAAAGAATAAATAATGGAAATATTATATTGATTGTTAGCTTGAATTTGGTTGTCTTCCTTTATTCATTAAAAATATTTTTAGAACCTTAAATTAAAGTACAAGTTAATAAATGTAATCTATACGCAAAATAATTACATATAATAAAAATTAAGGATGTCAACAGCACAAAATATTTTTGCTTTTGAAGAAAGATTGAAGTGAAATTTTCATAAAAAATCTGTTAACCATGTTTTGAACATACGACCTGCACTCAAAGAATTCTTTGTCACTAAACTAAGAATTCATTTCCCTACAACTCAAGATATTAAAATAGCAATGTCATGCAAGACAGTCGTTTCTTCCCTTATTTTTGTGTCTTTAAATTCGAACGTTATCATTATTAGTTCATAATAAGGTGACTATATACATGCATGACACAAATTATGAAAATGAAAAGGTTTGCTTCTAGTAAGGAGCCGGCATTTTTTTAATTTCTTTTTTTTTTTTGGTATCATGCAGCTATACAACATAAACAATAATCAATGAAGTGAACTATTAAGAATTATTTGGAATCTTTCAAGATTCTTGACTTCTTGTTTGAGTAAACAATATAACAAAAGTTCGAATTAGAGATTGAGATGGTACTTGACTTTAACGATAAAAAAAAATATAGAGCATATAAAAAATTCAAAACTTATAATATTTCTTAATTCTTATGTTTTATACAATTAAGACGAAGGCATGTATAGGCCAACAGCCTAGTTATATCAAATTTATATTTTGACATATCAACAACTATTTAAAACAAGTGAATATATCAAAAGGAATGCACCTCTCTATAATATGACATCTCAAATTTATATTTCAAGCAACTATTTAAAACATTCACTTGGTGGCCATTACCAAAGCATGTCTAAAAAACAAAAAAAGGAAACAAACTGTAAAAGAGAAATAACAAAACAAATGTGTGTTCGTGCACGTAGTTCACAATTTTTTTGGAAATCAACTCAAGAATAAAATATACTGCTCCTAATAAACATTGTTTTAGCCGCATATCGTTATTGCAAGTTATCCCAACAGAAATTCTTTATTATATAATAATAGTATATATTTATGCAAAAGACATCAGATATTTTCGATATTTGCAACTCGTCAAACATATTATTATTTTTTATTTATTAAAATGGGATTCCCCTAATTTATGGAATTAGAATAAAGTATTAGAAAAATGTGGAGAATTTTTTAAAAAATCGAAAGATAAAAATAAAAAGACCTTAAATCTAATACTGCGGAATTTGCTTATAAAATGTGGCCATATTATATACTTTCAGTTGACCATAATATAGTTTCTAAAAGTTTTATTTTAAAATGTTAATTAAACTATCTTTTAATTGCTCCCAAAATCAATTTTTATTTGTCTATAAATGATATGAACAATTGTTAAATTCGACCAAAATTTGTATTATATAATTTGTGAATACAAATAGATTTTATTGACAATATATTAATTTAAGAACCATTGAAAAAAAAAAATCAAACGAACAAAATTTTGACTTCGTGCCAACTAGATCCACCCAAATGAAGAATAATAAATATTCGAACTTTTTTCCGGCGCCAGTGTAAATATTTGAACAATAATTATAAAAAAATTTAATTTAAAAAAATACTGTACATTCAGTAAAGAGATAGGCTAAAATGAGTCGCGACTGACAGATGAGACCGTCAGCTACGATCAAATCTCAATTTTCGAGATTATAACAGTTGATCTAAACCATTCAATGTGTTCTTCATATTTAAATCTCATTGGAGACAAAGTTTTATATTTTTTTGAAATTTTTTAGTATTTGTTTGGTATTTTACAAAATTCTTAATCTAAACAATTATGGGCCCTTCAATAACTATGATTTTTAAAAATCTCAAAAAATAGTAAATAAAATCAGAAAAATATAAAATTTGGTCTCTAATGAAATTTTAACATGGAGAACACATTGAACGGTTCAGATCGACTGTTAGAATCTCGAAAATTGAAATTTGATGATAGCTGACGGTCTCATCCGTCAGTCGTGGCTGATTTTAGCCTATCAAGTTCGCATGTTCGAAACCTGACTGGGAGAGGGGTTTTTCATAGACATTTAATTTAAAATTAAATTAGATGACTTAGATCTCCAATTTATATAAAAAAAAGTTGGAAACAGGGAAGGTGTTCGAGTCTTCGAGCTAAGATATTTTGTGACATTTAATTTCAAAATAACTTAAAAATTTAATCCTACTTATATTAAAAAAAAAGTAAGAAAGGGAAAGAAGCACACCTGACTAGTGTTTACCATTTACCCGACGGGTCAGACCCGACCCGGGATAAACCCGACCCTTTTACCGGAACGGCCCGGACCGTACATGGACCGGGATGGACCGAGGGGTGGTTTGGGTCGGGTTTATCAAGGGTTTGGGTCGCACTTTCTAGTATAGACCCGTGTTAACCCGTCCCGTCTTAACCCGTGGACCGGACCGGACCGACCCTTAAACCTGCCCTAAATCTGTGATAAACCCTTAAACCCGTCTAAAGTCTAAACCCAACCCCTAATTCTAAAAAAAATATATACTACAAAATTATTTTATTATTAACTATATTTGAATTTGTTAAATTAATTATTTATTCGATATATATTATTAGACATAATATATTTTAACTAATTTTTATAAGTTATATTTATAATTTTTTTTATCAAACCATCAACAATAAAAAAAAGAAAACATTAAAAAATTATGATATCTCTTATTTATATATATATTTTAACCATACTTGGCACCAAAATATTACCCAAACCAATGATATTCACTGCACTTTTGCATTATATTTTGCAAGATTGGACACTGCCGTGGAATTTGACTTGTTTTGTAGGAACTTGGTGGATTGGACACAATAATTGCATAAAACGGTGGATTTTGAAGAAGAAAATGACTGAAAGGAGTCCATAGCATTGTAGAGCTCATCCTAAGCTTTCCAACGATCTTTGAATCACCTCAATCGGAGTCCGGATGAAGAAATTATGGTCAAAATACTATCAGTGCTCGATTCTGGAATTTCGGTCCGAAATGTACGGATTTCGGTCCGAAATCCATGTATGGAAAGTGAAATTTGGCAAGTTTCGGAGAAGGAAAGGAGATCTCTTGCCCTAGCCGCCTCCTAGACTTTCCCTTAATGTATTTAAGCACGAATTTCGACCAGAGAAGGGAGGCCACCTTCCATACAATAATTTCCACCTTTTCCACCACCGTTCTCACGCCGAAAGGCGTGGGATTCCACCTCTCACAGCGGAGCACGACCATGGCAGCAACTTTGGAGCGATTCTGGATGCGACGGCAGTAGAACCGATCCAACCATGGCTCTAGACGATCGATATCTCGAGTTAGAGGCGATATTTGGTTTATTCCTTCTTTTTCTCTTGATATTTGATTTGATGGAGTTTGTATCTTATTTTTATTGCATGTTAGGCTAGTTAATGATGTCTTAGTAGTAGTTAGTAGATTAGTTTAGTATTTTGTGATGACTTGATTGATTTATATTATGATATGTGATATGTTTTGTTGAGAATTATATCTTGCTTGGTTAATTTAATTGTTTGTTTGATTGTTTACCTATTGATGAACTGCAGCACCATTAGGACATTAAACTAGAACAAATAATTAGTTATTTAAGCACTTGAGGTAAGCCAATCACTCGAAAGAGGAGGTTAGTTCACGACCGAGAGGTGTAGCTTTTAATGATCCGACAGGACTTTAAATACCTCTAGAAATCCAACTAAACATACTTAAATAGCTAAATCAGAACGAAAGTATAGGTTTAGTTGTTTATGTGGCAAAAACCGAGTTCCAAGTCAAGTCAGAACCGAAATCGCGACAGCTGAGGTTAGGACTTAGGTCTGGTCGTCCAGTAGCCTTCACATAACATTGTGTAAAGATATCAAGTCGAAACAAGAGGTCTAAAGTAAGTTTTGGACAGAAACAGTATGGATTTCGGTCCGAAATACATACATTTCGGTCCGAAATATGCCTATGTCTCGGTGAAAATTGTAGGCAAAGGTGCTTTGGAGCTAAACTAATTGAACACAAATTCCTAGGATATTATTTGCATTTATTTGGAGTCCAGAAAATACAAAAAATAATTTATTTAATTGCACCTTAGATAATTGTATTTCTAAATCATAAAACTCCAAAAATTAATTGTCTAGTTTTCGTGAGGAAGTAAAGCCTAGTAATAAGTTGTACCGTCCCTTGGGTTCGACCCTAAAGCTTAACTAAAACGACTAGTGAGGTTAGCTCTAGGTTATAAATTTATTTGATATCCTAGGTTTCAAATCCCTTCATCAAATTGGCGCCGTTGCCGGGGACGGTGTTGATATTAGAATTTACTTTAGTAACGAGAGACTAGATATTGTATCTTTCATTTATTTAGTACTTATTAATATTAATATTATTATTATTATTATTATTATTATTATTATTATTATTTTCAAAAAAAAAACTTATGGTTGGTTTGGATTTTATTGTTGAAAATACAGGTTTTGATTGATTGTGGATGTCCTACTTGCAACTCGCGCTAGAGCACCACGGGTCAAGCAACAAAGAAGCACACGACCCACGCACGACCTCATGTGAGTTGCATGCCACAAGAAAACCTGTCTCGTTGTTGCCACGAAGCTCCCACATTGCTGCCACGATTTACTTATGTTGAAGCGCTGCTGCCCACGCCAAACAGAGACGAATTCATATGGAAATTCATGCCTTAATTCGGTTAGTTTCTCTTTTCCTCCTTTTTAATTTTGATCTCTGTGATTGCATTGAGGACAATGCTTGATTTAAGTTTGGGGGGGGAATAGGAGGATGAAAAGTTGGACTTATTGAAAAAAATTTGTGATAATTCGTCTCTGTTTCATGAGATTTTTAAACAATTTTCTCCTTTTTCGGTCCGAAATATGACAATTTCGGTCCGAAATCTGTCTTTGTAATGTTGAATTTTGAGAAAATTTGTTTGAAAAATAATTTTATGCATGCTTGATCTTTGTCTTGGTTGAAATGATGAAATTACTCACTGTTGCACACTGTTTGAATTTTAAAAAGCATTTTGAAAATTTTTCTCAAGGACTTTTGATGTTTAAATTGCTTCAAATTGATTTGTGCACCAATAGACCGAGTTGGAAATTAGTTTTAGAGTTAAGAATCTAAATTTGGATGCTTGAAAATTGTCAAAATGGTCTAAGTCAATTCTCACATGTTTTTGTCGAGTGAACGATTTTGTGTCTTGCAAACTTTTGTTTAAAAAGAGATTTTATGAACTTTGAAAATTATAAGATGAATCTGGATGTGTGTTTGAATGCTTGAATCACCAACGAGCAAATTTCTAAATTGACAAAAATCTAAATAGTTGTGAAAACGAGGATGCATCGAGACCTTTTTCCACCAATTCAACCACAAATATTGGAGGCTTAAGGAACTTAACATATAAAAAGAAAAAAAAAAATGTTCAAGTCCGTAGTGGTCTGTAGCGAAAAATGCGTAAAAACCGGACCGACCTCCCTGGTGCGATATGTGCCAGTAGCATTTTCAAGGTCAATGACTTGCATTAAATCCTCTAGGGTGCAAAGCCCCACGACTCGACTTGCACAATTTAAATTGGTGAAAATAAAATTGCTTTGAGAAGGATTCATTATAAAATTTTCGACTTTGATAAAATTTCTTTACAAATTTTTGCGAGACATGGAAAAGAACGGGCAAATAAAATTGAGTTTGCAATTGTTTTGACAAAGAGAAGCTAGGATTCTTGACTTGAAAAATGAAATTCATTAGGGCTAAGAAATGCACAAATTTAATTTGAAAGAAAACTAAACCCACGTCCTTGAAATAAATTTTTGAGCTTGCTTTAATTTATTGTGTGAAACTTTTGAGTAAACTTGAATGATCAATTTTTCATGGCATTGTTTGGTTTGAGATAATTTGATTGTAAGTCTAAGTATGGTCAATTCCTTTAAACTTAGGATATTGTTTGAGGACAAACAAAGGTTTAAGTTTGGGGGGATTTGATATCTCTTATTTATATATATATTTTAACCATACTTGGCACCAAAATATTACCCAAACCAATGATATTCACTGCACTTTTGCATTATATTTTGCAAGATTGGACACTGCCGTGGAATTTGACTTGTTTTGTAGGAACTTGGTGGATTGGACACAATAATTGCATAAAACGGTGGATTTTGAAGAAGAAAATGACTGAAAGGAGTCCATAGCATTGTAGAGCTCATCCTAAGCTTTCCAACGATCTTTGAATCACCTCAATCGGAGTCCGGATGAAGAAATTATGGTCAAAATACTATCAGTGCTCGATTCTGGAATTTCGGTCCGAAATGTACGGATTTCGGTCCGAAATCCATGTATGGAAAGTGAAATTTGGCAAGTTTCGGAGAAGGAAAGGAGATCTCTTGCCCTAGCCGCCTCCTAGACTTTCCCTTAATGTATTTAAGCACGAATTTCGACCAGAGAAGGGAGGCCACCTTCCATACAATAATTTCCACCTTTTCCACCACCATTCTCACGCCGAAAGGCGTGGGATTCCACCTCTCACAGCGGAGCACGACCATGGCAGCAACTTTGGAGCGATTCTGGATGCGACGGCAGTAGAACCGATCCAACCATGGCTCTAGACGATCGATATCTCGAGTTAGAGGCGATATTTGGTTTATTCCTTCTTTTTCTCTTGATATTTGATTTGATGGAGTTTGTATCTTATTTTTATTGCATGTTAGGCTAGTTAATGATGTCTTAGTAGTAGTTAGTAGATTAGTTTAGTATTTTGTGATGACTTGATTGATTTATATTATGATATGTGATATGTTTTGTTGAGAATTATATCTTGCTTGGTTAATTTAATTGTTTGTTTGATTGTTTACCTATTGATGAACTGCAGCACCATTAGGACATTAAACTAGAACAAATAATTAGTTATTTAAGCACTTGAGGTAAGCCAATCACTCGAAAGAGGAGGTTAGTTCACGACCGAGAGGTGTAGCTTTTAATGATCCGACAGGACTTTAAATACCTCTAGAAATCCAACTAAACATACTTAAATAGCTAAATCAGAACGAAAGTATAGGTTTAGTTGTTTATGTGGCAAAAACCGAGTTCCAAGTCAAGTCAGAACCGAAATCGCGACAGCTGAGGTTAGGACTTAGGTCTGGTCGTCCAGTAGCCTTCACATAACATTGTGTAAAGATATCAAGTCGAAACAAGAGGTCTAAAGTAAGTTTTGGACAGAAACAATATGGATTTCGGTCCGAAATACATACATTTCGGTCCGAAATATGCCTATGTCTCGGTGAAAATTGTAGGCAAAGGTGCTTTGGAGCTAAACTAATTGAACACAAATTCCTAGGATATTATTTGCATTTATTTGGAGTCCAGAAAATACAAAAAATAATTTATTTAATTGCACCTTAGATAATTGTATTTCTAAATCATAAAACTCCAAAAATTAATTGTCTAGCTTTCGTGAGGAAGTAAAGCCTAGTAATCAGTTGTACCGTCCCTTGGGTTCGACCCTAAAGCTTAACTAAAACGACTAGTGAGGTTAGCTCTAGGTTATAAATTTATTTGATATCCTAGGTTAAAAATACCTTCATCAAATTACAAATCAAATTTAAAATTAAGTAAATTCAAAATAGACTACAAAATTATACTTAATTATTTGATCTATAAATATAATATATTTTAACGAATTTTTATATATTTATTTAACAAAATTTTGAGATGAAAACAATGAAAAAAGAAACAAATTTAAAATCTATAAAAAACCGCTCTTGGACCGTCCTTGGACCGGACCGGCCCGCCTTTTCCCGTTCAGTTCACCTAGGTTTGGGTCTAAGTTTGAGATGTGGACCGTGCTAACCCGTCTCGTTTTAACCCGTGGACCTGTGAACCCATGGCCCGTGATAATCCGTGGACCGTGAGGGTTTAGACCGGACCGTTTGGTAAACCCTACACCTGATTAAGGCGTCTACCTGGGCTATATGAGATTCTAGAGTTTTTGCTGTTTGGTTCGTACAGCGATTGGTGCTGTAGTCTTATTTATATATACTTTGACTCGCTACATGATTTCTTACTATTTTGCGGAAAATACTAAGGGCTGTGTTTGGATGAGTGAGGGAATAAGGGAATAACTTCTTTCTACTCTCAAATTTATTATAAACAATTCAAACTCTTTACAAAGTTACACACTTCCCAATACTTCTTCCCTTATTTCTCTTATTCCCACACCATCCAAACGGAGCCAAAGATCAGAATTATGGAGAAATGAGCAGTTCGTTGTCAACTACATGATGGCTTCACTATTTGCTGCTACTGAATATCCTAGATAGTTTATCAAAAAAATATTCTAGGCTCCATTTGGATGGGTGCAACCGTACAGGAATAAGAAAATAGTTTCTTTCTACTTCCAAATTTATTATAAACAATCTAAACTCTTCACAAAGTTATACACTTTCCAATACTTCTTCCCTTATTCCTCTTATTCCCACACCATCCAAACGGAGCCTATATAATTTGTGTAGCCTTTCGTGAGGCATATTTCAAATAGATAAATGTGATCTGTTACACTTCTGCCACACAGGTCGCTGCCACTAAAAATAAAAATGACTATCCACCCACACTCCCACAGCAACTCCACATTCGAAAATTTATATGTTATAGATTTGAGTAACATGTTTATATTAATTCAAATAAATATATTCACCCGTTGCTTATCTTATTTATTTTTTCGTACAAATGAAATGCGAGCAAATATGTTCGATTAAGCCAAAGTTATATGCATCAAATTTCGCTTATATATGGTCTGTAATGATTCAGTACGACCAGTAAGATGTCATGACGACCGTAAGACGATATTGGAAAATTTTCTCAGGTGTACATAGGCCTGTCAATATTCCGTTCCGCCATAGTGTTCCGTTCCATTCCGTCCAAACGAAATGTTAAACGGAAAAAATTTACTTTCGTTTCTTTAAACGGAACGGAAACAGAACTGAAATTTATAAACGTTACTGAAACGAAAAATAAAATTTCACTGAAATCAATGATAAATGAAGGACAGAATGGAAAACTGTTACGTTTGACGAAACGGAACGTTAAATGGAATCAATTTCAATTTCGTTGACTGGAACGAAACAGACCTGTTCTGTGTTCCGTTTCAACGTTTGACAGGTCTAGGTGTACATCAGTACATGTTTGGATGTAGGCTAGCTAGGAAAACGAGCTTTGTCCTTATGAGAAAGTTTAATATGCACCATAGTGCATAGGGCATTCCGTGCACTACGGACTTTTTCGGGAATATTTTTGTAAATTAACAAATCTAATTTAACCAATCTAATCTACGTATTGAAATCTCATATCAAACCAAATTTTATAATTTTTGAGATTTTATTACTATTTTTTTCGAATTTTTTAAAACATGTCATTTTTGGAATGTTGTACTATTTTCAATTTTCCAAAAATGGCATGTCTTAAAAAATTCGAAAAAAATAGTAATAAAATCTCAAAAATTGTAAAATTTGGTTTTCTATGAGATTTCAATATGTAGATTAGATTGGTTAAATTAGATTTGTCAATTTACAAAAATAATCCCAAAAAAGTCTGCGGTGCACGAAATGCCCTATGCACTATAGTGCATATTAAACTTTCTCTTGTTCTTATTTCAAAAATTTATTGGAACAAAGAATGAAATTTTTTGTTAGATAAACTTGTGATCATAACTTCAAATACGTACAATTAAACTTGGAACAACGTACGACTTGTTCGAACAAGTTAATTCTCTTCTTCGCCCATCCGAATTCAATATATATATTCATATATTGCGACCAAGCTTAATTCGACCCATTAATATGTCCGCCCTGCCTTGGCAGTTGGCCCATTGTATATTAGGTTTGACCAAAGGACTTGTTTAATTGTGTATTTATTTCTCACTTGATACCTTCTATCAAGTATTTCGAAAAAAAAAGAAAAGAAAAAGAAAAGTGTACTTGAGTCTGATTTGAACTATATTATCATCTCTAGTTGTAGTAAAAGTTATCATGTATGTTAGATATGGGATATTAAGGTAAGGATAAGATAATATTTCTTATCTTTTAGAGCGATATTAAGAGTTAATTCATTTAAACCAGGGGTGTCAAATGTATCTCTGTGTTAGGTTAGGTAGGAATATTAAAAGTAAGGACAAGATGATAATTCTTATCTTTTCAGGAGAGGTTATCCAATTAAACTAGAAGTATTAAATGGATCAGACATGCATTATTACGGACTCATGCATACTCCATTTATCATGGAATACAAGCGATCCATCGATCTATATTTAATTAACCTAGCAGATAAATAGGCCAATCTGATCAAACAAATTTAATTACCAAATATTTAAATTTATTGTAAAATAAAATTATTTATATAAAAGAAGTAAATTAAGTAGGATGATTATCTACTGGTTTTTATATAGTAAATTGTTCAAGTCTATTGAAGCATTTATTTTCTTTAACCCATCAAATACTACTAAACAAACTAAAAATAATCATTAAAAAAGGTCAACATTAGAAAAAGAATAGTAAATCGGTCATTCGGAGTATAATCTGCATTAACCCGACCCAGCTGATTTATAAATGAATCAAAATTGTTTGACTGTTTTAAATTCATTTATCCATACACAAAATCTGATCGAGTGGGATTAAATTAAAATAAAAATTGTCAGGTGAAGACAAGAATTAACATCACTAATTTTATTTATTTTTTGTTAGAGAACTTGGCAGCGGCTTCCGGCTGATTTAAACTTACTCTCGTTCGTTTTATCCGGTTTAACCTTCCCTAAGGAGTTGTTTACACACAAAAATTGTTAACATTTTCACGTCAATGTGCTTTACCCGGATTGAATTGAGTAATCTAATCAAAACAAAATGAATATGCAGTGACGTGTGGGAAAAAAAAAAAAAACAAAATCAGATTCAGTGGTTAACCGATACTTACAAGTCGGGTGCCCTTAGAAGCAATCTGAAAATTTGCAATACCAGTTTAGATCTAACTGCTGTTATTTATTTTTTAACTTTTTATTTTATGTTCTATCCTTTTTTTTTTAAATGCATGGAACCAAAATTATACAATTTGCGCAGTTTTCCAATCACAAAGTAATATAGTGTTTTATCGATGATAAAATGGTCAATAAAACGTTGTATTATGTCATTCATTAAAATAAATACATCATATATTCAAATTTATTGAACATAAATTAATCATAAATATGTATTAATTAAGATTAAATTGAGAATTCATGCTTAATAAATATATTTTGTACAAAAATAAATTTTTGATGAAGATATATTTGATAAAACACCTAAATATATTACATTGATTCCAGAGCACAAAATTTACAACTTTTCTATGTCTTAGGATCAATTTTTGACTCTAGTATCATTTTGTTTTAGCATCCAATCAACGGCAATAACACGGTTTTATTGCGAATTATCGGTGCTTTTTTTTTTTTTGAAGAAAGAATTATCGGTGCTAAAACGGTTTTATTAGCGAACAATATTTTTCTGAAAAGATGTGATGCTATCGTATGTTTTGCCTCCAAATACCGATAAAACGATATTATCAGTGATAAAACGCGGCAATTTAAAATTTTACATGGAATAGATTCAAAATAATTCTACAGTAATATGCATTGGTATCCAGTCCGTTCGTACTAACTGAAATTTATTGAACATGAAAAAACAATATAAATATCTAGCTATAGTTATTAGTATTTTAAAATTTAAATATTGAAACGTTGAATCCAATCTGCTTTTTGTTCAATTCAAAATGTGGATTTATTTTATATAACTTTTAAGATTTTCGAGATCATCTAATAAATTGAAAGTTCACGATGTGCGAGAAAAATAAATTCAGTGGTGATCTGAACGTAAGATACTCAATTTGAGTGTGCCTTTAAAATAATCTGAAAATTGCATTACTAATTTATTGGACCTGTTTCTACTCTTATAAAAAAAATAATCTAATGTCTAATCCGTCTAACTTAAAATGCATGGAACATATTTGATTGCAGAAAGCTTCATTTAAAGCAAAATTGGAAAATAATATGAGTAATGCTAGAATCAAACATATGGGACGTCAAATACGATTCAAACTTTGACCATAAAAATTTTAAACGGTCGATCCAAACCTTCAATATGATATTCATATTAAAATATCCTTACAAATAAAATTTTATATTTTTTCAAATTTTCTAACTATTTGTTTCGAATTTTCAAAATTGGAGGGTTCATAACTTTTTAGATTGAGCATATTAAAAAATTTCAAAAAAATAGTAAAAATTTTGAAAAAAAATATAAATTTTGGTCTCCATGAAAATTTTATAGCGTAGAACAATTTCAGCGGTTTCGATCGGCCAATTTAATTTAAAAAATTAAAATTTTATCGTGTTGGACAAGTGTATGTGTCCTATGTAATTGACACTAGTCACTCCCAAAATAATATAGCTTCATTTAAAGCTTGAATAAAGCAGAATTGCACAAATGAAGCAAAAGAACTTTGTAAACAAAATTCCCTGAGAAGTGGAACATGGGTAGTGCAAATCCTTATCTACTCTTGCGCGAGACCGTCCAACGCAATTTTCGAACCGTCCGATCTAATCTGAACGGTTCGAATCTATCGATCTGATTACATGCACGAAACTTCCTTTACTATTGAGATTAAATCATACGGCTGTGATCTGTGCGCTGGACGGTTCCGCGCGGTACTAGATTCCATTTGTGGGTAGTGCTACTACTAGCCCACTACAGCTATTGGGTATGTTTGGTTGGAGGTGAAGTTAGAGAAGTTAGAGGTCAAAATTAGTACTTTTGAAATTTGTGGCTGAAATTAGAGAAGTTAGAGATTGGGAAAAGTTAGTACTAACTTGAAGTTAGAAAATGATGTTTGGTGTGATATGGTCGGGTTAGAGATAGAAAAAATAATAAAATATTAATTTAGTTTTTTTATAACTAATTACATCTACCATAATAAATGTTATATTAATATCATACTATTATTATAATTATTTTTACCAATAATACTATGATTACCATATTATAATATTAATTATTATGTAATTTTTATAACTATAATAGTCATTAATTATACTATTATATTAATTAAATAATAAATATTAAGGTAATTATTATTGTAATTTTAATCAGAATTAATGTTATAATTATTATTAAATAATAATAATAATAATAATAATAATATTAATATTAATAATAATAACAATAACAACAACAATAATAGTTATTAATATTAAAGTAATTTTATTGAAATATAACAACGGCATCAATAATTATTATTAATATTTAATATTATAACTATAATTAGTAAGCATAATTAATATAAATTATCACATTATATTATTATTATTATTATCATAATTATATTATTATATTAATTTTTAATAATTTATAATTTTAATTATAAATTTATAATTAATGTTATGTTACTAAATAATAATAATTATTGTTGTTATTTTAATATTATAATTATAATTAATATAATAATTACTACACATAGATGATAATAATAATTATATGATTTTTAAATTGGTCATGAAAACAAACTTCTCTAACTCAACATTTTGTCAAGTTAGAGAAGTAGAGTGAAGTTAGAACAAACTTCACTAACTTGAGTGTGTTTGGTTGATGAAGGTTGAAAAGTTAGAGCTCTAACCTCAAGTTTGCTAACTTTCCATGCAACCAAACATAGCCATTGTATTCCCACTACACTAGCAAACAAACAAACAAATTAAAAAAAAAAACCCGGTTCAGGACAAATTTTCTTCATCGGTACTATCGACCGACCGAAACAGCACCGCTATAAAACCCTCAAAATCCACATCCTCACCTCTTCCTCTGACATCAGTAATAATCAGCACATAAATTAAACCATTTATTTAAACCAGTTTGAGAGAGAACAAAAAAAAAAAAAAAAAAAGAAAGCGCACTTCTTTTCTCTTTCCCGATGCTTCGGAGCCACGTAGCAGCTCCATCTGGCGCCGCCTCGTCGTGGCAATGCGGCCGCCGTCGCCTGAGCAACGCGTGGAGAGGCGCCACAGTGGTCACGTGCGACGCGCGTGCTGGAAGGGTCTCCGCCGCGTTGAGCTCTGTCGCGAAGGAGATGGAGGTGACCCACGTGACGGAGAACCGAGGTGCACGTGGGGAGCTCACGCTTGGGGAGAAATTGAGGCTCGGGAGCTTGTTAGAAGATGGGTTGTCGTATAAGGAGAGCTTTGTTGTGAGGTGTTGTGAGGTTGGAATTAACAAAACTGCCACTATAGAGGCAATTGCGAACTTGATGCAGGTCAGTGTGCTTGATCTTGTGGTTTAATTTGGTATGTTTTTATGGGTTGTGTGATTTCCGTTTGGTATGTTTTGATTGGTGATGTATTTGGGTGGATTTGAGTTCAAGTTTTGGATGAAGATGTTACCCTGCATGTTGAGATTGTTCTGAAGGAAAATTGGGTTTTTGTGATTTGCTTTGTTAAATGGGACTTGAGGAACTTCCAACACCAATTAGGCAAATTTGGGAGGAGGAATTTTGTTTAACAGTTTGAGTTGTTCGTATTGGGCGCATAATTGATTCAAGTTTCTGTTCATGTGATTGAATTTCGTCAAATCTGGGAAATTTATTTCTCTCGTATATTAGGATTTTATTGGGAAGTAGATATTCCTCCCTTTTTAGTTGGCAAATATTTGCCTTCTTCAGTTTCATTTGGTCCTTTTGGTTTGTGAACTATCAGATTATTATAAAATTTGGTTTAGACCACATTAATAAAGTTTGATAAATGCTTCCTATGGCATTGTGCAGGAAGTGGGATGCAACCATGCACAAAGTGTAGGATTCTCAACTGATGGATTTGCAACTACGACCACCATGAGAAAGCTTCGCCTAATCTGGGTTACTAATCGCATGCACATTGAGGTCTACAAATATCCTGCCTGGTATGTTGTGCTGTTCCAGTTGGTACCTCATGAACACCATTTAGTACTTAGTACCTAATATTTGTAATTTCTAAGTTATTTTATTTATTTATTTATTTTGTTTTCTGGTGCCTAAATTGTCCTGGTATGTGACTATTATCAGTGGCATACAGCTGTCTGCGTCATACTACACGGTAGCATTATCTTTCTTGGTAGTTGTCACCTCTTTGATTTTTGGGGTTTTTTTTTTGGTTGAAGAATTCACATTGGACTTCTTCTAAGCTAGTTATTTAAAGTAATTGACTCTGGTTTCAAATATTGGTTGTTGGTGATTGATTTGTGACTGTATTATTTCCTAAAATTAGGGGTGATGTCGTTGAAATAGAAACCTGGTGTCAAAGTGAAGGGAGAATCGGCACACGACGTGATTGGATCATCAAGGATTTGTCTAATGGTGAAGTCATTGGCCGAGCTACGAGGTCAATTTCATCATTTGTTTCAATATAAAAATATACTATAGGATTGAATGGGTACAAAATGCTTGTACTTTACAAGCACCAGTATTCATTTCGTGTTGGGTGCGAATGAATTGAGTGCTAGGGCAGTTTTCCCGGTTTACCACATTTATTATTTGGGAAAGTATGCCATTATTGCCAGCATTCACGGCCTACCATTATTTCCAATTTGCCTTTGCAAACTGTAAAGTTTTTGCAATTACTCATTAATGCTTGGTCATCTCCTTGTATTCTGCAAGTAAACGACAAATGATGCAAATGGGATTTTCGAGATGGCTAGTTGGGAGTTTTGTAGGATAAAGAGTAGGAAGCAAGAGAAACAGTAACAAATAGAGAATTATAATGAGGGGCACTAATCAATGAGGCTCTTGTAGTAGCTTTCTGTAATTATGTTTAAGCTTCATATCATCTGCTGTTGCAGTTGGTTATTTGCAACATTTTTTCAGGCTTAATCGTGTTGCCTTGAAGGCACCCCACTGGCTAAGCAATTTATTTGAATGCAATGCAGACAAATATGATGGAACAGTGGATTTTTACTTTGAAAAAAAAAACATAAAACAGTGATTTTCATAGAGGCAAATGGTTAGCTTGTTGAAAGGGATGGGATACGGATAGAGATAATAGTAGTGTCGTCTTTCACAAATCTGAAAAAAAAAAATTTTATCATGAAAAGCATTATTTTTTAAACTGTTAGCATTTGAACCTGAAATGATAACAAAAACACACTGGCGAAACTCTTATATATTTGTTAGTAAAATAATGTCGCTGGCTCACTGCATATTATTGAAGGCATCTCTCTAAGGAAATTTTGGCTAGTTTGACCCATTGATCAACTGCCTAATCAATCCAGCATTGTTATTTATAATGTTGCTCGAATTAATTGTGTCCTGCCCATAGTTGATGACCTCATCAAACTTTTATCAAATGCAGACTTAGTTTTGGTTATTAATAAGCCAACTCAAATTAAGACTGAAGCCAGACTTGGACATTGACTTTTTGGTAGAATTTTTAAATTACACCACTAAAGGGCTGTGAGTTCGCATTATGTGAAATATTATTATTATTCTTATTATTATAATTGTATCCTTTTTTTCTGTAGTAAGTGGGTGATGATGCATCAAGACACTAGAAAGCTTCAGAGAGTGAGTGACGATGTGAGAGAAGAGTACCTTGTCTTTTGCCCCCGAACTCCTAGGTATGCTATTGCTTTCTTGTAGTTTGCCTTCATATTGTTTTGAATATTATGTGGATATCTTTTGTATATTTTTTTCTGAACTCTTCATCCCTTGTCAAATATAGGAAAATTTTAAAATATGAGTTGTGTGCAGATATGCATTTCCTGAGGAGGATAATGGTAGCTTGAAGAAAATCCCCAAGATTGATGAACCAGCCGAGCACTCTCGCCTTGGACTTGTGGTACTTGTGCCTCTTTTGCATTTTTGTTATTTTATTTCTCATGTAATTGCTTTCAGTTTCTCCTTTGAAAACATATCAAAACTAAACTTTGTGCCATTGAATTAGTGTTCCCCAAGTTATGATGTTAAATCTGCTAGTAGCAAACTTTTATTTTCTTTTGTTTTTTTTTTTTAACTTTTTGTAATGCGGAATGTGTTGCTTCATGTTTATGTGTGAAATTCCCTGACTATGCTTCTAGAACTGTGTATCAAAATTATTTTATTTCTATTGTTCCCGGATGTGTTGCAGCCTAGGAGAGCAGATTTGGATATGAACCAACATGTCAACAATGTGACCTACATTGGCTGGGTTCTTGAGGTGTGTTCTTTGCTTAAACTAATGTTTTGTTGACAATTGTTTTCAACAGAAATTCCTATTTAATGTTATTTGTTATGGTAACAAAAATCAACAGAAAGTGAGAGACAAAAATAAAAAGAAAAGAAAAGAAAAGCTAAATTGCCTTTTTGCCTTCCATTACTCGAAATAATAAAAGACGGTAGCATACAATTGTAAAAAACTAGTAATTGTTAGTTTGGTTTGCTACCAGAACTGGCATTATGACTCCCAAGTATGCATTGTTTGCATTAGGCAGCAAAACAGGTCCGAAATCTCTATGTAGAGTTACAATAGGAGCACGGGTAGTTATGATTATTGCATCTCACTAACAGGAAATAACTTGTTAATGCTATTAACAGAGCATGCCTCAAGACATAATAGATACTCATGAGTTGGAAACCATAACCCTAGAGTACCGTCGTGAGTGCCAGCATGATGATTCAGTTGACTCTCTCACCAGTGCTGAATATGAGGGTGCCCTCGAAGATGGGTCTTCTAATGGAGTTGCCCTTTCAACCATAAACCCAAACCAACAGTTCCTTCATTTCCTCAGATTATCTGGTACTGGTCTTGAAATTAATCGTGGTCGTACTACCTGGAGAAAACTTAAAGGTAAAAAATAAAAAAATATTTTTAAAAAAACATAAAAGACTTGTCATTTTCAATTTTTAGCTTGTGATTTTGTTGTGTGTGGGGCTGAGTGTGTTGTTTCGTAAATGTACTTTAGTTGTGTGTTAATCTCATGCTTTCTGTTTTGTATGAGGCAAATAGCGACCCAGGTGACGTTTGCTAAGTAATTTATAAAATGCAAAGACTTATTTGCAACTTCTGTTTCTTAATCTAAAGTAGGCTTCCTTTTTTTTTTCCCCTGTTTGTTATTTTCCTTGGTAATATTTTGCTGGGATAATGATTGGTACAAGATTTTTTTTTTTTTTTTGGTGCAAATGCACCACCAATTTGGTTATTTATTTAGGAAATTAAAAAGAAAGTAATCAATGGTCTCAGAAAGATTCCATCAGGTTGAGAAATGAGGGATTTATTTCAGTATTTTAGAGGAATATCTAGGACATTGTCAAATTAATTTAGTACCCTTTTCCAAAAGATGGGTAAAAGCAAATAAAATACGTTGGAGTGTTTTCCAATTCCTGGAAAAAGGAAAACAGCGCTGGCGTCACACATAATACAATGAAGAGATGAATTAAACTATCCCGTTATTTATATAGGTCAGTTATTATATGAGCAACGAGGATAATGCTATTCATCATTGTAATTGTCATGCAGCGTTTGAACGTGAACCTTCCTATACGCTGATACAAAATTGAATCAAAGAATTACGATCCGTACACAAATAAAATGGTCAAGGAACAAATAGAGTGGTAAATTTTCTAATGAAACAGTATAAAGTTAGCATTTTTTCCAAGAGCCAGTTAGCCTGATTTAAATCAGAAAATAACTATACATTATACTTCCAAACTCCGAAATAAAAAATATATAATTTAGACCTCCAACATCTCAACAATTACCAAGTGCAAGGGGATTATCTTAAAGTTGCAAGTAGGTACAACAACAACAACTACTACTACTAATTAGTCTTTTGTCCCAAACAAGTTGGAGTATGCTAGAAAAAATCAATAATAGTAATAGTAAATAGTATTAGTAATAATAATAATGATGATGATGATGTTGATAAAACCTACAATCTCAACAGTAATCTAATACCGTGACCAATAAACAATATGACATTACTCATATCTTAGATTTCTATGTTATGGGTTCGGTACATGAATGGCTAATTTCTATGCGCTTATATTGAATGCCAACTCCTTATGACACTCCTTTCTTTCAGGTCCTTTTTATTGCTTCTTCCCATGTCAATCTTGTTTTACCTCTTCCTCTCTTTGTGTTTTCGAAACGATTGAGAATTATGCTACTAAAGTTGCAAGTAGTAAAATTGCAACAAAATGAGGTTCAAGAAAAAAATAGAAAGATAAACTATATACACGTTGGCAAACAATTTCTCTAAATTCAAGTTGCCTCCTACAGTTTTTGAAAAGTATTATAAAATTAATTTCCTACTGCTACTAGCGGTACAATCTATAATAGATTAACATAATTCTATAGTTTCCTGTGCGGCAGCTACTGCCGACCAACCTTTACTAATAAAAAAAAAAAAAACCCAAGAAACATTGTTTTCACTTTTCAATAATGGATATTTAGGAATCGATCAAACATAGATTTTGTGGTTTATTTTTGTAGGGCTGTGTGCCTGTGTCGGAACGAGGGGAATTGCTTTCCTCACGTTCAAATCTGGACTAAAATGTCCCTCACTCTTCTATTTTTTCTTTTGCACAGCGGAAATGGAGTGGATGTCTAAATTGGAGAGTATATGAAGCAATTCCCAAGAATGAGATATGTATCAAGGGATTTGTAATTTTTCTTTCCCAGAAAAGAGGAATATCTTTTCGTACAACATTAAATTTTATTCTCCCTCAAAGCTTGGTAGTAACTAGTAACCACCAAGTTACTATATTTAAGTTGTACTAGTGGGTATTCGCGCGTTGCGCGAGCTATTTTTTATTTTTATAGATCGAAAAGAGATTGATAATATAATATTATTTATAATATATAAGAAGTATACATCATGATATAAGAAAAAAGGAACCTTAAAATTTTATGTCATCATTATATTTATCATCGTTATGTTATATTACTCACAATCAACGCAGCTTCTTAGACTGTGTTTGGTTTTCAGAAGAATAATGGAAAATACAGAAGCGAAGGAAATAGAATGGAATGGAATGAAAAAAAAATATTTACATCTCTTTGTTTGGATGTTTAATGAAAGGAAAGGAAAATTTTTTCCCTTCCTTTTTTTTCTCCTGTTTGGGTGATCAAGTAGAGAGTAAAATATGGCTAATCAATAATAAAATTACTGTTATGACCTCGACCCACCTATGAATCAATATAAAATGGACATATCATTTATATCATAACCTTATACATCCCGTCATCACACATGAATAAAAATACCTCATTGCAATTCATTTAATATCGGATCCTTACACAGGTACACATTAAACTTGTACCGCAGTATCAACCTTAATGCCTGATTTAAAGACCAAGGAATTGAGAGAAAAATACTTTTGACATGTACCCAAGGAAACGTTTAAAGTCTGTCTTGCATTATCAATATGAAACATTTACAATTCATGTTTAAATCCATTTTTTGCCTTTGTCATGTACCGAAAGAAAATAATGTCCGGTATCACTATACCAACCCTAAAAAGTACGAAACGACTTTAGGTTGTAAAATAAAATAGGGAATACAAAATGAATGATATCTACAGAGTGAATATCTTTTCAGCTATAACCTAAACTATTAGACATGATCAAACATATATAACATGCAAAATAATTTATCAATATGATCAAACACATTATACAATTTAGATCAATACGTAATATCTTTTCCCATAAAATACTTCATCTTTGCAAACATGCCCTCAAACTTTATCTTATTAAAAATTTCTACTCTGCTCATTAAAAATAGTATAAACTAACATCTTCTTGAGTAAAAAATAAAGATGAGCAATAAAGATAAGCGTGCAAACTCACGCAGCCTCTCAAGCCTTGTCATTGCCTCTCTTTATGACCTAACAATTACTACACAGAAAATTAACATTCACCTCCCATGCTTTACCAGCATAGTTCTTTTTTTTGTTTTTTTTACTGCAACATCAATATGTAACACCTTGAAACGATTTTGAGTATTCAGCTCCAGTGCCTTGTCAGTGGCTCATTCGAACTGCAAAGTATACAACAACAATTATTTACATTTTGTTCACAGGCCATTCTACGAGTAAATGAGTCAAACAATGTAGCTTTGAAATTCAGAAATTTGCAAAAATGAAAACTCAATTTTAACAAACATCCAAGGTAGATAAGCAGATATCAGTAACAAACAACACATATCTAAAATTCTATCGAATTCCTCCAAATCGAGTGATTATATTATAGATTTGTCAAATAAGAAAGGTGGTCGTCCATATTCACTGTGAGAAAGGCAATGTGCATATTATTTAGTTCTTGAAGCACAACAAATAAAGCAGAAGACAATCTATAAATAGCCTACTGGGTTTATATCATAGTGTGGTAGTTACATTTTTTTTCCCTCTTCCGTTTGGTAAATACAATTCAAATAGACAGTTGGGCAGAACAACCATTAATTTTGGCATGAACACTAACAGAAAGTATTCACGACAACGTTATGTTCAGGAAAAATCAATCCTAATTTTTACTACTATGGAGCTAGCCCAAAATCAGTAAAAATGTCAAAAAGAAAAACAACGTGCAGCCTTAAGTGTCTAATTCGTAGAAAACAAAAATAATATAGCAATCACCTTTTTCTTCTTTTGAGTGAGATTCCAAATCCTCAAATATAGTCCTTGAGCCTTGAGTTCCTTTCTTGTGGGCTCCAAATTGCAGCAGCCTAAAACCATGACCGCTATCAGAATATTACACAAATTTTCTATCACTGGTAAATAATGTACCCTCTTCTGTTATGAAGATACTGCAGTACATGTCAAAAGAAATTTCCTAATTGGTTATTTTTATTGGTCATATACAGTTAACTTTTGCAGCCCCTAGAGTAAAATTGAATCTCCTAGTTTAATTTAAGAAAAATGATGGATGGGTTTAATCTTTACAATGAGAACATAGACCAACAAACAGGTAACACGAAAAAGAAAACTGACCCACATAAAATCTAGATGAAGATAACAACAACACACAACAGAAAGATAGAGAAAAAACCACCCCTCAACTCCAGAACAAAGAAGCTGCAACTGGGATAGAAAGAAATTATAAGAAGAGAATGGCAGCAAAATCAAAATGAGTTTAAATATGGTTGTACCAATTGATAGGTCTGCGATTATTTTTGTAAGCTAACTAACATGCCGCCAGCAATATTCAGTGTGTTGTACCACTCACAGCTCTCATCTCCATCCGTAAAGAGTGAGATTGGTGATAAACATAAGCTCTCGATAATTCAGATATAGAGGTCGAATATTTTATAACACATATTTCTTAACTAATCAAAACATGAATTTAAATATGGTTCTAAAAATTCATATTTAGGATCAATATCATGCAGTTCACTTGTCTGATAAGTAAGTTCTTGTGTCCACTGAAACAAACAAACCAGTACTTTTTCCATGCACAAATTCTAGCTAAAATATTTATTGAGTACTGAATACACGCTGATTAACAATGAGGTAGGCAGCAAACTCTTACTTCACTGGTAAACACAATGAACAATGCTCTAATTTAATCTGGAGCAAAAATCAAAAGAGTTGCGACAAATAAACAAAGAAAACCTGATTTATTCAACCTAGTGGGCAATCATGAAACCTGACTGAAATGCAATTTCATTTAGTTAATAATCACGCAAAACTAAACCATTACTTTAAAAAGGCCATAACCAAACTTAATGAGAGTTGACCTAAGCTGAGAAAATCTAATTGAGAATGCCGAATTGTTTTTTCTCACTTGTGGTCTGATAACTAAAACTGACCCAAAACCTTGACCTAGTCGTGGTCTTTCTGCACCATTTCATTCTCAGATAGCACCAAATGGTGTAGCTGTAGAAAAATCAAAAGAAAAAACAACAAAAAATTATGAAAATGAAACGCTAACCTGATTACCAAAAACAAAAAAATATAAACATCAATACCAGCCAGATCGAAGCAAATCTCGTGGACTCCACCAACCTCCGATTATCTCAATTTCTTTACATAATGCTAAGAGATTTTTTTTATTCTGCACATGGAACAAAAACGAAACATGTTAAAATTATTTACTTGATATGTCTTTTCTCTCAATATTAGAATGGACTATTTGTTTGGTGCTCGAACCCTGTAAAAATAACAAAAAGGAAGCTATTCAAAAGGCAACTAAACTCCAAAATTAAAGGTCAAAATTAAGAAATAAGGTTACAAAATCACATTAATTGAAGGAAAAGGAATGATATGAGCCAACAAAATAAAAGCAACGCAGCCAAAAAGGGATGAAAAAGAGCTAGAAAAATAATACAAAGAAGAGAAGATAAACATGAAACTAAGAGAAACAGATGAAGTGAGAAGATCATAAAAGCAACGAAAGGAGGAGACATAAAGAAAAATAGTAAAAAAATCAAGAACAATTTTCCATTCGCTGAGGAATCACCAAAGAACAAATGAGACTGACGACCTTATCCATCTCTTAGCATCTCTCTCCCCATCTTTCTAGATGCAGTAAAAAGAAAAATTGATGGTGAGATGGAAGCGCTGGACTCAGACCACGGAGAGCCACCAGGAAATCGGGCAACACTAAATCGCTGGCGCACAAAGTCTCGCGTAGACAGAGAGAAACAAAGATCGAAGCAATACACCGCAAAGGAGGAGCATATGGAGAGAAACTGTTGGTGTTATGTCCTAGAAGTCAATAATTTAATGACTTGAATATTAGTTTATGTTATGGATGATATATTATCATCTGTTCCTAGGTTTATTATTGACAGATTATTCAGGTTGAGGATATGAATTGTAGATCTCTGTGGATCATTCTTTAGAATGACAATAATAAATCTAAACAGTCCATAATCTTGATAATTAACAAGGAACATTAATTATCTTATAAGATTAGTATGCAAGTTAAGTGATGATTAAGTTCTACAAATCATAGGTAAAGAGTTACCAACTTAATTGCATATGTGTATGTTATGGAACATAGCACATGACTTGACCCATCGAAATATGTTAGAGATATGTCCTAGATGCCAATCAATTGGTGACTATTATATTAGTTTATGTTATTGATGATGATTGATCATTTGTTCCTAGAGATTATTATTGACAGATCATTCAGGTCGAGGATCTGAATTGTAGATCTCTGTAGATCATTCGTTAGAATGACAATAATATCTCTAAAGAGTCCATAGTCTTGATAATTAACAAGGAACATTAATTATCATATAAGACTAGTATGCAAGTTAAGTGATGATTAAGTTCTACAAATCATGGGTAAGGAGTTACCAACTTAATTGCATATGTGTATGTTACTGGAACATAGCACAGGACATGACCCAATGAAATAAATATATGGATTGTGTTACGTGTCATTATTTATTTCATAAGTGTTTGATTCTGAGTTTGAGATGGTTCAGTTTTTCCACATGAGGATAGGTTCAATAAATATCGTCTAACGCTGATTACTGATAAAGGCTGCTATACGGACTTTATTTATGTTCTCTTGAATTGTGCGGGGAGAAACTGGTCATCAAGATAACCGTATGTCCCTCGTTAGTACACCTAATGAGTGATGATATCCACTGGGCCCCTTGATGGAGATGGATTGTTTGCTAGCAACTTATACAATCATCTCTAGATCAAGAAACGTGTAATCTGCAAGAATGACACATTCCTATCTTGGATTATACAAGGATATCATGTGACATAAGAATCAAGACAATAAGATATTATTTTTCTTATGCAGGATTGAACTACTGTATTGGTACAGTATTTATTTATGCGAATTGGGAATCATAACGTGTTGCTAGATACCGCTTATGATTATTGGAAATAAATAGTGATTTATTTTCCATGGCCAACATAGCATAAATCCTCAAAGGGTCACACAAATAGGACTTTAACCAAACATGTAGTATTTGTTTATTTGCAGTAGCGAGTACTGCGAATATATGATAAGTTGATTAATTAATTATATACCGTTATAAACCGTTATAATTAATTAAATCAAATGGATCATATAGAAACAATATAATACATATGCTAATCCTAAAATAATTATTAATGAGTTAATAATTATTCTTGTTCAACAATATTTAATATGGTTGTGAGAATTATATTAAATAAGTAGGCCTAATTTATCAAGTCTAATTGAGCCCGAATAAAATGCAATTAAAAGGCCCATTAAATATAAGATTTAATATATTAAATGACAGCATAATTAATTGAATTATTTAGCCATTTAAGTCCATTAGGAAGGCCGGCCAACTAATGGCATGAGTGTAATTAATACACTTAGGTTAATTTGAGATTAAAAGGAAGCAAAAAATTGATTCGGCACATAACCGAAGTTAATCAATTTTTTTCTCTTTGGCTCAAAGAGCTTGGCCGCCACCCAAAATGAAAATGAGAAGAAAAATTGGTTTTTCTCTCTTGTCTTCTTCCTTGCATTCTATAGGAGCTCATGTGTTGAGCATTAGTTCCACTTAATTAAACAAGTTGATTAATTGGAATAGAAGAGAGGATTAGCTTTGTTCTAGGTGTGTTAGCACATACTATTAGAACTTGGTTAAACTTCTAGGTGGACTCGAGGCGGTTGCCGACGACTTGGTGGTGGAGACGAGCACGCCACCGACTCCTACGCAAAGGATTCGAACCTTCTAGTTGCGATACTAGAAGAGGTAACCTCCTACACGTCTTGATTTAAATGTTAAATCGTTTGTTTGACTAGATCCGTTAATTGCAATTGTTAAATGCTTATTAATTGTTAATAAAAAAATTAAAATTGCACAAGGACTTGAGTTCCTAACAAAATAAACATATGGATTGTATTATGTGTCATTGTTTATTTCGTTATGATTTTGGTTCTAAGTTTGAGATATTCATCTTTTCCACATGAGGATAGGTTCAATAAATATCGTCTACCGCTGATTCCCGATAAGGGCTGCTATACGGACTTTATTTATGTTCTCTTGAATTGTGCGGGGAAAAGCTAATCATCAAGAAAACCGTATGTCCCTCATTAATTCACTTAGTGAGTGACGATATCTATTTGGGCCCCTTGATGGAGATAGATTGTTTGCATGCAACTTTATACAATTATCTCTAGATCAAGAAACGTATAATCTGCAAGAATGACACATTCCTATCTTGGATTATACGATGATATCGTGTGACATAAGAATCAAAATAGGGAAATACATATATTCTCTTATGCAGGATTTAAATACTGTAGTAGTACACTATTTATGCGAATTGGGAATCATAACGTGTTGCTAGATACCGCTTATGATTATTGGAATTAAATAACGATTTAATTCCATGTCCAACAGAGCATAAATCCTCAAAGGGTCACACAAAATAGAGTTTTAACTAAGACAGTACATTATTTATTTATTCGCAATAGTCCGTATTGCGGAAATATGATAAGTTGATTAATTAATTATATACAGTTATGATTAATTAAGTCAATTGGATTATATAGAAATAAATTAATATATTAGCTAATCCTAGAATAATTATTAATTAGTTAATAATTATTTTACTTTAAATCAATTTAATATAAATAGTTATATTAATTTATTGGGCCAATATATATGCATTAAATATATAGCCCAATTAAAGATCATTTGGAGTAGCTTTTAATTAAATGAATTAGAGGCTTGTTTGAGTGAGTTAAGAGGCCCATTAGAGCCCATTTTGTGGCCGGCCCTAGTGGTAGGTGGGAGTGACAATCTTGTAAATAGATGGTTGGTGGTAGGTAGGGATCATGCACTATATATAGAGATGTATAGATACAAATTTGAGGCTTCTCTCTTCCCTAACCCTAGCCGCCATTCCTCTCCCTCTTTGGCCGCCGGCCTCATCTCTCTCTCCTCTCCATTAGCTCATGAGTTGAGCAATATTCTCTCCACTAATTAAATTGTTAATTAAAGAAGAAGAGAGAATACCTTGGATTAGCTTTGTTCTCTTTGATTCGCTAGCACGAATCAACTAGACCTTGGTTAATCTCTAGGTGGACTCGAGGCGGCCGTCAATCATGGTGGAGGCGCATGGAGAGCACGCCACCGACATCAATGCCTAGGTCGAGCCATCCAATTACGATATTGGATGAGGTATTGATTTCTCCCAATTCTCTTGTGTCAATTGACTTAGCACTAGATCCTTTTGTGCATATGGTGTTTTAATTGGATTAATTAGGTGTAATTAATCACAAAATTAAAATTATGCACTTTTCCTAACAGTGGTATCAGAGCACAAGGTCGTACTTAAATCAATTTGACACTTAATTAAGAGAATTTGGCTAATTGATGGATTAGTAGAGATGATGCGTTTGTTTGCTGTCTAGAAATGACATTTTCTGTGTTGTTTCGCATTTTTCGCTATGATATATTCTCTGGAAGTTTTTTCCGTATACATAAAAGTTGTAGATCTGTGGATTGTGATTCTTTTGGCGTTAGATTCACCTTTTTATGAAATTTTATGGATTTATTGTGAATAAAACGGCGATGGTGCGCAGAACCAGTTTCTGCTCGCACTGTCCTGTTTGAATGGCTTGAAAGATTTATATTTTGAATATAAGTACCAGTGTTCTATGGTTAGAATCAAAGAGGACTTGAAACTCTTTCTGAGCATGTGTAGATTGTTGCATGACTCGGATTAATTTGTGAGTTTTCAAGTATGAAAAGGAAGATCTTGTCAGATCCAGTTTATTGAGCAAATCGATTGTTCTAATAAACTGTACCAACTGAGAACTCCTTTAAAAATTATGTTTAAATGGAGTTGTTCTATTTTAAGTTAGGATTCCAGAAAAATTAATTTCATAATTTTTCATAGAAGTTTGGACCTTCAACTAGGTTAATATATTTCAATCGACAGTCTGTTCCAGTACAGGATTTGTTGATTGTTTAGCATGTAACTTGAATTTATTGAACTGAACTTGGTTGTTTTCTTTTCATGGATTGTTAGTCTATAGTCTAAGCTAGTTTTTCTGTGTATATGGTATATATAAAAACTGGATAGAAGGTGGTCTAACAGACCAAATGGTTGAGAGGATAAGCTGAAAATCTCATAACGGTGTTTCGTGCACTTGTAAGAGATTTGTCTTTTTTTATTCTCCCAGATGGTTTAAGATCTCTTCTTGATTTTTTTGCTGGTAATCACAATTATGATAGGGAGCTTAAGTTATTTATTTCATAATTTTTGGAGACCTAAAACTATTGTTTTTGTTGGATTCCATTAGTTACGTTTTTTGGTAAATTACTGTTTTTCTAAGTATTCAAACTAGTTGAAAACAATTAGAAAACTCCTTGTTTGATCTCCTTTCAGTTATTGGATGTTGAAAGAACTTTCTAAATGAATTTAAACAGGTTTTGTTGTTTAAAATTGAGAATTTGTGCACGGAATTTGCCTATGGCAAACAATACGCAAAGCTGCTTGAAAATCGTTAATTGGAAACAAAGTGGACTTGTATGTGCTAACTTTGTTTTGTAGGTGGAAAGTGGGTTTAGTATGGCTCATGACTCAATGCCTTGTGGTTGTAAATTTAATGCATGTGTGAATGTTTGTAATGCGGTCTTTGGTACCATTAATTAATTAATTTGTTGATTAATTTTTGATGTAACTTGTGTGGCTTGCATGCCCCTAAGGTTAGGATGGGAATATGATGTTTTCACATGTAATTTTTGTTCCTTTATTTTATATAGGATTTAGATCCTTATAGAATTTAGTGGGAGGGACAAGGATTAGATTAGTTTTGCTTCATGGACGATTGTTATGAATTGTCATAGGCTAGGTATGGGTGTATGCTTACACGACCACCAAACAAGTGTCATATGATTAATAGTCCCAACTAAAACTCGATTAAGTTAAATCGCCCTCCTTCTCTCTATCCCCTTCACGCCGATTGCCAACACATGGCGCGGTCCGCCCAAGCGGACGTCATGTTTTGTCAATTCGGTAGTCGGGTTGCAAATAGCTAAGATTTGCAAGGAGCAAATAGTGAGAGGTTACTTTTCGATGGACCTAACTAGAGTTTGGACATCGGGACGAAGTTTGTGAATATATTTAGATATTACAAACCAAGAATCATATAGAACGATATGATTGGTTGTAGAACCTACCTTGTCTAATTAAGTAGGGTGACGTGCCATAGCAGGCTCTACTTGATGAAAACCGGGATCTTGGAAAACCAACTACATTTGGGACATTAAATAAATATAGTGAGAGTTTTATTTATTATAAATAAAATAATTGCATAAACTAAATGACCGTAAATTATTTTGTTATAGATGGTAAAATTGTTAATTTTGTTGCGATCAATCTTTGAAAAAGAACAAACTCGTTTCTAAAAGTATTTACTTAAAGAAGTAATACCGATTCCTAAGACACGATCTTAGTGAAGAGAAACTTGAGTGTGTTAAATTCCCAAAACTTTCCTCAAATTACCCGAACGTAGCAACACGATGATTGAGTGACTTTTGGCGAAAAGTTATTCAATAAAGCGTATGGCTAATATCCTCATTTGAAATTTCTAGACCTTTGAATTAGAGAATTCATATGGACTAGATTTAACTCGTATGCTCTCATCCACTTACTCAAGAAAGTGTTCTTGGAGAAAGTTGATATTAACTCCATCATTTATGATCGAGTATAAATAGTATGAGAGTATGAGTTGACAAAGAGATTCTTCTTTTAGAAAAAGATATATGAATGTTTCATTGGCTTACAAATCGAAAGATTTAAGTAGCTAATTGATAACTAGAGATATTAATCTCCGATATCAAGGATTGTTGATATTGTCATACGATCTCTTTGGTTTTATAAAGGATATAATGTTACCTTCTTCGCACACTTGTTGATGCAAAAAGGTAATTGGTTAAGTATTCAAGAAATACTTCGCCAAGGTATGAGTTGAAATTTCGAGAACCTCATTTATGACCTGGTGTCACATGAGATGTTTCATTTGCCGTTTATGGAAGGCATTTGAAAGGGTGTCCGAAATGCCATGATTATGACGGTTAGAAATATTCTAATCCTAAAGTGTATTTGTCGTTCAAATTATCTCACTATCTCTAATTTACACTAGTAACTTGATACTAGTTCATATGCTCGCATTTAACGAAATGTGTTAGCAATGAAAAATAAGAGAATGTTCGAGAGATGTAAAGTAAACTCTGTATATGAGATGACTTGTTCGTCTATGTCATTACTATTGAATACGTAGAGTTATATTTATTAAGAGTTTGTTTAGGAATTGAAGGTTGCATACCTTAATCCTAACCTCTCACAACGTCTCCATTTCATATTCGATGATGAATGACTATGTTTAGTAAAAGACAAGTTCTTTTATCATGGATTTGTTTATATGATTTCATGCATCTTGATTGAATTTGCTTGAAATAGATAAACAATTTTGAATGACAAATAGAATGTGTAAGATTTGACATAAAGTGTTTGACTTTCATGTTATATTTGACCGCTTAGTCACATACATAAACGAGAATCGCATTACGAGAGTCTCCATAACGTAGAGCTCGTAATTTTAATTCGATTTCAAATCGATTGATATGCGAATCATGTTTGTTAAATGACAAAAGCGCCTTTAACCTATGAAGGTTTAAGGACAAGTGAATTAATTAGGACTTATACATATCGATGTATGAAGACCCATAAGCACTTGTGCAATGAAAGGTTGTTGATACTTTACTACTTGACCAACGATCATTGTAGATATTAACATATCTATTTGATAAGGTATAAGTATGAACCTTTTGACTAGTTCAAAGGAGTTCAAGAATAAAGTTTAAAAGACCTTTCAAGAAAAATGGAAGTCTTACAATTAATCGTGGTAAATAAGTAGTTAAGTCATATGATTTGAAATATTATCTAAAGAGTATGAAATTAGTTTCACTACTCGCTCCATGAGGAATAATATGTCCAAGAATGGAGGTATCGAACAATATTTAGTATAGTTCGATCGATAATAAATCAAATTGACTTATTCGACTCGTATTAGGGAATTATGTTTGAGGACAATATTGTTTACACTGAATGATGTTCCATCGAAGTCTATTAAAGAAGATATCTTACGAGATTTTGATCTCTAAGTATAAATACTTCTCGAGATTTGGTGTTGAGAAGCTTATTTCAAGTATTGTCGACTTGTAAGCTTAAACCAAATAAGACACTATAAGTTTGTAGGATATCTTAACTTAACCGAAAGGTACTACTTCTACAAACATGATAAGAACAAAGTAGTTGTTGCTAATCATAACGTAATCTTGTAGAATGATATTCTCAAGAAGAAGTAGTGAGAGTAAAGTGAGCACTAAAATAATTTATGCGTCACTACAAGAAGTACTCTTATAGGAAACTTGTCACTCCATACATGGTACTTAGTGAGAGTTGAGCGAAACTTCAATCACAAGTTGTTTTGAAAGAAGTTTAATAGTACGCTCCTTCTAATGAGGACTCAACCATCTCACGAGTTAATGATGTTCGAGAAACTCATGGAATATATGAGGAGTCAAGAACTCATTCGACAAATCATTGTGGAAGTAGTTCATGAACCTCAAGTACCAATCCTATAAAAGATCAACGAGAGTTGATTGCCTAAGCCGTTTGGTGCATTGGCTTCACGACATTCTCAAACTTAGCATATGAGAATCCGTTGATAAACAAGAAAACGATGGAACGATCCGATTCCACATATATGGTTTGAATTCATATGATCTTTGAATAAAATTCATGTATAACAACAAGGTATAGACCTCGGTTGATGTTCATGAAGGAGCAATCCATCAAGAACGTTTAGATCTTCGAAAGGAAAGATCGACATGGATAACAAATCGACTATGTACAAAGCGCGGCTTCTCGCTTGTAGCTATGCCTAAATCGATGGCTAATTGACTACGTACAAAGCACAACTTCTTGCTTGTGGCTATGTATAAGTCAATAAAGATCATTCTAGCAATAATTGTGTTTCATATATGTCGATATATGGAAAAACACATAAAACTGCCTTCTTCGTATGAATGAAGGAATATGTTGTGCATTTGACACAAATCGAGGTTTATGTATTGCTAAAAACATACGCATGCTTCAAGGATCCATAAATGGATCAAAGCAAGTGTTGTGGAGATTGGACAATGAAGTCAAGGAGTTGAACTTTGTCAAAAGTATCTTGTATAAACAAGATATTCAGTGGGAGCATAATTGTATTACTTGTATTGTTCATGATAACAATTCATTAATTGGGAATAACATTAAGAAAATGAATATTGTCAAGATCTCTTTGGAGAATGCTTTCTCAAATGAGAACTTGGGCGAAATCACCTGATCCTAGGAAACAAATCTATGAAGATAGATTATGATGGATGTTAGGTTTGAGCAAATATGCATATATTGACACAATAGTTACACTCCAAGAAAGGATGTCTAACTGTACGCCACATGGCATGACTTGAGTGTTTAACTCGGTCTATTGCAACTCAATTCAAGAAAGTGCATGAAATAGTTCAAGCATTCTTTCATTTTGAGTTTCATTTTGTACGCCATATTTATGCATATGCCCCAATGTGTAGTATCCAAAGGATATGACAAACAGTTGTCAAATGGATACAAGAGGGACACATTTGGACGATAATCAAGGATATCCTCGAGTACCTTATGAGAAAGAGTGATATAATGTTTCATCTCTTAAGATGAAAGAAATCTCGTGTAAGTTGTTACACTGATAAAATTTTTCAAAGGATTGATATAATCACGATTGAGCTACATATTTTGCTTAAAAGGTGGTGTTGTAAGTTTAGAAAGTGTTCTAAATGGAATATTACAACCGTTTCCGTCACCAAAGTAAAATACATAGCAACTTGTGAAGCAATAAAAGAAGTTTATTTTGGATCGAGATCTTAGTCGAGCTACTATGGTTCTATGCATCTCGAACCACAACTTACTCCTAAAGAACCCAATGTTACATTGGAGATTCAAATATGATCTATAATGATATCACTTGATATCATATGATGATGATCAGGAACATATATATAGTAGTATATATATATAGGGTCAAACAAAATTTGGATAGGTTCGCGAACACAGCAAACACTCTAGCATGACCTCTACCTTGAGCAGTATACAAGATGCAGTTATGCATCCATACGTGATGGACGTATGAGTAACTAGCTTTAAGCGTATTATTTCTTTTGAGGTCCGAGACATGTATATATGTAGATATATGACATTGTTCTCAATTCTTCGTTGGCTAGAAGTCACTACTGATTGACTCTAGGCCAAGTGGGAGATTGTTGGAGTTATGTCCTAGAAGTCAATAATTTAATGACTTGAATATTAGTTTATGTTATGGATGATATATTATCATCTGTTCCTAGGTTTATTATTGACAGATTATTCAGGTTGAGGATCTGAATTGTAGATCTCTGTGGATCATTCTTTAGAATGACAATAATAAATCTAAACAGTCCATAATCTTGATAATTAACAAGGAACATTAATTATCTTATAAGATTAGTATGCAAGTTAAGTGATGATTAAGTTCTATAAATCATAGGTAAAGAGTTACCAACTTAATTGCATATGTGTATGTTATGGAACATAGCACAGGACTTGACCCATCGAAATAAACATATGGATTGTGTTATGTGTCATAGTTTATTTCGTTATGATTTTGGTTCTAAGTTTGAGATGTTTATCTTTTCCACATGAGGATAGGTTCAATAAATATCGTCTACCGCTGATTCCCGATAAGGGCTGCTATACGGACTTTATTTATGTTCTCTTGAATTGTGCGGGGAAAAGCTAATCATCAAGAAAACCGTATGTCCCTCATTAATTCACTTAGTGAGTGACGATATCTATTTGGGCCCCTTGATGGAGATAGATTGTTTGCATGCAACTTTATACAATTATCTCTAGATCAAGAAACGTATAATCTGCAAGAATGACACATTCCTATCTTGGATTATACGATGATATCATGTGACATAAGAATCAAAATAGGGAAATACATATATTCTCTTATGCAGGATTTAAATACTGTAGCAATACACTATTTATGCGAATTGAGAATCATAACGTGTTGCTAGATACCGCTTATGATTATTGGAATTAAATAACGATTTAATTCCATGTCCAACATAGCATAAATCCTCAAAGGGTCACACAAAATAGAGTTTTAACCAAGACAGTACATTATTTATTTATTCGCAATAGTGCGTATTGCGGAAATATGATAAGTTGATTAATTAATTATATACAGTTATGATTAATTAAGTCAATTGGATCATATAGAAATAAATTAATGTATTAGCTAATCCTAGAATAATTATTAATTAGTTAATAATTATTTTAGTTCAAATCAATTTAATATAAATAGTTATATTAATTTATTGGGCCAATATATATGCATTAAATATATAGCCCAATTAAAGAGTATTTGGAGTAGCTTTTAATTAAATGAATTAGAGGCTTGTTTGAGTGAGTTAAGAGGCCAATTAGAGCCCATTTTGTGGCCGGCCCTAGTGGTAGGTGGGAGTGACAATCTTGTAAATAGATGGTTGGTGGTAGGTAGGGATCATGCACTATATATAGAGATGTATAGATGCAAATTTGAGGCTTCTCTCTTCCCTAACCCTAGCGGCCATTCCTCTCCCTCTTTGGCCGCCGACCTCATCTCTCTCTCCTCTCCATTAGCTCATGAGTTGAGCAATATTCTCTCCACTAATTAGATTGTTAATTAAAGAAGAAGAGAGAATACCTTGGATTAGCTTTGTTCTCTTTGATTCGCTAGCACGAATCAACTAGACCTTGGTTAATCTCTAGGTGGACTCGAGGCGGCCGTCAATTATGGTGGAGGCGCATGGAGAGCACGCCACCGACATCAATGCCTAGGTCGAGCCATCCAATTACGATATTGGATGAGGTATTGATTTCTCCCAATTCTCTTGTGTCAATTGACTTAGCACTAGATCCTTTTGTGCATATGGTGTTTTAATTGGATTAATTAGGTGTAATTAATCACAAAATTAAAATTATGCACTTTCCCTAACAGAAACAACGACAGAGACATAGCGGTGCACAAACCAGGTTTATCATCCAACCAGACTCCGTACACAGGCCACATGTGCGATGCATTCTCGGGACAGATAGAAAGAGAAAGATTAAAAAAATGGAGCAGATCAGAACTCTCTGGAAAGATGCTAATCCGACGGGAGATAGGAACCGAATCAAACAGACAGAACGAACCACAGAAAACCAACGGGCCAGATGGAATAACTGTTTTTCAATAGTGCTAACTACAGTAAGTGAGTGGAACGGCTATTTATATATGTTTTGATGGTATGGCCAGCAGGACAGGGCGGATCTAGGTAGGGGCAGCCGGGCAGGTATAGGCCTGGTCTATTCCATGCATAATCATTCCATGATTAAAAATTCTAATTGAATTATAATAAAATAGAATATTAATTAATTAAGTGTTTTAAAGTGTTAGGCCAACTCCATATTTAAGATTTAAATTATTAAATTCAAACTAATTTTAATTTGACTTATTTCATATCTCAATTCTATTCCACCCCTAGCTAGGTAGGGTGCTTTAGAGAACGTCCACATCCCAATAATGATTGAGGTGTGTACAATAAATTCAAAGGTTAGTTGCATACGCCTGTCAAACAGATATCTTTATAGTTGACCTCAGCCAGTTCCTCGCTGGTGTTTATCTACGCACATAACTTAAATACGTGAAGATTGTACAAATCCAAATTTACGCATTATTCAGTCCTGATAATCTTAATTTAATATATCACTCATATTTCATATTTTTCTAATACATTTCTAAATGGCTTATGCTTAATCTGTACTAAATAAGTTTGTACGTATATAATCAGAATTCGTACAAACATTTTTTTTTTTTTTTGAAAAAGAGCCACCCAAAACAAGGTAGCCTGCATTCTCACTGATGCAAAAATATTCGGATATAGTAAAATGGATCATTACATATGATCACCAAAAAGGAAGTAAAAAGAAGTAAAAAGGCAAAATAAAACCTAACAGATCTAGAGAACTACACATCAAAGTATAGCAAAACAAAACAAAACACAAAGTCTTTGCAACCAGTAACACACATGATTACGATCTCCCAGTAAATCTTCATCTTCGTACAAACATATTGTACATAATTTACATTTGCAGCACTTATGTACTTTATATAATCTTTAATTATTACGTATATATAGAAATTTTGATAAATTTTGATGCAAGAATAATGTTAGATTTTTTATGTAGGTATTAAAGATAAAGTTGAAATAATATAAATGTTTAATTTACACGTAGTATAATATCTGAAACAATTAGTTTAATATAATTTTTACAAATATAAATCTTTACTATTTAATTTTATCAGTATCAAATTCTTTGACATTTGGTCATATGCTACTGCCAAGTTAATAAATAATAATGCAGACTAATAGTGAGAGTTTTTGTCCCAACAGGCCTAATTTTTCCTTGTTGAAATTACTTCTTGCCCCACTAAAACGAAGAGATCGCTGTCCGTCTTTACCATTGATTTGATGAGAACTAGCTACAATATCGCGCTTCGCGCGGTGAATGTTGAATCAAAGTTGACATTAATTTGATTCATTCTTTATTTAGCAAAAAAATACGGACCTTTTGAAATTTACCATGAAGATATAATAAAAAACAAATAAACTATGAAATAATGTAAGTTCATGAAGTAAATCTTGTCTGCAGCAAAAAAGTAAACATCTGTAGCTGTACACAGTCCAAAATTATTTTCTTGTGATAGTTTTATAAGTAAACATGTAATATATATGGGCAAACAGAAATACCAAACTATCGAGAAATACAAAGTTGTACAACTATATTTGTTGTTCCTACGCTCCCACATGTGCAATTTAACTTCTCAATGTCTCTCATTCAAATAAACATCACAAATTAAAAAATGAAGTTTACATAGGTTGTAAATAAAAAAAAAAAATAAGACACACGATCATTGATGCAGAGATAAGAAATCAAATTAAGATTTAATTTAATACCCGAAGAGACTCGATACTCTATATCCTTGCTATCCTCATCCTGTAATCTCCTCAATCTTGAATTTTGTTGCCTAAGAAAAAAAAAAACAATGTAAACACATTAATCCAACACAACAGTAAAAACAGCTCAGAATTTGAATTAACAATCCATTTAGCAGCAGTCTACAGAAAAAAATAATTTATCTTACAGGAAATGCTTTAGAAATAAACAGAAATGCAATAGATACTTGCCAGTAATGCATTTTTTAAACTTCATTAATGTAAAATTAGTTTCTATGTCATTTAGCATATATCGTTAATCCTCAATAAGAAAATGTATAAATCATATTATCCTAATTCTCCATTTCAATACTGAATATGTAGTTCTTACCTCTTGCATTGCACAATACAATTTTGCCCTATATATACATAAGCTAGTTTAACACATTCAATACAGTTTGGATTTTTTTTTTTCTTTTTTTGGTTATTATGATATTGTTTGAAAAGAATAATCTAACCTGGTGCAAGAATGCAAGATGCTCACTTGGGCTAACATAATTGTTTTTTTGGCATTCCTCTTGGACTAATATACAATAGATTTGCCACATCATCAGGTTTTATGCTCTTAAATTCTATTTTATTTTCTATTGAAAAGAAAAACTTCTTATTAATAGATTAAAATGGTGCAACCAATACGTCAAATAGAAAAATATTGAAATAGAACCTGATAGTGCCTCTCTTTTTTTTTTCCAGTGGTATCCCAGCCAAGGGGCTTAACAACCATTCTAGCTTTTTGCCCGTTTTGTTGGAAAACAAAGGGAGATCTCTTTCAGCTGTTAACGATAACTCCAAAGGGGCCTCTCTTTTAGCTATTGATGGTAATTCACGACTCCAACAGTTGATGCATTTCCAATAAATGGCAAATGGTAAATATTTGATCTATCGATAATGTACTAAACTTTTAGCGAATTTGATATTACATTTAACACATATTACTTCATTTGAACTGCCATAGCTCACACTCACCATTACCAACATTATTTAAGCTACTCATTTGTTGTGCCCTCCACAAATAACAATATAAAATGCCCTTAATCTATAATTATTAATCTCTTTATTTTTCAAGTCACCTTTTTTGTTATTTTTTTCATGATAGTTATGCTGAACACTCTTTCTTCCACTAATTCATGTATATCTTTTCAAGCTATTCACTATTTGTGCCTTCCACAAATAATTAAGCCAGTCATTAGTTTAGTACCAGTATAAAATCAATACTTGTGCTTTTACCAGTATCTTTGGTGCCATGAATATATGCGGTTGCTCTATGCTACACCAGTCCCTCAATTGAGTATCTATGTGGCAACTATTGCATAACATAAAAGCAGAATAATGAGACCCTGCCTATCAATCAAATACAAAGTTAGTTAACCCCTAAAAGTGAAATTAAATTTTGGATTCAAAATGCCATGATATAAAAATCAGCTAAGACATCTTGAATTGAAACCTGGATATGAGCAAAAATCCATAAATTTAGGCTGCACATGCTATTCCAAAAGAACTTGCAAATTCTTAAATTTTGAGATGACACCACTCCATACGGAGTCCTTTATGCATATATACGTTTAGAGATACACATGTTATTCAATATGAAGTGCTTTTATATATACGTATGTTTTTATTCAGCAAATGTTTCAGCCCATGACCACTACCTAAGCTTTGTACTCTTTATTTTCTGATAATTTGTTCATATTGTTCACCATGAATAGGTTTAAGTGAAAGGAACCACTCAATAGGTGCTCGCACTGGGACTATTGATCTAGATAATACTTGGTCAATAAATACAATTTTTCAGGATCCTATGCAAAAAAAAAAGTTCAAACAATTGTTATAGTGTTGTCTTCAGAGTTTCTCCTTACTGTATAGTTCATCAAGGATGTCATGTTTTTTTCATAATAGTGTACCCCCATAAATATGTCACAACAGTTCAAGTAAATAAATATGTAAGTTACTTTATTTTGAGTTTTGTCTTTTTTTAAAAAAAAAAAATCATTTCATTTGCAACTTTCTATCAAAATATCAAGAATTTTACCTGGACTTCGCCATGACGGCATCAATTGAACCGGAGGCACTGGCATCTACTTTCTCTTTCTTCAAAGGAAATTGATTACTGTCATCTGTAGTTATGTCATCCCTGCCATCGCTAAATATAAAGTGAATATATATAGCAAACAAAGTGAACATATAGACGATCTAAGTGAACACATACAAACAAATAAGTTCAATGAAAATTAGTTGAATATGCATGTAAACTTCTGAACAAGTGATGACAACACTTATTTGTTTGTAAGTGTTCACTTAGATCAACTATATGTTCACCTTATTTGCTGTATATGTTCACTTTGTATTTAGCGATGGCTGGGATGGTATATTTGCCGATGGCACTTATAATTCCTGTTCTTCAAATCCTCACCAACAACCTTTTTAGCAGCCGCCCTTGCCTGACTTGCTCTTCCTCCACCGAAACCCTCAACGCTAGAGACAACTCCGGTCCACGTTCAGGTCCCACCTAAAATCAAACCCACCTATGCAGCCATGCTTCCTGCTGCGTCTGCAACAGCAGCTGCTGCAATATTAGTTTGTTGCTGATTTCAAATCTGATGTCAAAAGAAAAAGATTTCAATCTGAAATTGGTAAAAACTACAATCTAATAATACCCACGGACACAAAATCCCCAAAGCAGATAGATAATAGAAACCGAAATTGTCGAGTACCTGCGGGTTTTGCCGCTGCTGTCGAGCTGCCACCAACCGCCTTCAATTGATAAGGAAGGAAGAACGGAGGTGGATTTTGTATTAGAGGTGGGAGAGACGACGGAGGAGAAGGGGGCTCCTCATTTGTCGTTTGGTGGTGGGGTGGTGCTTGGGATCAAGTGCAAAGGAGGAGAGAGAGAGCGTGATCCAGAGATGATGGAGATAGATCCATCGAAATGATAAGAAACCAGCCTAGCGTTGAAGACTGATGGTTGAGGTCTCCTTATTCTGGTGGGGGTGAGGCCGGCGATGGCAGGCTAAGAGCTCACTAAGGATTTTGCTCAATGTTCAACATCGAAAAAAAACTCTACATCCAACGTATCATCGTTCCTTTTTGCTCCTCTTTACACTCCGTCGTCTTTTCAATCCCTCTCTCTCTCAGTCACTCTTCTGTTTTGTTTTTGCTTTGGTGGAGGAATAAAGGAGAATAGGTATTCCGAAGGTGGTCTGAGGATTTGATAGAGACAACAGAGACAGGGAGGAGATGGGAGAGAGACAGGGAGAAGCGATAGAGAATAGAGTTGAAAGAGAGACTATTTCTCTGAGCGTATCGACAGCGGAGAAAACTAAGAATTTGATGGATGAAATGGACGGCTGAGATCGATTCGATTGCTGACATCATCAAAAAACATTGTAGAAAAGGCCCCTGGAATTGGAGTATTTTTTGATGATTATTATGTGCTACTCTCACATCAGTAGATAACACTAGGAGGTGCAGGATATGGAGAGAAGCAGTGGGAAGAAAATGACAGACATTTTATTTATTTTTTTTCTTTCTAGAGTTCTGAATGTTTTTTGTATTGGACAGTCTGAGCATGTTAATTCGCTATTTATATATAGAGGAGAGCAGCAGAAACTTTTAACTATTTATATATTGGACAGTCTGAATTTTTATTTATTTATTTATTTTTTTTTTTATGTACGCGCATGAATTTTGTACTCCTAGCTCGTGGGAGTTTTAATGAGACGACTTCGAGAAAAGTACACTGTTAAATTAACTAAATATTGATTTTATCACCTCTTTCGCATCATATAAAATTTATCCATTTTATTTTCTTCCGAATATATAATCTTAGAAAAACTAACTTTACTTTTGAGATGTCAAATTTGTAGTAAAGTTCAGAGCTATTATGGAAGAACTAACGTATTATATGTACCAGGGTATGTAAGGGCAATTTGAAAATCTAAAGTGGTCAACATCAGCACCCAAATAAATAAGAGTAGTAATTATTTTGTAAGATCCAAAACCAAAAAATTTCATTTCAGGAAAACTAATTAAAGAGCACATCACGATTAACAAGTTGTTACTAATTGGACTCATGGCAGTAAACAAGATAAAGTAAATCTCTACTATTTATAAAAGCCAGTGGTGGAGCCAGGACTAATTATTTGGGAGGGCCAATTTGCAATTTTTGAATTCTCGGGACAAAGTTCTTACACTCTGATCGAAAAGGGGAAAAAAATAGGAGGGATTTTATTTCAATAGAGTTGAGAAGAGTAGAGGAGAGGATTTGATTTTGTGAAATCTAATACATTGATCGGAAAGAAAGAAGAAGAAAGAAAGGGATTTGATTTCAACGAGATCGTAACCCGATCCATTGGATTGAATGAGTGAGATGAAATTCCATCAAATTTCATTGTTTTGAAGAGAATTTTTGAACGTAATTTGATGGGATTCGAAGAGGTTGAAATCCCATCAAATCAAATCCCATGATAACTTTTTCTTTATTCCGATCACATGGTTTTCATCAAATCCAAACTCAATTCCAATTCCTCCTTTAAAAATTTCATCCCGATCAGGGGCTTAATATATACAATTTTTTTTCAAAATAAGCAAAGTTTAACAGCCCTTTTGATATCATATTCAAGAGCTTAGAGTGCAGTTTTAACAGGTGTCTGCAGAGGGCCTTGAGAACCAGAAATTATGAACTAAATTTTGAAACTGTGAAGAATGCATGAAGTAGTTCTCAATTCTTAAGATGTTATTAGAGAAGAGAAAGGTAGTTCTGAAGGAACACAAAGTCAATCAAATATTAAATTATGATATGATTTCAATCAGATGCGAACTGTATAATCTGTCACTCTTTGGGGTATTACGAATTCTACACTTTTTATACACCATTGTAACTTCCAAACAAAGTCATGAATCAATGAAAATATAGTTCCGATTCTCTTCTATTCTCTCTCTCAATCATATTGTTGATTCCTCTACCTATAACTAGATCAGATAATATCACTCTCTATAATTAATTATAATTAATTAGTTTTTTTTTTATAATTTTCACGATATATATAATTGAAATAACCAATTAGCTAGTGCGCTCCATTACATATATAGCCGTTACTCTTCCAGCATTATTGAAACAAAATGAGAAATTTTAATACTATTATCGAGTAATTTCTTAATAATCGTTACTTTAAAAGCACACTGAACTGACACCACACTTGTAAAGCATGAGGTCCCTATATATAGGAGATCGTATTAGACAGTTTTGATTGGTCATTTTAAATCAGATCTAGGAGTTTTGAGCGCGACTCACAGATCAAAGCAAAATTCTATATATAGAGTTTTGCTATGGTGAATTGTGACTCATCAGAGGGTCTGCGAGTCGCACTCAAAACTACTAGATCTAGTTCAAGATGACGTGCCAAACCGTCTAATACGATCTCTCTATTGAAATCTCCATGCAAAGAGTGTAGAGGATAAGAAACCATACTGAGGTCTAAAGGTAAGGAGAGAGAAAGGAATGGTGGGGCCAAAAACTGATTAAGTAAAATTGAAAACCGAGAGAATAACAAGTTTAAGTATTAATTACTTGAAACAATACCCTTAGCCATTAATATTTCTTAACCGAAGCGTCATTAAGCATAATATTTTGAATTTAGGGGAGGCCCATGAACTTAACTATATAAACTTGCCTTAAGAGGAGGCAAGGACAAGGAAGGTGGATGCGAGGGGAGAGAGGAAAAGAGAAGGGAGGCTGAGAAAAATAGAGGGTAGGAAAAGATCGATGGAGGCACGAATGAGAATTTGAAATCAAGGGAGAAGACGTTGTGAGAAAATCTATAGTGGATTTATAATGCTCATGAGATTATTTTGGAAATGTTTTTGAATCTCTAGCCCTTTATGATATGAGAAAAAAAATTTACGCCCTTTTGGAAAAAAGTTCCAAAGTCCCGCCACGAAGGGGAGGCAGAGGGGAGGGAGGATTGGCGAGGGGGAGGGAATGCGAAGGGAGAACAGGGTGTGGAGAAGGAGATTTTCATTTTTGGATCATTTTATTTTTAGATTTGATTGAGCTAATTGGTGAATGGGAATTGCTTAAGACCATTCCCTACATTCCATCATCTCCATCATCCCCTATTTCTTTCCAACATCTCATTAACACTACTACAGATTTTTTATTTTGTAACTGTTAAAATAATACATTCTGCAACTGTACATAGAAGTTGCTAATCGGGGAGTTGCTAAAGGGATAATAACAGTTGCTAAAGTAGTGACTGTTATTACCTTAAAACAGTCACAGAAGGGTTGGAATTAAGAACTGTTATTTAATAAAAACAGTAAAAAAAAAAGAATTGTTTTATGACTATTATTTCATAAAAACAGTCGCAGAAGGGTTGTTATTTTTTGTTTTGCATTCCGACCTCCGGCTCTCCCTACCTACCATATATATCTGACTGGTTAATAACAATCGATATCCTTTATTTTTTTTTATTATTTTTGCATTCTGCTTTCTGTACCTACCATATCTGAGCAGAGAACAAATTATCAAATCTTCAAGTAAAATCCAGCTTAATTACCATAACTGAAACCATGAGCAATAAATATTTGACAAGACAATTAATCTCAATTTAGATATCAAAAGAACGAAGTACAACTGTACAACAAATAAACAATAGAAGAAAAAATGATTAATCAATTCGCACCAAAATAGCAACTAGCAAAAATACAATACCAATTACAATTCTGAATTCTCCTACTCCTAATCCCTTTTATGCCTTCCCTTCTTATGTAAAAGAAAAGTTCAAAAATAAAAAATGTATACATATATTTCTCTATCTCTTCACACGTCTTCGCCATCCGCACTCTCTATTTTCTTCTTAGATAGGCAACTGGTTGTCTATACTCTTGGCTTCCCTATGCACCTGCTTGAACCACTGGCTAGTATGTCGCTGGTGGCCTGGTGATACATGGGAGCAGAATTTTAGTACTGAGCATTCTGAGTAAAAAGCACATGTTTAAAAGAAGCTTTTAAATGCTGATTATTTAGAACATAGCGCAAAAATTTTGTGGTAATTGGTAAACAAAAAGAGAGAAATACCTAGTTGTGTTCTGTTTTAGGCACAAGGTTCTTCTCCATGCTTGCATTTTTTTTTCCCACTTGCCTGATATATGTCATTTTCTCATACTCAAACAACCTGTACTCAAAACATAAGAAAATAGAGCAATTCAGAGAAGCTAAGACAACATTAAAATCCTATAAAATTAATAAGATGAAGTATGATACTTCGATGCACCAAAGAAAGAAATTTAACTGCCATTGACCTCAATAGAACTGAAAACCAAGGAAATTATTTTCTCTAATTTCTAGTAACATGAGATACCAAAAAAAAAAAGAGTTAAACAAAAGTATGTGAAAAGCAAACTCACGGCTATACAAGCCAAAAAAGGTGCGATGCATATGGCTTTTTTTTCCCCCTTTTACTCATCTCATTTGCCAATTTACCAAATCGATCAATCGTCGCCGGCGGCCTTGAACATTAGGGCATGACAGAGAGTCGACTCGGCCTTGGTTGGAAGACAGCGGGGATCTGCCGTGGTTGTTCTCCACCGCCTCTCTAATGTTCGCCTACCCCCCTCCGACCTCAAATACTCAACGCTCCTTCGAGTGCCTTCATCGATTCCACCGACTGGGACATCTCCACCACCAAGCACCCCTTCTATACGAACTCCACCGCCTGATCCCTTCATCCGTGCACACCGTGGTCAGCACCAGCAGATCCTCTTATCGGCCTTAGACTTCTTCTCTGCCGCCTTCTTCTCTCCCTACTCCTCCGCTGCCGCTGGATTCTTCTCGGCCGGCTTCTTCTCTGCCTTGGGCGTCATTGTTATTTATTGAAGAGATGGGAATGGGGAATGATAAAACATGTCTTGTATTGTGTGGGAAGAGAGATGGTAGGGTGCTTTTAGAAAATATCACTTCGCATTCTGATTGGTCGAATGTAGGCGGTGGGGATCGTAGAGGTGGCACAAATCTGGATGTTATTGTAGATAGGAAGACTATTGGAAGGTTGGGATTAGAAAGAGCGAGCACTACAACACTGTGTTTGTGTGGATGGTATAATTGTATTCGTACAATCCGAATCTCCTTTCCAATTAGATTCTTCGGATTCAATATAAACGAACATTTATATTTATATATATTATATATAAATTTCTAAAGTTTACCCAAATTACCAACTTACATTGATACTTTTGAACTGCATTGATTATTGATATACAAAGTCCTGTATTTAATTAATAAATTATGTAAATCTTGTGAACGTATCGAAAATGCAAAACACCAATATAATTTTGACCATTGTTGTGGCAACTTTTATAAATAAATAATAAATATGAGAGCATAAAGCACGTGAAGGAAATATTGATAAATTTTGAGACATTGTTAGTTAAAAGCAAAGTTTGTTTTGATAATTTATAAATTACAACAATAGTCATGATAAATTTCACATACAAATTTTGAAATAATGTATAAACTTGATTACATGCATATCATCTTATTTTGAAATAATTCGGAAAGTGCGCATGCCACAGAATTAATATTAAATAATTAACAGTTTATTATGGTTTTATAATTTTTGACAATATTACTGATAAAATTTACATATAAATTTTAAATATGAGTTTTGTAAAACATGCCGAGCAATGTATGATATTTTCTCAACTTTAAAAAATTTACATATAAATTCAAATTATTTCTTTTCATATAAAAACTGTGAAATAAAGAAAAAGTGATACACATTTGAAAGATTTTTATAAAGCCAAATTTTGACATCTTTAATTTTTCTTTTTATTTTTTAAAAATGACTCTATTTGATATGCAAGCATCTGTATTTTTCCTTATTTTATGATTTTTAAAAAAAATTCAACAAATAAATAAATAAATAAATAAATAAATAAAGCATACCTTCTTATGTAATTTTAATATTTACTTCAAATTTGAACGATTTGAATCGACAATTAGAATGTGAAATTATGTAGTTTATTATTCTGAACGTAGTGTTGATATCAATCAATTGTTAGCGTATTATCAAAACTGCTTTAAAAGCAACATATCACCATAAAAAAACGTAATTTGAGAAATATATATATATATTTATTTATAAAAAAAGTATTTAAAAATTTATAAGCGACGAAATTTTTCCATATGTGCCTTCTTTTCAAAATAGGAAAAAAAATTTGTTATTTTAATCAATGCTCTTTTTATTTTAGAAGTAAATCCAAAATATATTAACTTTTTCGTCTATCGTTTCATATCTAGCCACAAAATCGAATTGATCAAACGGCACAAAAAGTTCATACACACTAGATCTAGAGGTTTAATACTCTTGGATCCGTTCTTTTATAAGGAGTAGTGATTAGTTAGTGAATAGTAATTTATTATTTGATAATGTATTATGAGTCATTTAATTGAATAGTAATTTGTTTGGGCATAATATAATGGTTTACAAGTGAGATTATCATTAGACTTATAAATTAATATTATGTTTATTAGTATTTAAAATTTTATCACGAAATGTTAGCAACATTGAATTTCTCAACATACATTAGAGTTAGTATAATAATCATCATCATCTTCATTATCATTTTTCTTTTCGAACACTATTTATTTCCAAATCAATCATAAAAATCTGGATTGAAAATAAATCTCTTTTTCTAAATAACGGCATTAAATGCCAACAATTGTAAATTTTTTTTTTTTTTTGGTGTGGTGGGAAACATAAAATTATTGGAGTCTAAAACTATAAATTTACGTCGGCTCTATTTTTCAAAATCGTGCTACAGTGCCGCACAGGGGAGAGAGGTAACTACGTACGAAAAGTTTTTGAATAATTTGCAACTGTTTATACTAAAAAAACAGTCATTAAGATGTTCTATAACTGTTTTTTTTACTAAAAACAATTATTAAGATGATCTGCAACTGTTATTAAATAAAAACAGTCATAAAAAGCTGGAAAATATTCTAACACCGCAATTTGTCCAAATATTAACTAATATTGGCAAGAATTACAACGACTGTCATTTTAATTAACAGTCATTAAAGACTTCTGCGACTGTTATTTAATATTAACAGTCATAATATTTTCAGATATTTTTAATTCTTTTTAGCCTCACCCTTGACTTTAGTAACTGTTTTAATTTAAAACAGTGGTAAACGTTTGAACCTTATATTACGATAATGCCACAAATTTAGTAAGTGGCTGTTTTTATAAATAACGGTTGCTAATCTATAGTTGCAAAAGGCCTTTTCTGTGGTAGTGTAATAACACGTGAATCTTTCTGTTATTTTTTAAGTGGGAGCATCTCTCCATCCGACTTCTTCCTCTCGCCTCATCAAATCTCCTATATATACATCTATGAGAAAGTCGGCTATCTCATTGATGAGTGAATAAAAAGAAAAAGCGAAGGCTCGAAGAGGTGGACGAATGGAGCACATACTTTGGATGTTTCGACTAATATCTACTATAGTTATATAAGTGTTGAAGTTATATATGTAACCGTTGAAGCTAATATATATAACTGTTAAAGTTATATATGTACTGTTGAAGTTATATATGTAACTGTTAAAGTTAATATGTTATATATGTAACTGTTGAAGTTAATATATATAACTGTTGAAGTTATATGTGTAGCTGTTGAAATTATATATGTAACTTGTAGTTAATATGTTATATATGTAACTGTTGAATTTAATATATATAACTGTTGAAGTTAATATATATAATTGTTGAACTTGGCATATTTAAATATTGAAGGTAATATTTGAAGTGGGCATATATATTAACTTCAACAGTTACGGTATTAACTTCAACATTTAAATATGTTAACCTCAACAGTTAGAATCAATATATAGTGTGTGTGAGAGATGGGAGGGGGAGGGGTGGGAGGGGGGATGAGCGTACGCGGCAGGGAGGGAAACAGAGCGATTTCCAAAAATAAAAAACGCGTAGAGCCAAAAATAGAAAAAACGCGTGGGAATGATGGGGATGATGAATATCGGGGATGATCCTTATCACCCCCGGTTGGTGAATAACTGATTGCACTTACATTTTTTTTTTTGTTGACGAGATTGGTAGCAATTTGGATTAAATGGGGCCAAATTAATGTTTTTTATTAAACTACATAATAAGGCAAAGTCCTAACACAAAGTTGAAATATTGATCTTCTAGTTAATCTTCCCTCTCTGATTTGTTCGTCAAGAGTGGATGTAGGATATCAATTTCACATTCTGTAGCTTCATCTATTGAGATGGAGATATCTGTAGAATCTTCGCTTCCTTGTTCTTCCTTGTTCTTGAGATCCTCTGCTTTGCCCCATAAAACAACGTACAGTCCACCAATAATAGCAATTGCACCAAACAAGCTGGAGAAGAAATTTGCGTCAAACGTTATTTAACCAAACAAAACTGGGGTTGTTGTAAGGTACGACAATATGCCTGATTATGTCTACCATGTATAATGTATTAAAGATCAATATGATAGTAAAATTAATCGTGCAGTCTTAAATTGTCGTGTACAGTAAATATAAGAGATTTAAGTGCTAGTACCTTCCAATATGGAGTTCTTCATGAAGCAAAATGGAAGAAAGAACTGTTGTAATTACAGTAGAGAGCGGGTTAAACATGGCAGAATAAAGGGGTCCTCTAACTGATATGCACCAAGATTGTAGATAGAATGTCACAGCAGATCCAATGAAACCCTGTAAAATTTTTGACTTAGAGTAATGATCTGGTTACCTAATACCCTCTAATAAGAGATCCTATAAGACACTAATAATTTACAAATGTAGTATGTGCAGGCTTACAGCATATACACAAGCCAGAACGTCACTCGGAGAAGTGAATCTCCAAACGCTCAAGTCAGGATAAATGAAAAATGTGATGGCACCTGATTGTAATGCTGACAATAAACACATCCAAGCTGAGAGCGATAACGGGTCAGAGTATGATTTGCAGATGGGGACCTTTAAGTATTTAAGAAGAAAAAGAGGTCAGTATTGTTATTTTTTACTTGTCTTTACTACTATTTAACAAGTTTATATGTATGCCTATGGGCCTTTATCCCCCCCCCCCCCCCCCCCCCCCCCCCCCCCCCCCAAAAAAAAAAAAAAAAGGGTAAGTTTCTATGCATAGCAGCATAGTCAAATAATACAATATCTGGTCAGGTTTAGTAATCTTCATTCAAGGCCCGTGAGTTCACCAAAATTCACCCAAGCTCATTCAAAATATTCTAGTTATATTCAGTGGGGTTGCCTGTAATATAAGCCACAAAGACCAGCAACTGCTTGATGCAATGAGACAGAGACCACTGATAATCCATTTGTCCGTACTTCTTCCAAAATTCACCATGAAAGTTTCAAAAGACAAAGTTAGAAGCCTTGGGCCTTTAAATAAGGCCATTGTCATAGCACCTCCTATGGAGATTATGGTGCCAATTATCTTTGCCCAAGTTCTTAAGCTTCTTAATTTCACTTTCTCTAATCTGTGACATGTGAAATGACAAAGTATATTAGAAAAGTTGTTTTTTAATGAGTATAAATTATACTGAAATTTGATGCAAAATTAACATACCCAACAGAAGCAGCAATTACAAAAGTAATTCCTGGTATTAGGTTCGCCATAGCAGCTGCCATTGATGGAGATCCCAAAAGTATCCCCTCATAAAACAAAGACTGATTCACGGCGGCACTGCCGAATATTATGTGAGATATTCGAAAACAAAAAATTGGGATATAAATATATTAGTGATCCTAGGTAAATTGAATTATAAGTAACTTTATCCATGCCCCGCTAGAGAGGCGACAAAAACCAATCCAAAACCTTTCAAACTGAGAGACAAATCTGAAAGTTTTCCCCTGTAAATTTGTAGGAAGACAATGAAATCAACTTATCATGATACTTAACATTTCAAATTAGCTTATGATTCAGTAATGCAAATTGATAGGAACTCCATTTAACTCTATATCTGCCAAATTCGGTAATAGGGAGTGGTATAGCCTCAAGTCCCAGATTCAACTTTGGACCACAAGAAGTAACATCTTGGTAGTTTGTGTAAGTAACCCATGCATTAACAACGCAAGCCTTCATTGCCCCTTGACCATGTCACTTTGCTCTCTGTATTAATCAATCCTCACTTTGGTCCCAAATATTAGTAATTGGCCCCTTAGCACCAATAGTGTTACTGATGAACATTTAACCCCAAATTTGCATCTTTTAGGACTGCATATATATACAAAAAAAAGAATATGACAGTCTTGCATTTGTCAAAAATAAAAATAAGAGCAATTGTTGCATTAAGTTTCAGAACTCAGAAATTGTATGATCAATGTCTAGCTTGCATAATTCATCTACTACGCTATTTCATTCATACAGTACTTCTTAGTTTCTGGGTCCCAGCTCCCAGCTGTATATTTAACAGTCAGGTTAGGCAATCTGTCTGCATGCGGAAATCCACTGATCAGGACATTATTTCTTCCTCGATGAGTGAGAGAAGTTTTTTACATCAGTTTGATGTAACAGGTGATTAGAGAGAAATAGATAAACTGTAGTACGTACCTCTTTGCGTAGAGTATGGCAGGGATTAGAAAAAGAGTAGCAGTGATTTGTCTATAGACTACAAATGCCATTGTGTTAAGACCCCGGTTGAATGCTGCTTTTGATACCAGATTCGTTATAGCATATATGCACTGTGTTATCACCATCGACATCCATGGTTTATGTTCCTCAAGGCTGAAATTAACCATTGGGAAGTGGGTTTGGGTGTGTTTTGGGCGATGGGAAGGAACCAGAGACAATGTTCCTACGATTTGAGGTCTTCATTGTTATATAGAACTATGAATGGTCTGGTGGAGCCTGTAAATGGCTGTCATTTAGTGGGGTTATCTTTTTGTATGTTTGGTTTAGGTAAAGGAGTTGGATTCTGATCTCCATCTGACTCATGCTTGGTAATTTGATTGTTACTAATTAAGCATCTTGCTTACGACAGGAAGCACCTCCTCAAATTAGTTTCTGTCTTTTTTATCAAACGTGGCACTCAGCAATTAGTGCTTTTTTTCGTTTTCAATTGTCAGTATTTTTATTTTCCTTTTAATGTATTTTCTTTGTTGTTGTGTATTTCATGTTTACTGGTAGGGCCGTAGGGTTAAGTGCTGCTAGGTTTCGAGTGTCAGGGGTCTCAAGTTGTTTGTAACTGTTTTTTATTAATGAATTCTGAGCCTATGGGCGATTATCAAAAAAATAAAAAAGCATCTTGCTTACGAATTTGAACCGGGAAAGAACCTTATATTTTATGTATATACTTCAATGTGTTGATTAGTTGGCTTTAAAGGGCTGTGTCACATGTATCGCCACCAGAAAATTCGATGCTGAGTTAACTGAAGAAAATATTTAAGATCGATAAAGAATTTTGTACAAGTCAGTGGTTTCGTCCTTAATTTAAAGGTAACAAGTCTAACTCCCACTAAACGGAGAAAGCAGAATAAGGTCTTTTTATAGACTGGGATATTCTTTTTTTAAATAAATGATTTTATTAAAAAAATAAATAATGATATAAATAAGAACATTTGGTAAGACTCGTGAAAATTGTTATCCAGGAATTATAAGTGTCATCGGCAAATATACCATTTCAGCCATCGCTAAATACAAAGTGAACATATAGACGATTTAAGTGAACACTTACAAATCCATAAGCGTTGTCATCACTTGTTAAGAAGTTTACATGTATATTCAACTTATTTTCATTGAGCTTATTTGTTTGTATGTGTTCACTTAGATCGTCTATATGTCCACTTTGTTTGCTATATGTGTTCACTTTATATTTAGCGATGGCAGGAATGGTAAAGCTGCAGATGGCAGTAATCAATTTCCTTGTCTCTTTCTATGAATAAATGACTGCTCTTCAAACCACTCCAGTGGAGAAATTGCGACACGACAAAACCGATGTTAATATTTTACGACAACACGTGATGAGACTCATGAAAATTGCAACCCTACAAAACTCAATCCGTAATCCACATTAATAATATTATATATGACTAGATACATGAGTATGGAAATAACATACCATAAATTTCTTTGAATAAGAATAAATTAAAGATTTGATTTTTTTTTTCCATATTTTTGTTGAAACAAGAAACAAAACTATTTGGGTCTTTGGGCTTTTTTTTTTTTTTGAAGAACAGTAGGTACAATATCCTCTGTTGAAGGTTAGCATAGGGCAAACCTTCAATCCGAGATATCTGATCTAATTTCGACGGATAAATTTTTACGAGCCGCACAAATTTCAATAGGTCTATATATAATCACACGATATTCATTATTGATCGAACAGTTCGGATCATAGGACTGCCCTCTGCCAACTTTAAAAAATCGCAAAGGATGTAAATTCGAACAACAGGTGAAAAAAAAAGAAAACAGAAAAAATCTAAACCAGTTAGACTAAGTGAAATCCCGTTGAGCTTGTGTTATATAAGATCTATTGAACCAGAGAATCCACCTCCATTCATTCGTTTTCTGAAGGTCTGATTGCTCCTTTCAAACTATATTTACGGCATTAACCCCATACTTCGGCCTTTGTTTATGTGATTGAACATGGGTTATGTGAAAGCTCATTGTTCGAAAAATCGACCGAAGTTATTTTCTTTTTCCGAAGTTTATGAGTAGTCCTTTTTTTAAAAAAAATTAATGAAGATTTTCGATTTTGCAATTTTTAAAGTTTTGTTCTAATTATATTTAATATGAAAAATCATTAAATCTTGTTCTAATTATATTTATTGAGAAAATCAGATTTGTTTAATTGCAATCGAATATTTGTAAGCGAATGATGTACAGTTGTACACCGGACATGCCACAGAGGATCCAACTCTTAGCTGACAGTAATAGTGTAATAAAACGATTTCCCTTTAAGATGAGCATTATAACAACCACATGTACAAATTTAATTAACAACTGCAAAGATGTACCACAAGAGAGAATATTAGGACTATGGTGGTGATATAGATGCACACAGATATGACAAATTAGTACCAGAGCATGTTCAAATTAAATAGCTACTTGCTCAAAGCCTCAAATTAAATGCTACATTTGTGTCTCCAGTGCGTAGTGCAATCCGGTAATGCTCCTATTCCTACGGATATTTTGTACGTGTAATTAAATGCATACATTTACCAAAAAAAAAAAAAAAAAGGTATATCAAAACATAGGAATCGTATCATGTACTCACCTTTAAAAGGTGAGAATCCGATATTAACGGATTTTAGTATTGGATTCACAGAATCTGATATTGCAACAGTATTTACTATTTATAAAATTAGGTTTTTTTCGATTTATTTTAAAATTTTTTTATTATTATAAAATTAGTTTTAAATTTTTTGGAATTATTTATTATTGTAAAATTAATTTTTTGTCCCAACAGGCCCATTTTGTCACGATTGAAGAGTGTTTGGTTTCATGGGGGCCTAATTTTTTTCTTGTTGAAATTACTTCTTGGCCCACTAAAACAAAGAGTTCGCTGTGCGTGAGTGCGTCTTTTACCCATTGATTTGATGAGAATTATTATGTGCTACTCTCACATCAGTAGATAACATAAAACTGACGAGGTGCAGGAATATGAGACATGTTCCATTGTTTTTTCCTTTTTTTTTTTTTTCTGCTAGACATCTGAGCATGTTAGCTATTTATATTATAGAGGAGAACAGCTAGCACAAACTTTAACTTTTTTTTTGTCGATTCGCATTTCGCAAGGCTCGCATGAATATTATTATTATTATTTTTTTCATGTACGTGCGCATGAATTTTGTACTCCTAGCTCGTGGGACTTTTAATGAGACGACTTCGATAGAAGTGCACTGTTAAACTAAATAAATATTGATTTTATCACCTTTTCGCATCACATAATGTTTTATATAGTTTTAGAAATGTTACTTTATTTTGATTGAAAAAACAACCCCAATTAAATTAACTTTACTTTGAGATGTCAAATTTGTAGTAACGTTCAGAGCTATTATGGAAGAACTACCATATTATATATACCAGGAGATCGGTCGGTAAGGGCAAATGGGCAATTGAAAATCTAAAGTGGTCAACGCCAACACCAAAAAAATTAGAGTAGTATTATGTAAGAATTAAGATCCAAAACCAGAAAATTTCATTTCAGGAAGACTAATTAATTAAAGAGCACATTACGATTAACAAGTTGTTACTAATTGGACTCATGACTAGTAAAAAAGAAGCAGTAAAACTAAATAACATGAAATAGGCCCACTGGCATCTAAAAACGATGAAGTTTACACTGAAGTTGAATTACTTTGGGTACAATATCAAAATAACATGAAATAGGCCACGTATGGGTATCTAAACTCCAACACAAAAATAAGGACAACAGACAGCAGCATGATACGACATCTATTGACCTCTCTAATCAAATGCATTACTGTAGAACCTTAAGGCCTCCAATACCAATCGGCTGGGTGCAGGTGCAGGTGAAGGCCCTGGCCCTGGGTTGAAACACGGTGGCATTGGGTTCCCACAAAGGCATGGATTGCCAATGAAAATAAATATGTCTTGGTGTTGCCACGGGGAACCCTCCTTCTGTGGTATCTCCCCACACAGCGTGTTGAATTTAAGATCGAGGTTCAAAAGATCTTGAGCAAGGGCGGAACCAGGATCCCGAGATAGGGTAGGCCAAGATTTGAAGGACTGACATGCCGAGTGCCTACTGTTGAGCCACGTCGGTGTTGTACAGGTTACAATATGCAAGAAGGTACAGACTTGCAGTGAGAGACGAGAAAGATCAGAGGCAAATTTGGGAGGGATTTGGAAATAAAAGCATATGTTTGTCTAAAAATACAACACAATGAAAATGAAAATAAAAATAAAAAGAAGGGTGATGCTGTAAAATTGTCAACTTACTCTAGAAACATTTCTTGTACCTTTCTTTGCAAATTTCATATTGAGAAAGAATAATCGCCTGTAATTTTATTTTTTCTTACGTGTAAACTTTATGTTGAGAGACAATTAACTTGGATTAGGGTAGGCCAAACTATAGGCTCCCATGTAAAATTTGCAAAATTGACGTGTGTCTGGCACACGCTCGCCTCTCCCTAGTTCCGCCCCTGATCTTGAGCACCCACAATCGACTGTGGTATTATCCCATAGATATAGTTGAAGCTTAGGTCTAGACTTGTTAGGTTTTTTGAGATTTCTACATCGCTAAAATCAAAGTAAAAGTTATTATAAGATAAATTAATGTCAATGGCATTAGTACTGAATAAAAAAGAAGCATCTCCAAAGAACAGGTTGTTGCTTAAGTCGATCACGCTGAAATTTACCCATCGGTAAGACTGTGGTATTTCACTTGCAATTGAGTTGTAGTTAACAATAAGTGTTGCACCAGAACCATGCACAAGATCTGGTGGTAAGTTGCCTATGAGGAAGTTTTTTGAAAGATCTAAGTAATTTAAGGTGGGTATATCAGATAGAGATGAGGGAATTGAACCAAAGAAGCGGTTTCTTGATAAAATGAGTTTTGTGAGTTTTTTATGATTGATAAACTCTGGAAGATAACCAGAGAGGCTGGTACGATATATAGAAACTATTTCAAGATTGGAAAGTTGGTCAATACAAGAAGGAATGGGACCAAAAAGATTCAAAAGAAGCTCTAAATATAGCGCTTCTAGTTCCGTCAAGTCACAAATGGCTTTCGGAAAGGGGGCATAGATTTCTCGCATGTTACTAATCCTGAGGTTGCGTACACGACCACTGCTGGTACAGTCTATGTGGGCAGCCCATGTGTTGGCTGAGTCGTTACAGAAGTCGAAGCCTTCAACCCAGGTACTGAGTCCCTCGGGGTTGCCGAGCTGCTCCTTGATTTTGAGGAGTGCCAATCCGTTATTTATATCAGCAGAGGAGGTGCAGGATGAAAGGAGCAGAAGGAGGAAGATGACATACATGTTCTCTTTTTTTTTTTTTTTTGAGGGCCAGATGGCAAAGTACCACACCGACAAATTTCATTAAAAAAATAGAGAGATTTACAAGAAATTACAAACAAAAGGAGAAAGAAAGAACATAAAAAAGAAAAGGAAAAGGAAAAGGAGAAAAGAAAAGGAAACTAAAAAGCTATACAACTAAACAAGTGTAAAAACTAAGCTAGAGTAAACCAGAGGCCCACAAGTGTCATAATCTCTTGCACAAGTAGAAAAGTCGGCCTTGCCAATGAGTTGAAAATACGGTTATTGCGCTCTTTCCAGATTGTCCAAGTGGTGGCTACCCAAATAGTATCCCAAGCTGCTCCCGTTGAGGGTCTATTTTGTAACCAAAAAGCCGAAAGATCTTCGGTGAAGATGAGAGCCTGAAGGTTGTAAAGGTTTCGGACCCTATTCCAAATAGTGATGGCAAAAGGACAGTGAAGGAAAAGATGGATCGCCGATTCTAGCGGGCGGGCTAAACAACAAGGGCAACCTTCATTCACCGGCCAATTTCTAATCAGGAGATTATGTTGGGTAAGTAGCCTGTCTTGAAGAAGTAACCAAAGAAAGATCTTTACTCTTGGAGGCGCTTTAAGCTTCCAAAGCTTGAGGTAGTAAGGGGATCTGACACCAGGATCAGCTAGTGCAGAATAAGCGCTCGCAGAGGTGTAGCAACCTGAGTTTGTCCAGCGCCAAGAAAGAGTGAGGTTGTCGCTTGAGGATACTGTCGAGGCAGAGTAAAAGGGAAGGCATTTTAAGACATCCCTAAGCCCATGTGAAAGGAGGCCGCTCTGATCTAACAGGGTAACGTCCGTCGTTCCATATAGTGTCTGAACGATCGTAGTCCAGGTAGAATCAGGTTCCGCATTTAATTTCCAAAGCCATCTAATGAGTAGAGCTTGATTTTGCAGAGCAAGGTCTAAAATACCCAGACCTCCAGCGCGTTTAGGGGTGCAACATTTGCTCCAATTCACCAAGCAATGTCCCCCCAGACATTTGTCTTTACCCTTCCAGAAAAATCTTCTGCGGATCCCATCTAGATGCTTTACAAGCCAAGTTGGTAGTTGGATCACTTGCATGTAATGCAAGGATAAAGCAGTGAGTACAGATTTGACGAGAGTAAGGCGGCCGGCAGGTGAAAGAAAACGAGATTTCCAACCATCTAATTTTCTCTGAAAGGCATCAATCAAAGGCTTGTAATGTATCTTTTTTAGCCTGCGGATGGAGAGAGGCAGGCCCAGATAGGTTACTGGCATATCCTTAGGTGCACAATTTAAGATCCGAGAAAAAATTGGAAGGGAAGCATCCGGGATTGCCATTATGAAATTAGCAAAATGCCATCACTAAATGACAAATTAGTTTTATGCCATTATGAAATAGTAAAAATTAGTTTTATGCCATCGATAAATTGATTTGCCAATTTTACCCTTTTAAATATGTCACTCTAAAATTTTGAAATTAGAAAAATGCCATTAACTAATTTTTTTATTGTATAAATCAAAATTTTCAAACTTTGCAGCTTGCACACTTTTACTAACATCTGTAGTTTATATTTCTCAAGTGACGCAATTACTCAAAATTATAAATAAATAAATAAATAAATAAATAATATATTTTTTGTGTTATATGTTAAATAATAATATACATGTATTAATATTGGAACATAAGAGCCATATCATGCATTTATTTCTTATGTAACTTTTTATATTCCTGTCGCACACATACAAAATGAAACTAAAGTATAGAAGATGATAAATATGTTCATCATCGTCTTAATCGGACTATTAAATAATATATATAAGAACGGAACTAACTAAAGAAAAAGAAAGGTCTTCATTTTTTTTTTCTTTCCATAAGTGTTTTTTTTTTCTTAATGTTTTAATCTAATGAGGGTAATTTAGGGATTTTTTAAAACTTTAGAGTGGCATATCTCTAATTTGCTATATTTTGGAAGGAATTAATGGCATAAAATTAATTTTGACAATATTACAGTGGCATATTTTTAATTAGCTATTTAAGAATGACATTTCTCAAATTTGCCAATTATGCAGTGGCACAAATCTAATTATTCCTAAAATATATTATCATTTCAGAATTAAAGTTTTGATTTTGTTTAGCCGATATTAATTAATATATTTAAGTATTTTATCTACCAAATTATATGAGATAAAACAATAAACAAAAATTGATATTTTATCTCCTGAATCAGCATGTTGTATTTCCCAAATCTGCTATTGTAAATGTATTCCAAGGTGCAGCAATTAGTGTTTGAAGAAATATAAAAAAACGTAATTTGTAATGTGTAAGTCTGTTTTTGAGAGGTTATTTGTGTATAACCAGTCAGATTTATTAGTGCAAATCTTATTTATTTATATTGATCTTGATATACATTAATGACAAATATTTGATATATATACATTAATGAGAATATTTTAGGGCAGTAAAATTGGTGAGCTGTGGTTGACAGTTAATGCAAGGCCTAAGGATTTTAACTCGCTTGTTTTGTAATTTTTAGATTATTACTCTCGTAGATCGATCAGACTTTAATTATGTTTTAGGATCTATTTTTGGTCCTTACGGTTTCTGATAAGTTTCTATATCATTACACAAAATATGATTTGTTGGAAAGATGAAGGCTACTAAACAAGAAAGATGCTTTTAATTATGTAAGAACCTAACAATATTATTGGGAGTGCATACAGGTTGAAATCTAAAATAATGTCAAAATGTTATAAATGTTGCAAGTACACGCGGTGTGTATCAAATAATTAATCTAATGCTTAAAACTATAATGCTTTGCTATTAAATTTTATTAGAAACAAATTCTTCGGCTCTTTGACACTGGATGCAGAGTTGCAGACTAATATATGGTGAAAGACTGAAAGTTTTTACCTTAACAGACTCGTTTGCGTAAAGCTGCTGGTCCCTTCTGGCCCGGAGTGAGATCCTCTGGTCGTTTTTTACAAACGATCACCTGGTCATTTTAGATCTGGGCCGTCTGATTTAATCTCAACGGTTAACATTTTTTCGGGCCTATCAATCGTGGTACTAGCACGGGGCATCCATAGCCATTAAGATTAAATCAGACGGTCCAAATCTAAAACGACCAGGTGGTCTGCCGACCAGAGGATCTGATTCCCCTTCTGGCCCAATTATTTCCGGGTTGAAGAAATTACTGGGCTGCTAGAATGAAAAATTCCCTGTGTCGTAAGTTTGGATTTTTTTATTAATAAACATATTGACATTTTTTATTTTTACAATAAATAAGATAATAATTAAATAAAAAATATATTATAATTTCGGGGGTCAAAATCCGAAGTGACCAGGTGACCATTTCGGGGTTTGAAATCCCAAAGTTATAACATGGCAATTTTTTATTTTAAATTTTTTTTTAACATTTAAATTTATTTTATTATCAAATAAATAAAAAAATAGATAATATTATGCGAAAAAATCCAGAAAACATTAAAATTAGAAAAACTATGGCAACAAAAATATATTAAATTTTTATGGATATAATTTATTAAACATTTAAATAAATTAGAAAAACTATGGCAACAGAAATAAATTAAACATTTAAATAATATGATATAATTTATTAATGTTAGATAAACAAAAATAGATAAACTATGGCAAAAAAAAACATCATAAAAATATATTAAAAATTTAAAAAATATATTAAATTTTTATGGATTTTTCTACATTAATTTTTGACATAGTGTGTGTCTTTTTATTTATCTAATAATAAGTTAAATGTAATACTAAAAAATATTAAAAATTAAAAAAACAATATTAATCAAAACACTTTTAAATCTTTATTATATTTTTCTTATTTTTTTGTTATAATATATATATATATATATTTCTATTTATTAATAATAAATTAAGTTCAAATACTAAAGAAATTTAAAAATTATAAAAAAATTGCCAGTTCATAATTCAGGGTTTCGAACATTTGTAATCCCGAAGTTACAACGTTATTTTTTAAATATATTTGTTATAATATTATTTTTAAAATAAAAATAAAAAAGTATTTATTAATAAAAAGTTCGTTACAAGTCTGATTATTTCCGGATTGAGATCACTCCTGGAGTCCTGGGCCTTCTGCATGAAAACTTCGCTAGAAGGTTTGTAAAGCACTGAAGTTTCCTTCCTTTTTGGTACATCAAAAAAGGAAGTATAATAGGACTATATCTGATATATTCCGTTCTGGTAGAGATCAACAATAGTAAGAGAGAGAGAGAAAGATTGAGAGGTGAATCAGTAAATTCTTTTTTATAATAGTGTTACAATGGTTTCAGTAATGACCCCCCCCTCTATACAATGGTCTACCCCTTCTATTTATAGGCTTCTATCAGAAGATCCTCTTGGTGACGTCACCCGTCAGTTGTTAAGCCGCTTGTCTCGTATTATTTTTCGAGATGCCTTCGACCTCGTCCCCAGTCGAATTTGTTGGTGAGGAGTCTTCTCGAAATGTTCTCGGGTTCTTTTCCGAACCGTCACAGCTATGCCTCGTCTTCTTGTCCTCCTTTCTTTGACTTCCATCTTTTCCGTAATTTGGTTTATCTCTTCAACTTAAACTCTTGGGCCGGGCCATGAAATATTACCTTCTATATTGAGCTGGGCCTTTTAGTCTAACCCTATCATAAGCCTTTGAACTTAGGATGAGAAGTCATCATAAGTTGAAATTGGTTCTCGATTACGCGAAATTGGGGCAATGACTCTTGGATCCTGAGCGAAGGTATGAATATTTGTCCCCCTTGGATCGGGAAAAAGAGATATTCCGAGCCCTTGAGGCCAAAGTTTCAAGAGGATTTTAATTCCGAGGAACGAAAGTTTTGAACCGAGCCCTTGAGTCCTTGGACTCAAAAGTATTTAAACTCTGAGGAATGAAAGTTTTGAACCGAGCCCTTGAGTCCTTGGACTCAAAAGTATTTAAACTCCGAGGAATGAAAGTTTTGAACCGAGCCCTTGAGTCCTTGGACTCAAAAGTATTTAAACTCCGAGGAATGAAAGTTTTGAACCGAGCCCTTGAGTCCTCGGACTCCAAAATCTGAAGCCTTTTAAATAAAGTTGCCAGTTATTTTCGTGGTTTTTTTATCGCCTTTTGTCAGATTTGTTAGTATTAATTCTTGTTTTATTGTTAAAAGAGCATTGCTTGTGTAGGATAGGATGCATTTTCTGAAGATGTTCGTTCCAAACAATTTGATGTGCTTATTCCGAGATACACTCTCTAGGAGGGTCACTATTTCTTTTATTTTGATTTGATGCGCTTACTCCGAGATACTCTTGAGGAGGGTCACGAATTACTTCTTTTGCTTGATGCGCTTACTCCGAGATCGATACTCAAAGAGGGTCACGACTTACTTCTTTTATGCGCTTACTCCGAGATACTCTCGAGGAGGGTCACGACTTTTTTCTTTTTGATTTGATGCGCTTACTCCGAGATCGATACTCAAGGAGGGTCACGACTTACTTCTTTTGTTTGATGCGCTTACTCCGAGATCGATACTCAAGGAGGGTCACGACTTACTTCTTTTATGCGCTTACTCCGAGATACTCTCGAGGAGGGTCACGATTTTTTCTTTTTGATTTGATGCGCTTACTCCGAGATCGATACTCAAGGAGGGTCACGACTTACTTCCTTTATGCGCTTACTCCGAGATACTCTCGAGGAGGGTCACGACTTTTTCTTTTTGATTTGATGCGCTTACTCCGAGATCGATACTCAAGGAGGGTCACGACTTACTTCTTTTGCTTGATGCGCTTACTCCGAGATCGATACTCAAGGAGGGTCACGACTTACTCTTTTTTTTTCTTCTTCATGGTGTAGTATCTCGGCCTTCATTTGTACATTGCAACGTCAGATGATACCCTGCAGCTATTTCTTAGTTACTCATTAGTAATAGAATATTCCAAAAAGACTGTATCTAAACACCTGATCAACACATAATATCATTAGCATACGCAATTTTTATCTTTTTTTTTGTCCCCTATTCAGATTAGCATAGGAATATGGCTTGTCATAATATCGAAGACATCTAATATCAAAGAAGATGAATGCTTTTCCACACAGTTGACTACTTGTTGTCAATATGAAATACTTCTACAGAGAATGAATATTAATGACAGAAAAACAAAGCTAAATAGATTGAGCCATGCTCTCGGCCCAGTATAAAATTATTCACTGAAGAACAATCTAATTTACACATAACGACAAACCTTTCTTACGCATTTGACGAATCTGTTCCAGGGTGAATATCTATTTGATTCTTGCATCTATTTAATCAACGCCACATGGTATTATTGAAACTTGATGATAAACTAAGAATCATATACACATACGATCAGTAAGAATATGTTATTATTCAATTGCTACAGATGGTGAGCCTTAACAATATCTTCAGTAAAGCACCATACTTTGCAAAATAAAATAAAAAGGTGCCACATTGAAAAAAGCACATCCCACTGTATTATGCCAAACCGGGTAAAATAGAATTATGAACTCAAGCTCATGACTAGATGGATGAAACCAAGTCGCATAAAGGCATTTCCATTCTAATTTGCATGTAATTAAAGAGTCCTCGGTATAGTGTAAAAACAGACTTCATACTAAGAACAACAAATGATTATCATTTGTATTTGCATGGCAGCTACTTCAAATGACACATATTAAAGTCCTAACAGAAATCTAGGATTAGAAAACTTTGTAAATCAACTTTAACATGTATAAAATATGTGTAACACAGCGTCACTAAGTACTTCAAAGAAGACACAAACACAAATTATGCTTGGCAAATACATAGATGCGCAACTAGCTATGTAAAATACTGCTTTCTTCAACAACCCCAAATAATTGAGTATGGAAGTGAAACACCTGTTAAGGAATTACTAATCCTTGCGGTAGGATAGCAAGCTTGGGACAAATGATTTATCTAAATTCTATTTCTGTGTAATCGGTAAATGAATACAAAATATACAAGACTTTGGTTCCTTTACTTTACACTGCAATTTACTAGGCCATACTGTCACGTTTCACAGCTAAGCTATGGTCACCAAAGGCTTGCTAATAAAAGGTGTGGTTAGTTTCCTGACTTCTCTCCATACTTAACAGGATTTAATGCACCCCGATTACCTGAACTCAAATTTCCTCTTGTTAGGGATCTTGTTTTTTTTTTCGTTGCATCATGCAACAGGATTTGGCAAACTCAGATGCTTTACTATCCTTATTTACTTTTATTGGACAGTTACAATTGGTAAACTTGTAACCCGTGTACCCGAGGTTTGTTAATAATCATGTTATTTGTTTTCACCATTTAATGCATTCCTTGTTGTCCTCAGAGGATTCCCAAGACACCAAAATAAAAAAAAAATAAAATAATAAGTTGGTGGTGTGGTGCCTAGACGCAATTTGCCCTTTACTAATAAATTTCTACTCAATTTCTCAGATTAAAGAAACTTTTGAAAAGAAGGATCTAAAACACACACCTCATCGAAAAATGCAGATCTCCATCTAACAAAAAGACTCGCAAAAGGAAGCTTACAGGATCAGATCCGATCGCCGTATCGATAGTGAGGAGCGGGATCTCGTCAACCATGGGGCGGAACACGACGAGACACGTGGTTGAGCTGACACCAAGCAAGAGGCAGTGGTTGTATGCCCATAGCTGAATCATGTCAGGTAGTTAAGAGTCGTGATGTCAGGTGTTGCAGCAAAGCTCGAGCACACTACTCTGCAGCTCCACTTGCATCTCCAAGTAGTAGCAACTTTGAAACCTCTCCTCATGAGCTCCCTCTTGTCAGAATCGAGGAAAGTGGCGCTGATCGTCTCAGATCTTTCGCGAGGTCGTGCAGCGGAGGTGAAGTGTGGGGTCACGAGGTGGAGTGCCAAGTCACAGAGGGCTGGAGGGACAGATGTATCGATGCTTGCTCGATCCTTTCCACCACGATTGCTTTTGCAAAGATCAAGTCGGATCTGTCACGGGATCATGCAGTGGGAGAGGATAGGAGTCTAGATCTGTATCTCCTTCAAGCGTAACTTATTCAAAAGGAGTCCAATCGGTGGAGTTGCCAGTGTTTGGATCGGAAGAGGTAGAGAAAAGGCGAAGTGACGGAAACCAAAGGCGGAAGCCAGCGGAGACAAAGCGATTCAATGACACCTCTTACCTCACTCATTTTCAATTGAATACTAGATGCAATCGAGAGATTCCTCTCCGATTACTACTAGTCGGTTTTACGGTGGGCGCCAGTTGATATATCCCGTTCTGGTAGAGATCAACAATAGTAAGAGAGAGAGAGAAAGATTGAGAGGTGAATCAGTAAATCCTTTTTTATAATAGTGTTACAATGGTTTCAGTAATGATCCCCCCCCCTCTATACAATGGTCTATCCCTTCTATTTATAGGCTTCTATCAGAAGATCCTCTTGGTGACGTCACCCGTCAGTTGTTAAGCCGCTTGTCTCGTATTATTTTCCGAGATGCCGTCGACCTCGTCCCCAGTCGAATTTGTTGGTGAGGAGTCTTCTCGAAATGTTCTCGGGTTCTTTTCCGAACCGTCACAGCTATGCCTCGTCTTCTTGTCCTCCTTTCTTTGACTTCCATCTTTTCCGTAATTTGGTTTATCTCTTCAACTTAAACTCTTGGGCCGGGCCATGAAATATTACCTTCTATATTGAGCTGGGCCTTTTAGTCTAACCCTATCAATATCTAAAGCCATAAGATAATTAGATAAAAACTTGGAAAATTAAACATAAAGCAACATGACAAACGTACGAGGTGATCGATTAAGGTGATCTTGGTGGTGGTAGATGTAGACGTAGATCCTTAAGGTTTCCATTTTCAATCAGCTTGTAGTACAGGCGATCAAGGTGCTGGCCCTTCGTTGTAGGCTTGTAGCTAGCACGGTGGCAGTGGGCTCCTACAAAGGCTTTATTGTCAGCGAAAATGGGAACTTCAAAAGGCTACCGTGGGAAAGCATTTCCTTTGTGGTATCTCCCCACACAGGTTGTTGTTTCTTAAATCGAGATTAATAAAATGATCTGCACTTGCAATTGACTGCGGTATCTGTCCATAGATTTTGTGTTGCAGCCTAGGTACGTAGAGGGTTTTTAGGATTTTCGAGATTTCAACATTACTCAAATCAAACTCAGAGTCATTAATTATATATTATGAGATAAATCGATCCAAATGATGTTTAATTTCATTACTGAATAAAAATGAAGGATGATCTCCAGTGAGCTGGTTGTTGTGAACGTCGATCGAGCTGAGAGGTAACCATTGGTAGGGCTGTTAAAATGTGGTAAGTGGCACGGAATGACACCAAATCGTTACAGTGCCACTTATTAAATGGTACAATATTGACATGCCACTTACCGTTTCATTTATTAAACGAAACAAATTTTTGTGCCATCAACCGTATATTACACATAAAACGGTTTGAATTGAGGTTGAAATGATCGAAACAGTATAACCAACTGTGCCAACAACCATACCACTTAAAACACGGTATAATTTTCTATGCCACAAATTGTTCCATTTCGGTTAAACGAAACGGCATAACGGTAAATGGCGTACCGTTGACAGCCAAAACATGTTGGTCATAGTTTACAGTGTTGCCTACAGTGTTGCCACATGTTCCCAGCTGAATCCTCAGTTTGATTATAATCTAAAGCTTACCGTTGATAGCCAAAACATGTTGGTCATAATCTAAAGCTTACCGTTGATTCAGCTGCAAAGAAAACTGAGGATTAAGCTGGGAGCATGTGGCAACAATGTAAGCTTGATTTTCCACCTTATTACATTTCTTTATGCTTTCAAAGGCGAGGAATAGTTTTGTAAAAAAAGTTGCTGCTTAAATTAGAGATGAGTTATTGTTCTGTTTAGGCAGTTTCAGAAGCACAACTTTCTTGCAACTATGATCCCGTCGGCAGGTTCGATGAAGATAAGGTGTTTTTAATTGTGCAGAAAGGTTTATTCATAAAGATTGTGTATGAAAGATATTCTCCACTAATGAATATATTGGTATTAATGGATGCAGATATCTGGATCCAAATGATCCAACAAGGATCTTCTTGCGACAGCCAACACCAGAATCCTAACTTAGGAGGAGAGCTTACCATCCCCAGGCCCAGAGACAGCTTACTGATATTGTGTCCTTGCATTAATGTAGTTGGTACTTTGATTTGAAATAATGAAATTTAGAGAAAAGGCGAAGTTGTGTTGTTCAGTTTGTGGTCTGTCTCAATTGTAGTATAAATGGTTTGCATTATGTGAAAAAATTCTCTTATTTTCTGTTCATAGATAATATTGAAATCATTTGTCTTGTAATAGATAAAATATGAGCTATCACGTAGCATATTTACCCAATATTTGTGTATATAGTTATTATAAACATAATAATAAAGGTGTTTTTTTTTTGCCAATTGTAAGTGCATTACGGCAGATGACCGATTTTATGATAAATTAAACTTATCTGACAACATGAGGGCAAGAGAGAACCGACCTAGATGCAGAGAGAGTAAGGAACGGAATGAGGGCAAGAGAGAGTTGCGAGGGGTTTAGCTAGACGGCGGGGAAGGTATGGGGAGGCGGAGGAGTAAGGGACAGGAGAGGAAATTCAAAAAATGAAAAGAGACGAAGGGCTTTTTTTTTCCGCAGGCAGCACTTTTCCCCTTTTTCAGTTTTTTTTTTAAGCGATCTTAGAGTTATTAAATCTGGTCCCTCGAATGGAATCGAATGGTCCAGGTTTCCACCTTCGCACCCTGCAAAACAATCCACCTTCGCTGAGGATTCGGATTGTTGTCGTTATCCATTCTTTTGTGTTTAGAGTTATAATCTGCTACCCAGACTCTCACTTGATCAAAGTAACACATATATTGTGTTATATATAAGCTCAAAAAACACAAAACAATTTCATTTCTTGAATCATTTTGCGTGCGTCAATTAATTAATTACCACTTAAATATAGATATAATAAAAAATATTAAACCAACGCCATACACCATTTGGTAAATTAAATGTGACGAACTGAGCAAAAATTCACAACAAAATAATTAAATGTGTATATTCGTAGTAAAACACTGAAGTTCACTTACTTTTGGATACAACAAAATAGCAAGTAATATATATAGGATTATATCTAAAGCCAAAGATAAAATAAGGGAAATTAAACATTAAGCAGCATGCATGACACGTACGACATCTATTGACTTCTCTAATCAAAATGCAAAACCGTACACGTAGAGCCTTAAGATTTCCATTATTAATCGGCTGCTGGTGGAGGTGATGAAGGTGCTGGCCCCGGGTTGTAGCACGGTGGCAGCGGGCTCCCGCAAAGGCATTTATTGTTAGCGAAAATAGAAACTTCAAAAGGCTGCCATGGGTATGCCTCCCTTTGTGGTATCTCCCCACACAGGTTGTTGTTTCTAAGATCGAGGTTATTATAAAAACGAGTACTCGCAATTGACTGCGGTACTTTCCCATAGATTTTGTTGAAGCCTAGGTTTAGGCCTCTCAGGGTTTTCGAGATCTCAACATTACTCAAATCAAACTCAAAGTCATTATGAGATAAATTGATTACGTAGATGTTTTCCTTACTCAATAAGAAAGAAGGATCTCCAGTGAGCTGGTTGTTGTGAATGTCGATGGTGCTCAGTGGTAGCCATTGGTAACACTTTGGTATTTCGCCAGTCAACCTGTTGTCCGAAAGCTTAAGTGATACAAGCTGACCATGCACAAGATCCTGACTATGCACAAGTGCCGGTGGTATAGTACCTGTTAGGGAGTTATTTGAAAGATCCAGGTAATGTAAGTTGGGTATGGTAGACAGAGATGCCGGAATTGAACCTGAGATGGCATTTGATGATAAAATGAGGTCCGTGAGTTTTTGATGGTTGAGAAAGAGAGACTCTGGGAGAGAACCAGAGAGGCCTGTACTATATATACTAAAGAAATTAAGATTGGAAAGTTGGCTAATGCAAGAAGGAATTGGACCATAAAGATTATAAAGAAGGACTAAATTTAGTTCTTCTAGTTCGGCCAAGTCGCAAATTGCTTCCGGAAAGGGTGCAGAGGGTGCCATGATGTCTTCAATGATAAGATTTTTTACATGACCGGTGCTGGTACATTGTATTACGAAATTATTAGTACTAAATGCTGATCCACCACAGAACTGAAAGCCTTCGACCCAGTTGCTGAGTTCTTGGGGGTTACCGAGCTGCTCCTTGATTTTAAGTAGCACCAATCCGTCATTTACATCAGCAGATAACACTGAGGAGGTGCAAGATGAGAGGAGCAGCAGGCAGAAGATGATATTCATTTGTATTTTTTTTCTTGTTTCTTTTGCTTTCTAGACTTTTGAATGGTTTTTGTGCTACATATTTTTGAAAAAGAGCTATTATAGGGGTGAACAGCACATTTTTTGAAGTTTTAATTAACTTCATTTTCTCTTTGGTCAACTTACGAGGATGGAATAATTTTTGTACTCTAAATTAGCCTAATGAATAAGACTACTTCGGGGAAAGTGCACTTTTGAATTGACTGGAAACTACAATTTGCTATAGTTTGACTGAAAAAGAGCGTTTAATATGGTTTCAATTATATTCTCCAGAATATGCGTTTAGATGATTCCATTTATGAAACTTAGTTAAATTTGGTCTTATTCATTATTTATATAATTATATACATTGTACTAGTAGTACCAACAATGTTATACCTAAGAGCAAACCATCCTAAATATAATAGATTATTTGTGTTTGCTCTTCAAAAATAAGTTGGTGCTGTTTTTTATTTAATTCTAACATGCTTAATTTTTTTGACAAAAAAATATTTTTCTTTTTTTAGTTAAACGTTCTTCATTTTTATATAGTGCACTCAACTATTATTTAGCCAATTGACATCTGATTCCATTTTAAACAAATAAAAGTTGAAATGGCATATTATGGACAAATAAATTTTTTTAGACAGCGGAAAGAGGTGAAATAAAATTAGGTTAAGGATAACTGATTTTATCACGTCTTTCACATGAAACATAAAATTTGTTCATTTTATTTTCTCGCAATATAGTCGCAACAATGTGTGTGTGTGTGTATTTTTAAGGATAGTTTGTGATTGCCGTATCTATTAAAATTTAATTTAAAATATTTACATGTCAAAGACTCAAAAGCTGTTAGAAAAATAATGAAAGAAAATTACATCTCAATTAAAGTACGTACGAAAATAAATAACTAGATTTGTCGTAAAAAACCACCAGCAATTCAAACACCATTAACACACTAATTGATCATAGATCAATGTATTAAAAAACTACGAATCTAATAAAAAAAAAGTTGAACGATTAAAAATACTTATCAATGTTTACTTTTCTCTGGGTGAAAACAAGCCGTATGTAGGAATTCACGTTAGGAGATTGTCGGTGATGGCAATTAAAATCTAATATGGTCATTGTCAACTTTAAATGAATATAATAGTCATTGTTTTTGTAAGATGCAAAATCAGAAGTTTAATTTCACGAAGCTAAATAGCATATAGGAATTTACAAGTTGTTACTAATTGGAATTGAGGCATGTTACCCCAAATAAAGGTGTGGAACTTTGCCCGATGCTTGATAACATGCGGTCTCTCTGTAAATTATGAGATATTAGCAGAATTGATTTGGTTCCATTAAGATAATTTGTAATAGACTGCTACAAGTCAATCCACTGTACGTAGACTTTGTCCAATTTTAATCAGAAAAGTATCGCACAAATTAAATCCAATATTGATCGAGTAGTGGAACGTCAATCAATTTGGCAGTTATATACATAATTTTTTTTCTGGGAACTGTACAGTACTCAACATATATATAGGTCAGCAAAAATAACCTGATTTCCAGATATGTTACTACTATTTTTGTAATTCCTTTATATTTTCTCCTAAGATTCAAAATATACAATTTTTTTTAAGATAAATTGGTGTCTAAACCACCTAATTTATTTTCAAATTAATTAAATGCCTATGAAAGACCTCTCAGTTGAGTTTCGAATCTGTAATCTTTCACTCAAGATACATTGCTCTTTATTGAAATTTTTTATTGGATGAGAGCTTAATGACTAACGCGTAACGAGGGTTCAGTCTTTCAGATAGGAAATTAAGAGGATGGATTCAATTAAAAAGGCCCTTTCTTCAAATAAAGGTCGCATTAAGACATGAACCTTTTTTATTTCAATTGAGAAATTTGAGCACATTTTATACTATATGGTTCATTGCTATTAAATTTCCCTAGTACAGAGCAGTTGTGCTTTCACTTTTTAACCGTTCGATTGAGAATTAAATTGAGATGCGAGGTCTGTGATTTTTGCAACGAGGAGGGGATGCGATTAAATTTCGCCGTTCCTCCGTTATAATCTCCGTTATTTAATTGGACTTCCCCGGTTATTCACTAATCACTAGCTGGGATTTCTTTTGAACGCTGAAAGGGTACATCTAGACCTGCAAACGTGGCTAACGATCGTAAAAATGCCCCTGATTGTTAGCATTTTGTTTAATTATACGACACAAGTTATATTATCGTTAACTAAATTGTTTATTATATGATAAAAAATTAATTTCGTTAATCGTTTTATTTAAATAAATGATTTAACGTTTATATTTGCCAACAATAATACAAATTTCAAATCCCACTATAAGCCTCAAATATGAAGAGATATTATAGCCTCGAAACAGATATAAATAATCTGCATTAGTAGTGAAAAATATTTTGCTTAAAATTCTCAGAAAAAGGAGAAAAATAGATGAATGAAAATGAAATTATTATTTGAAAATTGTACTAATCTTCACTAAATTTGTCCAAAAATAAAGAATATTCGACAAATTAACTCACGGCAGAACGTGTTTTTCTCTACGTTGACACTAGCTTCTCTCCTTCTTTTTCGAAGCAAAAATGGAGGTCAAACCTACATCTTTATTGAAATAAATGAAAGTTTTAGCCAGAAGCTAAAGTACAAATATTAGTATTACAAAAAGTAACAAATTAAATCCTTCTCTCCTTGTAACTTTGCTTTCTCCTTCGATAGAGAAGAAGAAATCCTAATTAATAGTAAAAATTTGCTCTCCTTTCAGGGTCAAAGCACCTATTTCTCCGCCTCCCCTTGGATATCACTTCAATCTCCTCAGCACAAAAATCACAGCCCTAGATCTCATTTCAATTCTAAAATCAAACGGCTAAAGAATGAAAAAGCACAACTCCTCTATACTATAGGAGCCGTTTGGATCGCTTAGGAATAAGAGGAATAGTTTATTTCTAGGCGAAAAATATTGAGAAGTGTGTAACTTTGTGAAGAGTTTGGATGGTTAGGAATAAATTTTCGTCTAGGAAGAGGCTATTCCTCTTATTCCTAAGCGATCCAAACGGTCCGATAGATATTTTACAACTGAAAATTAATATTTTTTAAAAAAGAATAAATGAAATTAATAATTTTTTTTTAAATGCAAATCAATAGTGAGAGTTGGCCAGGTGGTTTCCGCCTTTCCTGGTTGAGATCACTCATCGGCCTTTTGAATTGTCTTTAACTTTTTATCCATTAATTTGATAAGACTTATTAATTATCTGCTACTCAGACACTCAATATTAACCAAGATAACATGTTGTGTTATGAGCTCAATAATAAAAAAAGAAACAGATTAATTTCATCCAAAAATTTCATGGATCATTTTATTGCGTGCGCCAATTATCTAGAGAGATAAATAAAAAAAATATATGTTAAAACAATTCGCAAACATGCACATTCGGTAAATGTGGCAAATTGAGCAAAAATTCGGAATTAATTAAATGGATATTACGTAGTAAAACAATGAAATTTCCTTACTTTCAGATACAGAAAAAAAGCAAGTAATAAATAGGATCATGATATATCAAAAGCCAAAGACAAATTCAGGGAAATTAAACATAAAGCAGCACGACATGTACGGCATCTATTAATTGACGTCTTAATCAAAAGCATAATCGTAGATGTAGAGCCTTAAGTTTCCATTTTCATTTGGCTGGCGTTGCAGGTGATGGTGATCAAGGTGTTGGACCTGCATTATAGCACGGTTGCAGCGGGCTCCCACAAAGGCATTTATTGTCAGCGAAAATAGAAACATCAACAGGCTGCCACGGGAATGGCTCCCTTTGTGGTATTTCCCCACACAGGTTGTTGCTTCTTAGATCGAGGTTAGAGAGATCAGCACTCGCAAATGACTGCGGTATTTGACCATAGATTTTGTTGAAGCCTAGGTATAGGCTTAATAGGGATTTCGAGATTTTAACATTACTCAAATCAAACTCAAAGTCATTATGAGATAAATCGATTTGAATAATGTTTTCTTTACTGAATAGAAAAGAAGGATCACCAGTAAGCTGGTTGTTGCGAACGTAGATTGAGCTGAGAGGTACCCATTGGTAACACTTCGGTATTTCACCAGTCAACCTGTTGTCGTTAAGGGAAATTGCTGCATCCTGACCATGCACAAGATCCGGTGGTATAGTACCTGTTAGGGAGTTGTTTGAAAGATCCAGGTCACTTAAGGTGGGTGTGGTTGATAGAGATGTGGGAATTGAACCTGAGAAGGCATTTGATGTTAAAATGAGGTGTGTGAGTTTTTGATGGTTGAGAAAGAGAGACTCTGGAAGAGAACCAGAGAGGCCCGTCCATTGTATAACTAATAAATTAAGATTGGAAAGTTGGTTAATGCAGGAAGGAATCGGACCATAAAGATTATGGAGCACAGCTAGAGTTAGTCCTTCTAGTTCGGTCAAGTCGCAAATGGCTTCCGGAAACGGGGCAGCGGGTGCATTGATGCCATGAATGGAGAGATAGTGTACACGACCGTTGTTGTCCATTGTATTTGGGCATTATTGCTAAATGCTGATCCGTAACAGTACTGAAAGCCTTCGACCCAGTTACTGAGTTCACTATCAGAATTTCGTTTATCTGTATCGGACCACCAACATATTAGAGTCGCTAAATTAAGTAGCGACGCAGAAAGAAAAAAACGGGCGGGAGGGTTTTTACTGGGTGTCGGTAGGCCGACACAGATAAGTTAGGACGCATAAATATTCAAAATAGAGACGCTCTCAAGTTCTGTATGGGACGTGAATATGATGAATAACATTGACGTCGCTATTCTGACACGTATAATGAGAGACGCATATCAGTTGAGACGCTCAACGCCTTACGCTATTTTCTTTTTTTACAGGCGCGCGTAATCTAAATATAATTAGAGTCGCTAGTTGACACATATAATTGGAACGATAATAAACAAATTAGTAAATTATTTCAATTAAAATATTTAATGATCTAATGTGTCGGTATACTGACGTATGTAGAAAGATATATTTGATAACAACTGTTTAATTTTCTGCGGTTTACCAATTATAATATCATTCATTCAGAGCATATATAAACCCAAGACCCGAATTCACAGCATATATATACCCAATATCCGAATCCATTAACAAGTAAACCACAAAATTCATTTAAAGAGAATTGTTAGTATTACATCCATCAATCAAGTAAATATTCAAAACAATATCCATCAATTTGCTTCGCACTATCTTTTCCAAAGTGTAATAAAGAGTCTGGAAAGGATTGTGCAAGCTCTTACTTGATCAGACAAAAACATAATGCAATGTTGCTTTGCACCATCTTCACACCATCACTACCTGATAGACAAAAACATAATGCAACAGGTGTTAGCATAATATCATAATTGTGTCTATAGTTAGAAGAGTATACAATGCATGAAAGTAACTAAATTATGCAAGAATCACCACGCTTGTCCAAACATTTTAAAATTTTCATAATGGAACTATACTAACTAGATAGATTATGATGAAATACACCAGTCATCTTGTACGTCATCTGAATTTGTATCAAGAGTGTCATCCTCAGATTCCTCACTTGACATGTCATGATCATCTATTTGCGATGATTGGCGGTTTGAGTTGTTGGAGAGCTCAGCAGGGTCCACTTGGTCCACAATACCTAGTTGTGCCAAGGAATCAGCCACATCTAATCCTCCGTCGAATGAACCATCAAACTCATTAGTGGAGTCTTCTTGAAAAAAATCATCTTCTTCTATTGGATTGCTATCACTAGAATAGAATTGTCGCTTTCTATTACACTTGTGTACAACCCACCAGTCACTTCTCTTCTTTGATGGATATGAAAGATAATACACTTGAAATGCTTGGGCTGCCAATCCAAATGGTTCATCAGGCGAGAGCTTAGATTTGTGTTTGACTTCGACCAAGCCATGTTTCTTATCTATCTTGACACCATTTGTTACATCAAACCAATGGCAATTGAAAAGGACAACTTTATGGTTAACTCCAGGATATTTGAGCTCAACAATATCCTCTAAAATTCCATAATAATCAAGTTCTCCCCCACCATCTGACTCTCCTTTAATGCATAATCCGGTATTATCTCTCGATTTAGTTTTCACATGGGTTTTAGTATGAAAAACAAATCCGTTAACTTCATATGCCCCATAAGATAGATATTCTCGACTTGGTCCAAGACTGAGACTTTTAATGCCAAGATTAGGATTAGACTCGCCCTCAACGGTCTTTTTCAACCATGCTGGAAACTCATTATCTAGAATAGATTGTAGAATCTTGTCATTTGTTGGCCGTCGTGTGCTTTTGATTTGCTTAGTATATGTCCTGTGAAATATTATAAGAAATGTTAGCTAGAAGCAACAAGAATCTTAATTTAGATATGAATATTGAGTTAAAATTAGGACTGTACTCTAGATAAGGCTTAATCTCAGGACAATTGTAGAGGACGTAGAGTTTTGCCTTGCGAAAGTTCTT